>VWZN01018523.1:0-28167 GCA_013396955.1 Regulus satrapa
AAAAAAAAACCCTTTTGAAAATACAATTTCCCATCAGCCCTTACAAACAAAAAACTTAAATACATTTTCAACCTCCACTGCTTGCTGTGGCTTTTCACAGTGAGTGGATCACCATTCTCAGCCACTGCTCTATAAGCAACCACCCAGCTGTAATAAGAAAGACAGGCCAACAGAATTGCACAGCAAAATCTGGAGGCAGCCAGGCTTACCAGTGATTCTCTGTGGATAGAGGGATCCAGTCTGCCCACAAGCCCTAACCAGGAGACAGTGAAGTCACAAATTCATCTGTGTTTAACTCTAGCTGTGCATGTTTTACAGAAAAGGCTGGAATTTTAAAGCTCATTTCTGTAGCATAATTCAGCCCCTGATTGGGGCAATAGAGCTATATGGACTCCATGAATCCAAAGGGTAAATATGATTTATAAAGATCTGTATGCAAAGCAGAGAAGCAGCAGCATACATGCAAGCAAACCAGACAAGCAATATCCGTCTGTCCAAAGCATTCAGAGTCTATTGATAAGGCAGAATCCTGTACTAAGCAGAGATTGGATAACCTCTTTGAACATCAGGGTGTTATAAAGAATTGTCCCAGAGTTCTCGAAACAATCTCAGGACCAAGTGTTTGGTCCATGTTGTAGGCAACATATTTCCACATAGCCAGGTTGGTGGATTACTTTCCAGAAATCGGCAGGAGTCAGACATTTATATAAAACCTTTAGAGTATTTGTTTTGCATATTGAATAATTTTAGATACCAAAATAGCCTGTCCATCTGGGTGAACCATGTTCTCTAAAGTTAAGCAGCAAAATACATACAAAAGTCTGACCTGAAAAGGACTCTTCTGATCACATCTTCTTCTCAGAGCTTCTCAAGTAAAGGCACAAATCACATGCTCATTTAGACTCCACCACATTTTACTCTCACCTCCCTTTTGTGTTTGTGTTCCATTGCCATTTCTCAGGACTTTTAGCCGTTTCTACAAATCATGCTAATACACCAAAATAAGAAAATGAAATCTTCAGGCAATGTGCAGGAAGCCATTCATACGCTCACAGAGACTACCACTGCTATTCATAGGAATAGGAGACTTTAATAAGTGTATCTCTAAGATCATTACTCGTATTAATCCTCAATAGTAGACAAATAAAAGTAAAATATATTCTTTTGACAGTCATCTAAATGTCATGATCTAGTGCTTTAATAAAGAAAAAAAAAGGACTGAAAAGACTTTATATTTAGAGCAGTGTCAAAACAAGAACTTTCTTCTTCTCATTGAAATTAAGAGTGTTTTTATTCTTTGAATGAACAGCCACTGTGTTTCTGTGTCATGCTGTCATTTGCATGAATGACTCTGAACCTTGGAAGCTGAAATGTCTGTAAGTTAAGGATCAGCTTCTATCACAAGACTAATGATTTCATTAATAGTACAAGTTCTGCAAGGTCATGCCTGTGGCTCTGAAACCATGGAAAGATTTCAAAGAAAGATGGACATTACTTGCTGAAGCCACTGGCAGACAGTGCACATAATGAAGTGGATAATCTGCTTGGATGAGTTCTATAGATAATTCCAGAGCTCATTATCTGCCCTGAGATTAGGTTTGTTGTGTAGATGAGGGGACAGGCACATCTCCAGGAAAGTGTCTCTTTTAGTATTGGGCAAAAGGTGAGGTGCCAGTAGAAGGAATTTAAGTATCTGCAATGTTACCTCATAATTTTGTATTTCCAATAAAATTTCTTATCACTGATTGCTTGGCTTCCTTTGTTCAGCTTTCCTGTTGACAAATGTAATAAGATGGATTGTTAAAAAAGATCTCACTGGGGTTTTTTTCACTAAACAGGAATTCTGTTTTCCCTGCACTGTTATCTTCTCATTTTTCAGCTCTGTCAGGATGTACTGCTGGGCAGAGCTGTTCTGCCAGGCCATTCATTAAAAAAAAACCCCACAACAAACAGTCCAAAACGTAAGCAGAATATGAGTTTGTCTTAAAAATTCTCATATTTGAACTACATGAGAACACTGAGGTGTTTGTGTTGTTGTGTGTAGTCAAATCATGGTTATATTTGTTTTCCTTTCAACATTAGAGGCACACATCAAATATCGTAGAGTTTACAACGAAAAAAAAAAAGGTGCAGTTAGCATTAGGTTAAAAGGCATGAGTAGGGTAATCAGTTTTTCTTCAACCATAATGTTTCATTTAGCTATCTCTGCATGGAATCTGGTATGTCTGGCAAAAGAAAAAAAGTTTCTTTCAAAAAGTCATCCAAACTTGATTTGAAGATACCAAAACATGATATCATTGCTGGATTTGTACTACAAATGAAGAAGGTCTGATGGTGAAGAAAGAGAAAAGCAATATTCACGGACATCTGTTCTGGCTTCCCTGTTATGCAATACGTTTTATGACCAACGTAAAACTACAGCTGACAACAGAAAGAAGATTACTTTTATTAGCTCGTATCTGGTAATCTTTAACGCCCTCTGTTATGCCAGTTAGGGGCTCTGAGAGGATGACCCTCTGCAGAATTTCACAGATATTAGTCTTAGCCTAGACTTTCTCTGGATGGCAAACACACAAAATATCAAAGCAAGCTTTTTTGCATGTGGCTCCCCACCATGCAGTTGGCAGGATTCTCTGCCCATCCTTCCAAGCTGAGCTCCTTCTTGACTGGAAGGCTCCACTCCACTGCACTGCAAGGATGACAGGACACCAGAGAGGGGTCTAGCACAGCTGACACCAGCTGGGCTGGCTAAGTTCATGGAGCAGTGCCTTCCACAGCTGCTTCTCTGCTCGCGCCGTGCCAAGGTGCCTGAACGCGCCTGGCGCTGGGTGACCAGCGGAGCTGCAGTGCCACCTCGAATACTTGGCAGTTCTTCCTGCCACAGCCTGCTGTCTTGGCTCATGCTGCTGTGGCTTGTTCAGAGACCACCTCATGCCTCATTAGACCTTTTTAAGATCTTGACTCAGCAGGTGTGTCTTGGAGGTATGGATAGAGTCATTACTGCCAGAACCAAATCTGACCCCAGCTTTACTGCACTCACATTTGTATGCTGCTGTTTGCACAGTAATTGCAAAATGAAAGGGGAGCAGGTGACAACAGGATGGCACCAGGAAAATTCCCCTGGAAACAGCTGCACCTTCTCACTGGCTGCAGTTCCTTATCCACAGGAACTGTGTGAATACTAGTGAACTAATCCCTGTATATTATTTGTTTTCTGGGAAATCTTCAGAGCTCTAGTCTGTAACTTGAAATGGATGTGCAGGATTCAAGAAAAAAAGCTTATTTTTAATTTAAATAATTCTATGTTTTCCTCTGGCTTGGACCTGTAAGTAATGGCATCTCAACTTTTTGAAATTCCATCGGAAGAAACCATGACATTTCTGCTGACACCTTTATAATTTCATAGGTGAGTCTATTTGTTGCTGACTTCTCAACACTTTCAACCATTTTCTATCCTGGATTTTGTTTCATCAAGAGAAACTTAGTAAATATGCATTGTCAAAGTTACAGGAAATTCATGCAGTTATAATATATGTTGAACTCTGGGACATAAAAGCATCTGAAGGATAATCAACCTAAAATCTTAGCATTTTCACAGAATTACAGAATAATTCAAGTTACTGGTCAGGAAGGGACCAAGGCGGTCGGTCTGGTCCAACCTCCACGCTCAGGCAGGATCATCCTAGAGCACATGGCACAGGATTATATCCAGATGGTTCTTGAATATCTCCAGAAAGGAACAACTCTCACCCTCACAAGGGACACCTTTCTGAGCAATGTTTTGGGACCTGACTGGCAATGCAGCATCACTATCTGGCACATTATTCAATTTTATTAACTCTGCCATACCTCTCTAGGACGACAAAGCCCATAGGTGCTGTTTGAATTACTAGAAATGTGTAAGAGATCAAAAAGGGTAGGAAAAAACCCACCAAAACTGAGAGAGGCTCAGGTATACTAATCATGCTACCATGGTCCTCACTGATGAAAATCATGCAATTTTTTTGTAACCTTATTTTCCATGAAGATCTAGGTGATATTAATTTTTTTCAAAAAATAAATGGCCTCAGAAAAAGTGTTGGGATGGTCATCTTTAATACCCTTTTTCCATTTGGGATGTAGTGACAGTCTGCTGCAGTTTAACACCAGACAGAAACCATGGACTGCAAACTGCTTACTCATTCCTCACCCATGCTGCTGGGATGATAAGATGGGGACAAGATTCAGAAAATGGTAAAAGCCCTAAATTAAGATAAATTGAATAATTTAAATAAATCAATATAAAATAATAATTATTATAACTGTTGATGATATGGTAATCTATACTGATTGTTATTGTTATTATTATTATTATTATTATTATTATTATTATTATTATTATTATTATTATTATTACTACTACTACTACTACTACAAACAATAAAAGGAAAGAGGAGACTGAAACCCAGGAGAATCAAGTGATGCACAATAAAACTGCTGACTACCCACTGACTAATAGTCAGCCCATCCCTAAGCAGTGATCACTGGCCAACTTCCCCAATGCCATTGACCATGACATTCTGTGGTGTGGAATATCCCTTTGGCCAGTTCTTCTCCTGTCCTGGCCATCCTCCCTTCTGGCTTCCTGTGCACCTGCTCGCTGGTAGAACAGGAGACACAGAAAGTCCTTGACTCAGGGTAAGAACTGCTCAGCACCAACTAAGACATCATGATTTCATCAACATTACTCTCTTACTAAATCTGAAATACAGCACTGCACCAGCTTTTAGGAAGAAGATGAACTCTATCCCAGCTGAAGAACACAAACTCTGTCATTAATGTATTTGCCTTTCTTGCAGACTCTCTTTTCAGCAGCAGTTGTAGATATGATATCTTTCTAGTCCTTTTGGTGCTCACAACATCACAGATGGTTTTGCATATGCTGTTTAAATGTGCCCACTCTGTGGAATAATATTTGACCACCAGATCAAGTACTGCAGAGCAGTCACAACTCACAGTTGGGGGCTGCCTCTTCGCGGTGAAATTTCTCTATCTTCATCCCATAATTCTTGGAACAATCCCATAGGTCCCCATGGTTCTAAGACACTATTTTCAGCTTTTTGTCCTGGAGTGTGGCATGAGAACACATAATTATGCCAGAGGATGGAAAATCTGCTGGGATAGTGTTAGAGGGCCATATGTTCAGTACTGCAAGTCCCAGTCTCATCCTTAGGAGATGTTTCTTTAGAACAATCTGGACCAAACAAGCACATTTTGTTTCAGAAGGATTTTGTTGGTTCACTCTAAAGATGAGCCTAGCAGCAGTTGATGCTCAAGAAAACAGGATCTGGCATTGAAAATGGTTATGTGATGGTGAAATTCAAAATCTCTGCCATAGCAGAGCCCATCACTGATCACATCACCAGTGGAGAGCTTGCATAGCAACTTCCCTCTTTTGCCTGAGGCTAACTATTTCTTTCCTTGTCTTGTTTGGGTGTCAGTGGGTATAAAAAGAATTGAGGTAACAAAGGGAGTGTGCAAGGCACTGGCCTGCAGGTTGACAGAGCCCAAAGTTTGAAATAAAGGTTTAATGCAAATGAAAAATCCCATAAAACATGGTCTTATATCCCATAAACTGCAAGTTTAAGAAGGACCAAAGTTCAAAAAATCTTGACTAAAGTCTTTTATTTTGAAGAGAAATCTTAAATATGGACTTCCAGATCTATATTTTAAACAGTCCTAATGACATCCGAGGGCAGACATTCTTGGGGAAAATGAGCAGATTGAGAAAGCAGTGGTATGGATAGACAAAGCAGTGGTGTATTCGAGTATTACCTTAGACACGAAAAAGCAGAATTGTGTCCTGGCTTGGAGCACGCTCATTGTGTGACACAGGTGTTGATTCTATAATTCAATGACCTGCAACTTGTAGGCCTACAGAGAGTTTTAACTTATCATCCAACTGTCACCAAAGTGTAGAGCTTCTCCTTTAGGAGTTTTCAACTACTGGCTAATCAACTTCATTTTTCAAAATATGTGCCAAATTTGCTATTTCAATTTGTGTGGCTGAAGCCTGTAGTCATTAATTCTTGTTAGGCTTTTCTCCACTAGATGAAAAAGTTCTATTTTCTCCTCATTAACACAAACATTTTGCAATAAATTCATATCTCAGTCATCTTTTGAAAAGCAAAGCAGATTTAATTTTTAGGTCTCTTACAGGAAGGCTTGTACTTCAGTCCTCTAATTATTCTTGCAACAACTTTTTGTATCTGTACCAGTTTTCCCCAGTCTAACAACCATATCAGTATACAGCGCTCCTCTCTTGATGCCTCCTGTGATGTGTACAGAAGAAAAAAATAAATTAAGTTAGTAAATAAATTTTAAAAGGGTCTTTCTTCTCTTTTTCCACCATTAGCCAGTACAAATTCCTATTACTGTATATTACTTATGGCATCCAATTTGAAGTTTCCTCTGGCTGGCTTCTGCATGAAAATGTCAGAATCTGTGACTTTTAGGACATAATTCTACCTTCTTGTGCTCTGGCTTCTTTTCCTCTTCCTAGATCGGCATTTGGCTGTATAAGATTTCTTTTTGTCTGTTTGGATGGGTGTAGGTAAGCCAGAGATATAAATTGTTCCATTTGACAGCTTTAGTCTCACAGTTCTGTTTCATTCAGGCAAGCTTTAGGGCACCTGGAGACTATACTGCCATTTTAAAGAAACACTTAACTGCAAGTGGAATTATGCTGGAGTGAGTGGGAAGGGCAAGAAAACATCTTTTCCCCCTTTCTGCTTCATTACAGTGTGAATATCTATGCATGAGTGAGAGTGAGGAAGGACTGAAATATGGCCAATCTCAGAAAATCTCATAATTGTCCTCATTTAATACTGATCTCCCTTCAGGAGTATTCTGCCCTTCTCCCACTCTCCAAATTTTCACCATGTCTTGCAAATATCCAATCATTAGCAAGGAAATAAGGCTGTATAGATCACAGACAATAAAGCCCTATGTTTCACAAGAAAAGGAAAAAAAATCTGTGCATGAAACCAGGATTTTTAAATATAGAATAGGAATTAAAAATACTTGACAGATTCAGGTCTTGTAGTGACAGAAGAGGAGGTCATTAGAAAGGTTATAAGGCATCACTGAGATACATCTCTGTGAGAATAAATGAATTAAACTAATGGTTTTGTTTTGTTGTTTTTGGTTTTGGTTTTTTGTTTGTTTGTTTGTTTGTTTTTATTCTATGCAAAATACATAACCAAATAAATAAGTAAAATGCAAAGGTAATTTATTCAATTTTCATGTCTTTATTTTTTCATGGAAAAATCCTGGAGTATGATGATTTGTTCTGCTGTCACACATACATTCTAATGACATTTTAGGTTTTACTGCAGTGCAGCATGAATTCTTCTGCATACGTGTGTTCAGCAACAAATACAAAATAGGCCAGATCCGCAATAAAAACATTCTCTCAACCACATTTGACTCTTGTATTTACATCAGAATTTCATTCAAAGCAAGCAGGCTCACAAGACTGAATCTAATTTTCTCATATCACTTGGAGAGTATAATGCTCCAGTGCCCACATTTTGAGGAAAACAAATTTCAAAGATTTTCTAGCACAGATCAACCCACATATTTAAATAGTACAATTGAATAATGGAATAGTTAACAGTTCAGATGTAAATGAGTTTGCAATAAGCTTTGCAGACGATAGGCTCACACAAGTACATTCAGAAATACAAATTATTTTCTGTGTTGACCAAACTTTGCTTTTGTAAATTTATGGTAAATCCTGAATATTTCTCAAGGGCTCTTTGATTTCAAGAGAGAGGAAATAAATAGAGAAATAAAATCTCTTTAGCACTCCTGTTTCCTCTCAGCATGCAGCTGCAAATCTTTTGTTTGTTTGCTTTATGACAGTAGTTACTTGTGTCACTGACATAAACTGCAGCTGGACATAGAGCACCAAGAGCTGAATAATTCTGCCTGTGAGACCTCACCAGTTTGAAGTAGGCAGTGTGGTGCAAATAATTAACCTTGGTTATGTAATATCCTTAGGAAGTATTCTTATAACAACATTGCCATGATGATATGGAAGTTAACGATATAATATGAAGAGCTGACATGAAAAAGGGCTCACAGATTAATAATTTATCTTTTTTCCACCTGTATTGGCAGGCACAGTGAAAGACAACATCTTTCTGCCAGCCTTGTCTGACTTATATGCACCTCTAGATGAAAGAACAGCACAATCAATAAATACTTTCCAGTGAATTTGCTCTGTTATTTGAAAATCTCTTATTGTTGCCAGGTTTCCATCCTTGTTTCATATTGGAGAACTGCTCTTTCTTACACTCATTCTACAAAAGTTATAGGATGCTTTTATGAGGTTTAACTACTGAAGATGAGATCATTAATGGTTCAAAAGTTGGTTACAGTTGTGGATGGGACAGCTTGTCCAGAATTTCATAAACTGGTTAATAATCTCCTTGGAAGCATGTTTGGAAATGATGTTGAGATTGTCTTTAATTACCTCCAAAGTTTTTTATTCACAGCAAATGTTTTGTTGTTATTATAAAACATTAGTTGGATTTATTTTTTCTTTTATAGAGAAGATAAATCAAGGGGAAAAAAAAGAAGCAGTAGGAATGCTAATTTCATTTCCAATTCCCATTTCCTATTGTATTTATTTTATATGTGAAAGAATTCAAGCTGTTGACTTGCACTTTTAAAATAGGCCAAGAAGAGAAATGTTTGTTTTCTGGTTTGGAGCTTGAAACAGAGCTAAAAATCAGGTTTTCATTAAATCATTGGTTTTACTCCATGCTTCCTGTGTGACCCTGGAAAGCTGCTGTAGGGTGCAGGAGGGGAATGAGTAATGACAGACTTGACTCATACCAATGTCAGATAGGCTGTCCTCCACCTTCGTGGAGAGCGTGCCACCAGGTCCTTGACCTTTGCAGAGCTTAGTGGGTGAATGGTCATGATCTTGTAAAGGAGCTGAAAAGAAAAATAGTCTGTACCTAAAGAAAATGTTCATTTCCCAGATCAGAACAACTAAGTTAGGAATATCTACTTAGCTCTGCCAGGAAATATTGCTCACTTTATCTGTGAGTGAAACACAGGATGCTTTTTGGTGCTAAATCAATCAGACCATGGTCAAGGCACAAGTTTTCCAGAAATAATATCTCTCTCCAGCAGGGAAAAGCTAGCACTGCTGAAAAAATATCACAGATAAACTTGAACTATAGCTTTAAGGTGCTGCAAGGTACTTGAAAGACCCAGGAGTAGCTAATTACTGATGGTAATATCAATACTCCCACCTCTAGATTGAGTGTCATGGTGAACACTGCTCTCATCATCAGTGGTAGCTAAGATATCTCTTGCTGATTCCAACTTGCTCATCTATCTACTTCTTTTCTAAGCACTTTATTTTAATATTTGAGCATGATGTCAGCAGAAGGTTGGAGGGGTGATTCAAATCATTCATGTTTTACTTGAGCCACAGTGATCATACCAATAAATATCCTTCAAATTCAAGATGTGTTCATTTTAAACAGTATTAAAAATCCAAGAAAAATAATCATATATTTTATAGAGAGGTGTTTCTGCCTAAAAGAATGTAGGGGCTTGTAGATAGACTGGCATTTCAAAAAGAAATTGTTTTCTGTTTTTGAGAGAATGTGTTCTGCTGCACAGATATCATGATATCAGATGAAGATATCATGCCCTTCCTTTTCACCATTCAGAAAGTCTACTTAAGTTTAATTCACCTATTCAAAAATTCTCAAAAATAGTGAGGTTCAAAAGCAATTATTTTAGGGTATTTATTCATAGTCCATTTTTCCTTATAAACTTTGTGGGATTTGTTCCAAATAGAAGAAAGTCTGCAGGAAGCACTTATTCAGAGGGAGTCTGAAAGAAAGAATAACAGGTGAGAAAAAGTTCAGGGGAAATCATCTAACATTCTCATCTGAAATGCTTGTGTGATTAATTATTTCTTGCTTAGCACTTACCTTTATTATTAGTCTTCTGTTTTTAGAAAAGAATGGAGAAGAATTTCCTACAAAGGAAAAAAAACATATAGGATGATTCCCTCAAGAAAAGGAATGCATGTTGCCTTCTCTAATTTTTTTTTACTCTCATTGAGAGAGATTTCTTATAAACAGTAGCAGAATTTCTGAAGAACTGGGAAAAAAAAGTCAGTGAAAAGCACAGGTAGAGTCTTAATAATTTGATTAGATTAGATAATTTTCTCTCATATAAATAATTCATCAAAAAGGAAAGCAAGAAATCAGAAAGATAGCAAGGCCCTTTAATGATAACAGCAACAGCTGGCTCACAACACTGTAACCAAGTCATGGAGCACAACTGTCTCTAATGGACTGTGCTTGTGAAAAGAAAGCTTCTTCTGAGCTGGGCAAAAGAGGAAGAAATTTTTTGAATTGACAGGAATAAGCTTTAAAAAGAGAGGGTGATAATCAAGCTTTAAAACACACAGTCATCAAGAAAAAAACTTCATCTGGGCAATCCTTTTATCTGGAATGAAATCATCCTCCTGCTCTCCCCCAGACCATTGGTAACTGGACTGGTGGGGTCCCCCACTGCTGGTCACAGCCCGGACTGGTGCAGGAGCCCTGGACACCCACCCCAGTGAGTCTCACCCACAGCAATCACAGGCAAACAGGTGACAGATGCTTTGCATAGAACAGCCTGAATGATTTAATGTCTTCACTCGTGCAACCTAAAAGCCACACAGCACTACTCATCCCTTTAAAGTAAATATAAGGCTGAAAAGAAAAAAGTCCTAGAACTTTCAAAACATACCAGGGTGAAGAAGAGACCTGTCAGAGGCCATGGCTGCACATTCATAGGTGTGATTTTGTTAGAAGAGTTTTCATTTTTCTGTATCACTACTTAATTGCTTTTTGCCTCTTATTGTAATGTCTCTCTTTCAGAACATAAAAGCATAAGAACAGAACTATAAGTTAGGAATCTGGCAGCTGAAAATATTTTCATCTGAAGGAATCTCCTGAGACTGACATGGTTTTCAATTTAGGAATACCTTAGTGGCATCTCTAACAGCATTTGGAAAATTCTCTTTGTTTTCTGCTGGAACCCTTTTAATTTGGTTTGAAATTAAATTACAGAAGATATGATTTTTTTTTTTTTCTCTTGATTGAGGCATTCAAAAGATACTCTCCATTCTGCTACTTATTTTTTAATGCAAACATCATGGTTAAATTCTCAGAAGTTTTTGGTTGTCTTAAGAACATAAACCAACTTGTTTTGCTTGAATAACACAGCTCCTTACATGCATCCTGGAAGTGGAACTGCAAACATTCTTTCCCAAGGCTACATTTCTCTCTAAATATTCTGCTTTTGTCATCTGTATACTTAGTCTAAAGCCAGACTCTGTACATATTTTGTTCTGGAAGAGGGTCATATTTATAAAAAATATTCCTTTTGCTACTGAAAAAGAAGAAAAAAAATTTAGTTAATAGGTTGAACTATTGTGGGATAACATGGCAGAAAATGCTTATGTAAATCCAGAACAGAAAGTTTCTTTCTGTTACAGTCAGTGAGAAAACCAAGAGTACAATGGGATGGCCATTTCTCACAACTTCATAGTTATTTGTTCTGATACAGAGCAGCTTGAAGAAAGATAACTTTGATACACAGATGTTTGAAGATTGCTTTATCTAAATTTTATTTAAATTGCTTGTTCCTCAAACCCAAGAAAACAGCTGTCCAGGTTGGAAAGGAGGGTGAAATTTTTGCCTAGCATATGCAGATTCCTTAACGTCATCAAAGAATTGCTTAATTTACCCTGTTGCTATCTTTTACAGTGTGAAACTCTGGAGGGATGGTTACAGAATCTTAAAAATTAAAAAATGCTTAGAAGAAAGTCAGCAGAACATAACTACTGCAAAAAATCCTGTTCTTGCATCCCTGGGACTTTGTAGCAAAACCTTTCTGCTCCCATGATGAAAGCTGACCAGTTTTTCTACCAACATCACTGTTTTCTCATTAGATTTACAGGGAAAGGGTGATTTTTTTGAGTCTTCTAAAAACGTCCTGTAACATTTCAAGGTTAGAAGTGGACGCCAACTGAAAAAAATCAATCATTAAGATAGGTCAAAGTCGATAATCAAAAGTGGAAATAAAGAAATAAAGTGACAGGGCTTCCTCAAAATCATTGAAACCAGTACTGGCAATGCTGGTTTCCTAATCCTTCTTAATACTTTCTCCACTTTGAATGAATCAACTTTTTATTTGCTTTCAATTCTTGCCTACTGGCTGTATTATTAATTTATTAACACTTATCTATTATTTATAGATATTAATTATTGATAGTAACTAATTTATTAATTGTGTTTTCTCAGTGAAAAATTGCAGTAGATCAACATTCAACTTAAACACATGACAAAAAAAAAAAATTGTGAATGGAATAGTAAGCCCAAATAAATGAATATTAGGGCACAACTATTAAAAGGTATTTAATGTTTAATAGTAAACTGCATGAATTGTTTATTTGCAACAGAATTCACTCACATAGCAATTCCTTTGATTAAATTTTTACTTTGGTTAGGTTCACATAGCAGTCCAAATGCTTTTCATGTAGTAATCTGACACAGCTCAAAGGTCCAAAACTGCAGTGAGCTGCTCATGAACAATTAATTAATCACTTAGTTTGCAAGATCATGCACAGTATATATATATATATATATATATATATATTAGTTTATAAATTATAAATTATTCTCCTACTTGTCTTTCAGATGATTTTTTTCACAAGACATACTGAAAATTACATATTTTCAGAATTTCGCTTTTGCTTCATATACAACCTTCAGATTCATTCCTTAAATTCTTGATTCTGGCTACTATTACCCCTGTACTAGCCCCAGGCACCTACAGAGAGGTTTAATGTTAATTTAGTGCTGCCTGAGTGTTTTTTCCCTGACAGCCTGAGAAAAGAAACTCCTCTTTTATTCATATGGCTAAGTGCAGCATGGAAGGAATCCTAGAATCTTCCTGAACAGTCCAGCAAGAAATGAGAAGATAAATCCTTAATTTCTGTGTCTTTTCAGAAATATTTTTGATGACACTTCCAGAGTCTAATATCTCATGTGAAAGTGGTAGGTGTTGTGGTCACCAAGAGAAGAGTCAACTTTATCAGTTATTTCAGTCCTAAATGTTTATCATTCTCCACCAGTGTGGATTGAATTGGATCAATGGACCTCATTTTGGTTCTTGCACTGAGGGTAAATGTAAAAGTAGATAAGGTGGGATACTCTCAGGATTTGCTTCTGTGAGAGATTAATCAAATAAGACCATTTTGGCAATTTAGTAAAGCAACAGAATATTTTGTATTCTTTTGTATTTAGAAGCTGGCAGAACTGAAGTCCACATACCAATAATATTCTCATTTATTCTGTAGGCAACCTTTTAAACAAGATAAAAGGTTCAATTCAGGGCATGTACACAGATATCCTCTCTCCTCTTCCCTCTTCCTCCTCAGTGACTTAATTTACTTTTTAAACCAGAACAAACTGCAAACCAGAGAGGGGTCTAGCTACTTTGAAAAGGACATGAACAAAGCTAGAAGACTCCTCAAGGCAGCCTCAAGCAGCCAGTGATGGGAGATCTGAACAGAAAGGACTTGACTAGATGGGACCTCAGTCTTTGAAGCTGTGATCCCTGACATTCCTGTGCCTCTCAAGCCTGTGCATTTCCTCTTAAATCCTTTTACATCTCTTACACTTTTCCATAAAACAAAACCGTACAACTGATTTTTTTTATTACCATCCCAAGAGCAATCAACAGTGCCTGAAATTTAATGCAGGATTTTGTTATGCTTGGAAATGGAGTAGTGATTATGTGGAGCCAAATGCTGTGGCCAGTGCTAGTTTACCCCTTTCATTTATGAGTAGAGAATGCTTCCCTCACATGCTAATGTGTTGTGTTGCAACTTCAGGCTTGATCTTGATTAGTATTTAAATGCATATTAGTAGAAAATATAAGTGGAGGCATTTCAACCCTACAGACAAGAGGGAAATTTAAACATGTTATAGCTGGATAGATTCCACTATAAATGCTGATACCTATAAAAGTAAAACCTTCTGTGCATTCTTTAGAATGCATTCCCTGATAAGTCTAATTTGTATTTAATTCTAGAAAAGGAATACCTTGCTGCCACATCCCTCCCCAACCAGACACCAACTGTCCAGGGGGCTGCATATGGAGGCCCTGTAGAGAGACCTAAAAAATTAGAGTGATAGAAAATCACCACTCATATGAAATTGAACAAAACCCACTGCTGGATTCTGCACCTGGATGGGTAAGCCTGGATATGTGGGTGAACTGGGGAATGAGATACTGTAGGGCAATGCCACAGAAAGGGTCCTGGTCCATGGACAGTTGAAGAGGAGCCAGCAGTGCCCTGGCAGCTGGGAGGGCAAACCCTGTCCTGGGGGCATCAAAGACAGCAGGGCCAGTTGGGCAAGGCAGGGGATTGTCCTGCTCTGCTGAGGTGATGTGGCTTTGCCTTGAGTCCTAGGGGGAGTCTTGGGTGACACAATATAAAAAAAGATATAAAGCTGTTATAGAACATCCAAACAAAGGCAACAAAGTGCCATGAGGAGAAGCTGTATGAGGAGCAGCTGAGGCCGTGTGCTCTGCTCAGCCTGGAGGAGAGGACACTGAGGGAGACCTCACTGCAGCTTCCTGGTGAGGGCAAGAGGAGGGGTAGGCACTGATCTCTTCTGTCTGGTGACAAGGGAGAGGACTGAAGGGAGTGGCCTGAAATTGAATCAGAGGAAGTTTAGGTTGCATATTAGGAAAAAAGTTCTTTACCCAGTAGGTCTTTAGACACTGGAACAGGCTCCCCAGGGAAGTGGTCACAGCCTTGAGCCTGACAAAGTTCAAGAAACATTAGGACAGGGCTCCCAGGCACATGGTGGGATTGTTTGGGGTGTCCTGTGCAGGGCCAGGAGTATTCTATTTTCTGTATTCTATGATTCTGTAATTGTTGCTCTTGAGAAGCCCTGCTTAAAAGGCAGCAAAGCACAGTCTCCACTCTGTAAGGTGCTGCAGGGCCAGGTGCAGTGCTGTGAATCCTGAAACTGAGGAAGAGGTGGGCTGACAGGTAGCTGGAGGAGAGAGGTGCTGGCAAGCCTAAAGATGGTGCAGAGGTTGAAGAAGAGACTGAATCAGAAAAGTCAAAGTGGCAGGTTTTAATTGAACTTGCTCATGATTTATGCTGAAGTTTTCCCGTGGTGAAACATCTAGCCCCTCTCCACACACATGCCACGCTCCTTCCTTGCATGCTCTGTTTAGCAATGAAGTCACTGACCTTTTCAGTGTCCTCATGATGCTTCCAAGTATTGAATGTAGGCTGTTTTCATCTCCCAAATGCTGGCAGTCCTCTTCTTGTTATTAACTATTTTGGGTTCATAGAAATTTTATAAGCCTGCTTCTGGAGGCAAGGAATCAGTGAAAGTGGATAAAAGATATCAGAATACACTATTAGGTGATTACTGTGAAAAAAAATTGAGTGGGAACCTAGCCACAGGAAAGAATCACATGAGAAATATCCTTCCTCAGGGTGGGTGCAGGCTCATCCATGCTACTGGATAATGGTTTCCTGACACAAAATGATTTATTCTCCAAGATTTACACTATCTTTGGATTCCTCATGGTTCCATGCTTTATCTCCTGAAGACATTGCACACAAGAGCATCTTCAGACATTCCCAGATCCTACTGGATTTTCACAATCTTTAGCTTTGGATTTATTTATGGGGAGGCATAAGAGTCAGAGAATGTATTTTTCATCTATTTTAAAGGAGGCATTAAGGACAAAATCAATAATTAGAGTATAATATCCCTGTGATATGAATTAAAAAAGAGAGAATACATATAAAAAAAATAAATTTTAAGCATGCTCTAGGGCTGTCATGTAAAATAGAAAACAAAGGCATGTCCATTATGTAAGCTAGATCAGAAAATATTGCCAGTAAAATGTTTTCTCTTTGTTTTTTCGCCAGGAGGTGGGGCTATTATGCGCTGGATTTATTCAGTGATGCACTGAAAAATTGTGAATAAAATGAAAACCATTTTCTCTTGCTTTTCCCTCTGAAACTCTTTGTGTAAATGTGAGTGAAAAGCATGAACTTTCTAGATATTTTAAGCATTGATTTCATAATATGGTGCCAAAATTGAAATAACTTTAAAAAATTTTGCAATGGTCTATATGAGCTGCCTTTACAAGTGAATTAAGTAGCAATACCTAATTAAAACATTAACTCGGGAGACTGGAAAACTCAGGAGATTTGTAATTATTACTATTCCCAAGTCCCTGTGGTGCCTATTTCTAGGATAGCTCTGCAATTCAGTTATGAGGATTAAGTCACAAAAAGAAATCATAGGACATTGCAATGCAGCTAATTGCATAATAAAAAGATAAACACATTTAAGGTCACTTGATTCTAATTCTGACAAACTGCCACAAGGGATGGAAGCAGCTTTTCTAAAGTAAAGAGACTGAGCTGAGGGAAGTGCTTATTTTTGGTGCCTCCATGGCTCCTGCTTCATCATGTCTGAGGGAGAAGCTGCAGAGCCCCTGAGATGGGAAGATGCAGACAAAGGAAGAAAACCTGTGACACAACAGGGAAGCAGATCCAGGCCTGAGCACTCACCTTATGCCCCAGCCACTGAGCCAAGATGCCTCAATGACAGCTCCTCTTGCTCCTTTTCATTATCAGACAGGACACGGAAATGTTGAAGATCCTCGTAAGAGATGTGTGAAGGGCATGTTGTCACTGGATAGACTCGCAGCTAGGTTAATTTTTGCAGCTAGCATAATTTAAAGGGATTATTTTCCCCATCATGCTGTGCTGCAAGCTCTCACCTAATATATCAGGAAATTTTGTTATCACACTGTGCAGATCTGCTTCTGCACCTGCAAAGAAAACACTTCTGATAGACATCTCCAGAGAATGCCTGTCCTTTCTCTGTCCTCTACCCGCTAGTGAAAGGCATCCCTGCACATGGAACCGAGGTTGGATTAGATGATCTTTGAACTCACATCCAAACAAAACCATTATAGGATTTTAGGATTAGAAAAAAAAAAAACAAAAAAAAAACAAACAAACAAACAAACAAAAGCAAACAAACAAAAACCAAAACCAAAACCAAAAAAACCAAAAAACCCTGGCTACAGCCCACCCTGAAACAAAGCCACAGAAAAGACCTGATGTCCACACAGTGAGTCCTGATAGAGATCCACCTTAGATATTCCAAGTGTCCTTACCTGGTCACAAGACTTTAGCTGCGTCCCTAAACACCTGCCACATCAAAAGTGGCCCTGACCTGTTCACAAGCCAAAGCCACTGTCAGGAGCTGACAGGCTCAGAGAAGACCATCAAGGCACATTTACCAGGGAGATCTGACACAGTCACCAGGCAACTGAAGTCAGGAATTATATCAGGCCACTGGTGCAGTGGGGTTCAGGGGCAGTGACAGATCTGTGTCCTGTGGCAGGCACAGCTTCTGCCAGCTCATCCAAATGCTTCCTCCCACTCACAACACAGCACTTCCCTCTCCTCCAAGATGACTCATGCCATGTTCACTTCCATCCACAGCCCTATGCCTGCCAGGCACTAGGAATAAAGCACAGGAATGTGGCCTGGGGTATCCTAGTGAGATCTATCTGCAGTGTATAAAGGGCAATGAAGTCTCAGGAATTTGCTCTCCTCCATGGCTTCATCTAGATACCAAGAAAGATGGAAACTCATGAACAAGAGGGTCTTTGTTATAGTCATCTTTCTTGTGCTGTGCCCTACCCAAAAACGTCAAAAATTGTCAACCCCAAAATATTTTGAAGCCATTAAACACATATTTGTTACCATTAGTTTCAAATATTAATAAAATCAAATAAGGGTTGATGCCTTATGTCCATCCATCAGTAGAGAGTGTGGAGTAGACAGTGAGAGTTTGATGTTCATATCCATATAAAAACATCAGGATCTGGTCTATTAAAACCTGCAGAAGGCATATAACAAACAGGTAAAACAGATTGCTCTGTTCAGTGATTTTAATCTCTCTCAGTATTAGAAAGGAAGGGACTATGCAGCATAAAAGTTTCAATTTTTGGACTCACAAATCACAAATTTCAGACTTTAGTGGGCAAAGATTTAATTTTTTATCTCAGATTAGTCATCCCACATTATTTGTAAATGGCCCATCAACATACAGATGCTGCAAATACCCACCACCATAATGTGCTGGTGGTGTAGAGGTACAGACACTGAACTACAGAATTGTTGGGGCTGGGAGGAACCTTTAGAGATCCCCTGGTGGAACACCCCTGCCCAGGCAGGGTCACCCAGAACAGGTTACACAGGAATGCATCCAGGTGGGTTTGCAATATTTCCAGAGAGGGAGACTCCATGACCTCTGTGAGCAGCCTCTCCCAGTGATCAGCCACCTTCAATCGATGTAAGGATATTTTTCCTCATGTTGAGGTGAAGCTTGTATTTTAGATTAAGACCATTGGTCCTTGTCCTTTCCCTGGGCACCACTGAGGAGTCAGACACCATTCTCTTGGCATCTGCCTTTAAGATATTTGTATGTGTTGACAAGATCCCCACCCAGTCTTTTCTTCTCCAGACTAAACAGGCCCAGATCCCAGAGTCTCTCCTCATATGAGAGAGGCTCTGATCACTTAAACACCTTTGCGGGCCCTCTCCAGTGGCTTCTTGTCTCTCTTGTTCTGAGGATCCCTGTCTCACTCACTGGGCTGGTCAGAGGGGCAGGATCATCTTCACTGGCCTGCGGGCATTGCACTTCCTGATGCAGACACCTAAAAATATTTAATGCTAATATTTGGGAAGCACCAGCATTATAAAATCCTGGTAGACCTCTGTGAGTTTCCACTCTTTGATGCCAAGGCACAGAGATCAGTCTGTATAGGTCAACAATAGAACAAGGTCAGGACATACTGACATACAAGAACATCTTGAAGACTTTGACCAGAAAAAGTGTAAAGTTATTTGTCCAGATATTAAATTCCTACTATAAAACACACTGGACGGGTGGGAGGGCAAAGTAATAAGCTTTTCTGAGGGGGAGAGATATTACTGCAGTGTGATATGAAAGCTGCAGATGGGAGTTTTACTGTGGCTTCAATGAAGCCAAATTATCACCCTACAGCACTGAGCTCTTAAGTTAGAAATGGTAGGTATAGCACATACTCAATTGACCATCATGCATTTCTCTGCTCTTTACCTGAAATAAGGCAAAAGAGCATAGATTTATTATATTATGACTTAACTATTATGAGTTATTAATTCCTTGATTATCATTAATAATTTTATTTACTTTGGTTTCTTCTTGTGTTCAAAATGCAGTAAACCCCATAAAATCAGAACCTATTTTAGTTTACAAGAGCTTTTTTCTTCCCCTCAGCCAGCAGCAACTTTCTAATCCTGAAATTTTGCTGTACCTCTGGCTAAAATTTCATGCTCATTTAGCATTAAAATCTATCAAACTGGAAACATTAAAGCAGAATTATCAAGTAGGTGGAGGATAAAGTTTAATCTCCTATAAAGCTGACTCAATCTGGTAGGGAATGTCTTTTGGTAAGTTTACTCTCTTTGCTTAATAAACTTTTTTGTCACTTACAGCTTAAATAATTAACAGTTTACGCTTGGCATTGCAGCATTTTTCTTTGCATACAGATATGGCTGAACTGATTTGATCATGGCACCTTATGGGCAAAGCTGATGTTTTTCCTGCCTTACACCTGACTGAGAAAATTAACAGGTAAAAGCAATAAAAAAAAATAATCTTAATCAGGCAAGAGAAGGCATGTAAGGTATAAGCAAATATTTGCAGCCTGATTTTGATTTGAATCTATTATTTTTTGGTGGCTGTGGAAATAACCACCAAGAGAAGAAAACCCATGAGCTGTCACATATGGAACCTGCATATGCAAATATTCCCAAACTTTGCTCAAGACAGACTTAGGTCCCACCAATGAGATATTGGAATTTCTAGCACCTTTGTCTCCTTAATGAAAATAGGCAGTAGATGTCCATAAATTCCTAACTCTGATGGTCATGTTGTATTTCCTTCAAGGATCTTTTGAGCACCAATATTTAAAAATATAGATTGGAATTAATCTGTTAATTGTGGGGGTGTTCAAGGTTTGGTCAGGTTGCTGTTGTCTTCCTTGCGCCAAAAAGGACAAATCGGTTTCAAGGAAGTTCTCTCCTCAGTTTGAGTTTACTGTAGTGTCAGGGCCCATGAAAAAAGCTAAAAACGGCCAGCTATGATGAGTTTTGCTGCATGCAGAACATGACTTGAAAGGTGACAACCTCAGCCAAAAGAAAATTAAAAGGACAAAAAGTGTAGCATATTTATTTTAAACATTTTTTACAGGGTACCAGTAATGAAGAAAAAATTATGGACACTACAAAGGTAGTAGAAAATGTGCTTGTGAACAGAAGTCAAAGTTCAGTTTCATTTTCCTGTGCCAGACTGCTCTTGCTGTACTGTATATTTTTATGATGATAATTTAATATTTAAAAAATTTGTAAGTATTTCTGGTGTAGGAAGCTACAGACTGTGCTAAAAATTGGCACAAGGACATACCCAGATCCTGATCCCAGTTTTTCAAATTTTAAATGGGTTCCAAAGAGATCTTATTTGGAGCTGTTCTCTGACAGCACATCTCTGCTCATACCATCAATCCATTTTCCCATTCTCCCTATGGCATGGAATCCTTCAAGTGATAGCTTGCTTTAACATCTTAATTTATGCTGCAACACAGTCCAAAGATGTTTCTGTTCTGTTGGGATACATAACAACTACAGAACTCATAATGGTGAAATAAATCCCAATAAACTGAATATAAACACTCCCTTTAGCTTGAAGGATTTCATCAATTACTTTGAGAAGCAGCTAAACACAGATAGCACCTTTTGAATTGCTAATTTTTCCACATTTTGATTTAACTGGAATTTATCTTCTTTTGTTTCTTGTGAAACATAGCTGAGAACAACTTCTGGAGGAAAGAAAATATTTGACTTATGAACCATAAAAAGCCTATCTCAGTGTCTTTCCTGAGGTGAAACATTAATTGAAACAGGGCTTGCTTTTAATGTGAAGACATACAAAACAGTTTTTATTTTTACTGCTTTTGAATGGCTGATACGCATTTCTGTATCGATACCAGCAGGGTGGTTCTGTGTGGCAGGGCTCAATAAATGTTTAACAGATGATGGGCATGAAGTTTTTGTGTTGTAAATGTTACTAGAACATGACCCAAAAAGAGCGTTCTAGATGGTAGTACATGATTGGCTGCATGCATATGTCTACCCTTTGCTTCCCCAGGACACAATTTAGGAAGATATCCCTCCCCTATTAATCCCTTCCAAATGTATTCAAGCTGTAAAAATAAAACCTCTTTCACTTACTCTGTTTCATTGACGCTGATGTAACCCAGGAGACATGTCATTCACTTCTTCAGAGTTTATTAGATTTACAGGGGTAAACCCAAGAACTTGGCCTGAGAAAGGAATAGATTCAGGGCAGACTTGTTGTCAAATAAATAAATCTGCCTTCAGTTTATTTTTTCTCAGTTAGGCAGATAAAGAGAAATCTTGCACTCCAGTATGTACAAGGTGTGGTGTATTTTTCTATTACCATAAGAAATTATTTTCTTTGCTGTTTCAGAATTACCGATTTTTTTTTTAATTTTTTTTTTTTTTTTTTTTTTTTTAAGTGCTAGAGAGCATTAAACACCATTGAAATCAAAAACAAAATCCAACAGAAAAACTCAAAACCTGGGGAGGTGGAAGGTCTTTTAACACCTTATGCAACATGGACTTGGTGTCTTATACATAAAAGAGAAAAAATAGCTTTTGAAAAAGGCAAACATGAGTGGGAAGAAGCCATAGAAATCAGACTTGGCCAGCCTGTACAGCAGAACAGAACTTTGTGGGTGTTCATACTTTCCTGCACCAAAAATGTAACCCACAAAATAGGCACCAGTCCCTGCTCTCACTCCAGCTTTCACTCCTGTTTCATCCACCCCTGCTCAAGAGGAGCAAACAGAAACACCAACTGTTTCAGAATAGTAGCACATTTCGGTGTGAGAGAAGACAGGAGATACAAAACAGAGGAGGAGGTTGGACTTTGTGGGAAAAAAAAAAAACCCAAGGGAGCAGCAAAGCTGCTTTTCTGGGAAGAGTTTCAGTTGTTCTAATTTGTAGCAGGAACAACAAAGACATCTGGAGATGTTTGGCAGGTCCCTTTCTGCTGGCAAGGTACCTCATCTGCTGAAATTTCTCTCCCCCCAATTTCTTACATAATTTAGTTTTATGCAATATAATTTGCCTGCCTTCATGTCTCACTCAAACCTGATTCTTTTTTACAATAAGGCCCTTTTGCATTTCCTCGGCTTTATAAAGGGGGATTTATATTTTATATTTTCATTGATTTGAAGGAATTCTGTCCCATCATAGTGCTGAGAAAAAATAGTTTAATGACCCTGAAAATCTGCCTCCATCCACTATGTCTGGTTTACTTTATCGCAACATCTCTGGCACAGGTGTATTCCTGCTCTCCAAAGCATTCATAGCTGTAGTGTCCTCAGTGAAAGAGTTCTGACTTTCTGGGAGAGCCTGCAGCCACCTGCCGTTTCAGAAGGTTGCTGAGGCACTTTCACAGCTACTTAGTTGTAACATGGTTAGGTTGGGATCACATTCCTGAATCCCGTGGAGTCCACATGTGAGCACGTGAGACTGCATGACTTAGCTTTCAGTGATTTACAAACAGAGCAGGTCAACGGTCTTTAATTTTGGAACATGTAAAATCTTTTACTTACTTGACAGGCCAGAGAAGAACTTGAGAAGCAGAACTTGTGAATTTTGTCATAAGCACTGCCTGGAAAAGGAGCTTCTCTATTTCTTCAAAGTCATTGCTTGCATCCAGTTTGCAGGTGTCTTCCCATCCCTTAGAGTGGCCAGTGCCTGGCTGAGTCCCTCCATGGATACCTGGTTATCATCTCCAGCTGGGGAACAGGGGAGTGAAGGAGGCTGCCCTTAGAGACAGTGTGAGATCATAGCAGCCCCCTGCCCTCAGACCAAGGCTGTGTCATTCCTGTGCTGCACTTTAATAAGCCAGGCTTTTTGTTTCACCCTTCTTTTGTTTCTGGTTTCCATTTACCTTTTTTTTTTTTTCCCCTCCACATTCTCATGCTGAATTTTAGTAACCTCTGAAAAAGTGTAAGATGTGCTTTATACCTTCTCAGCAATGTTCCCTTGCTTGTTCTGTCCTTAATATGGATTTTTCTCTTTGTGGTTTTTTTTTGTTTTGTTTTGTTTTGTTTTGTTTTGTTTTTTCCTCAGGGGGATGTGCTAAGCTGTATTTTACTCAACTAGGAGCAAAAAATGATTTTCTATTTTTCTATGTTTGTTTGATTTTTCCCTTAAATAAAGTCAGGGTAAGTCAGGGTATATAAGGAATTAAAACAAGTCTGGAAAGTGTATGCTTTACACACTAGGGGGATACAGACAGTAAAAGCACTTTAACTGGTAAGAAAATGGGAAAAAATATCCATGGTATGGATGCAGCTGTACTGTAAATGCACCAGTAAAGGAAAGTAATCCACAAGATCCACAAGGAATGCTCAAATCTATTACGATTTGTTGTTGTTGTAGTTTTGTTTTAGTTTGGTTTTTGTGGTTTTTTGTGTTTTTTTTTGTTTTTTTTTTTTTTTTTTTTTGTTTGTTTGTTTGTTTGGTTGGTTGGTTTTTTTTTCCCTGTTTTATTCTATACATATTAGTTAACCTCCTGATATTACTTGGGAAAACACTCCGGTCGAAAAAAACCTACACATTAATTTCTGTGAAAACAAGATAAGAACTGTTTTACTTAGCTAAATAATGAAATTTCAATAAGTATAAATCATGCCATGCAGATATGATTTTTTTTTTTTATACGCTGCTATTACTTGCAAGAATTATGCGTGAAGAAAAGCGAATACAAAATGAAAAGAACAATTACTAAGAAAGAAGTAACTAACTTTGGGGCAGAAATCTTACCTAGTTTATCTAAGTTCAAGAAACTGAATTTCAAGTGTATTTTAATATCTCAGACAGGAAATTTAGGAGTCCCATTCTTCAAGGACAAAAGAAAGTATTCAGAGTGCCAAGACCTTTTTTTTTTTATTTTTTTTTTTTAGCTTCAATCAATATTGTGAAACCTTTTAATCTATAAAAGTGCAATAAGATATGATTACACTGTTTCCTTGCAATCTAAATCAGGCAAAGATTATGTTTATGTCTGCTTGGCAAGTAAGTGATTTCTTCTAAATTTTTGCCCATCTAAAGCCTTGACTCAGTTGTTCCTCATATTTCTGATATTGTTTGGTCCCAGAATTTCTTAGTCTCATTAGCTGACCTGCATTGCTTTAAGGGTTACTCATGTATGCCAGTCTCATACTCTTACCCATTCTGTCTGCAATGGTTGACATATACCATTTTCTACACTGTTATTTAAGATGAAGAATAGGATTAAATTAAGGGTGCACATAGGACCTTCCATTGGCACAGCTGTTTGTTTCAGCTTAGATCCAGATTAGAACATCTATTTCAGCCAAAACTTTTCAAATGAGTCTCAAAATCTTCTGACTTAGCCTATTTAGGGCTAATTTATCCCACTTAGCCTAACCATGATTTAGCAAAAATCAAACACTTCATAAATTCACACATCACCTGTTCCAAGATTCAGAAATGAAGTGAAAAATTACTGTGACAAAGTGCCAGAGATTCCACTAAGACAGCAGGTGTTGTGGGATTGTGACCATCCAGCCTTGCCTGTGTGGCTGATCAGAGGGTGGGCTTGCTTGAACTGATTGAATTGAAGACAGTTGATACATATAGGCTGAGAAAAAGAAAAGAAATAAAGAGTTCTAATTTATGCAGTTAAATTAGGTAAATTCTGGGGCATTTTATGGATTTGATAGTATACTTTTTTCCACCTAAGTCTACATGAATCTTAGGAATGTCCATCACCTGAGATCTGTGAAAGTCAGGGCTAGGGATGTGCGTTATCTCTGCACTAGAAAGGGCAGTTTCTGTGAGCACTTGCCTTGCTGATAGAAGTGTTTGTACTCTTGGGCCAAAGAGCAGAGTTGCTATCAGAGCTGCATAAAAACCAGGAGAATTTTGCTGCTCTAACATACAGTTTTGCTTGGGCCACTGAAGCACTTGGAAGTTTGATAAATGTGTAGCTTCTTACTGCTGTTTGTGGATGTGTGTTTATCTCTATTGCACTTCAAAAAAACCCAAAGATTTCATTTGTTTTGATTTATGACAGTGTGGTAAGGTCAAAACTCATTATTATTCTAACCATTAATATAATGTGGCTTGAAGAAACAGGATTTTTTTCCTCTGGTTATACCATTTCAAGGCCTTTCTAGTTTTAAAGGGGCAGCTCATATAGGAGATAAAATCTTTAATACTGCAAAGTGGGGTTTTAGTGGGCCTCAGAAGATATTGCATCAGCTGCAGTGAAAGGATTCCATAATTTCTAGCAACTTCACAGCTCTCCACCAGTTGTTAGTAGTCTTTTTGATAACCATGAAGGAGATCTACAATTATAACTGAACAAACTAGTACTTTTACTGAACAAAAATTACAAAAAGAGAGAACCTGAGTGGAGATGCCATTTACAAGGTGCAGAGTTCTAGCTGTTATTAATTTAAAATGCATTAATGACGAAGAATCTTTCATTGATTCCAAATTTGCTTTAGTAGGGAGACTAGGAATATGCCTTTTCACCAAAGCTCAGAGGAAATGCAAATAAAGCATTATATTTCCTCACTAAAGCCTAGGAAAGCACTGTGGTTTCCAGGATAATTACCACTGCCCCTTGGTAAAAATGTTGGTGCTGCTCTAACAGATGCAGTTAAGAGTATTGAAATACAAAAATCCACTGAGTAAACACTCACCAGATATCCCTGTCCCTACTAATTCCTCTTTCTTTTGAAGGGAGTTGGTGTTCCTAGGGAGCAGGGGATCTCCCTGCTCCCTGAGTTCAGGGACAGCAATTTTTTCTGGCCAGTAATTGAACTGCAGCTCATGTACAAGACTCCTCTGCACCACGCTTGTGCCCTGTGAATCCCAAAGCAGACCAACGAGACCACAGATCTCGCATAGAACATTTGGCATATGCAGAGAAAGTGCTTGAAAGAGAACGAAATACAACTTTTTGCTGACACACTGAGATATTGATTTGTACAAAAATAACTTTCAGGCTGATACGATAATTAGCAAGAATATTATTTTACAATTTATATGTGTATTATACACTTTGTGTGTATAGGATAGATAGATAGATAGATAGATAGATAGATAGATAGATAGATAGATAGATAGATAGATAGATGGATGATAGATAAAATTCACTAATGATAGATGTTGAAGGGAGCAAAATCTATTTTCCATGGGATCCATAAACACATGGGGAATCTGTGAACCAATCACAAGAAAAGAGTTCTTTGTTGAGCAAGCCTTTGGTGAAAGGGTGAATGGAAGCAAGGAAGGTTTCATGCCTGTGGATTACCAGCTTTTTAAAAATGAAGCCCATCTTTGTAATTATCTTAGTACAATAGGAAGGATATTAAACAGCACAAATATTTTCCTAATGACATTCAATGAGCTAAAATATTCTCAAAAATTACAGAAAGGTATTCCAAGAGAGGCAGACTTCTTTAATCTAAGACCATGGTTACATTTGCAGTTTGGCTACTCTTGGATATTCCTGACATTAGAATTCTAGTATTTCTCCTGAGTTTTAGGAATGCCGTTGTGTTGTTGAGTGGTACAACGTACTTTCCAAGGAAAAATGGGAATTAACTGCCTCAGCTATAAGAGTGTCCAGATTTGATGTCATGGACTCCTTTGGGCAAAATATCTTTGAGAATTCCAACATCAGTATTTAACAGAAGGGCTGTCAGCCTGGTGAAAAAAAATCAACTCTGCACATTTTACATGCATTTATATGTTATTTTTTGTATGAGGTAGAACATTTTGCCTGTTAATTAAATGACCACCCTGTAATGGCTGTATGAAACTTACATTTAAAGTAAGAGAGGCATCTCTTCAACAGAACAAGAAATGAGTCTTACTCTTTGTTTCTCCCTCTAACCACTATGCCATGTGTCTGCCTATTAGCAGGGAATGTTTAGGTGGAAAAGTGATAGGGAATGATATTGCAGCTTCATTTTATTCTTCTGTGGTCTACTTACATTTCAGGTGTGCACAGTTCTGGTAGCATTTTTGTCTTTCCATGATATTTATCCCTTCCACTTAGTGCAACTGGGATAAGAAGTCTCTACAAGATAACTTGTTGAACCATACCCGTATGTGATTAACTTTGGTGTCTTGTGAATTGTTGAAGTGAAAATTGCCTGTTAAAAATTGGCATCCCGTCCTTTTCACCCACCATGACTGGAACTGTTACCTGAGAGAGGATTTGGATACAGTGTTTAGCAGTAAATTCTGCCCTGCAACAAAAATTTTGCTAGACTGGAAAATTCAGAAAAGGCTTGTAAAGATGATTAGAGGTCTGAGATTTTTTTCTTTTAGTGAAGTATTTAGAAAGCTGAATGTATAAAGGAAAGAATTAAGTAGTAGATTTAATTGAATCCCAGAATTACCAATAGGGGTGGATATTTCTGATGCCACCATCCTATTTAATCTAGGAGTGAAAAGTTAATAAGGATCAGTGCTTAGAAGATAAGACCAGAAAATATAATTTTAGACACAAGCCTTAACTGCTAGCACTGAGCAGGAAATTATGATAAAAACCTTTATATATATATATATATATTTTTTTTTTGTTTGTTTGTTTGTTTGTTTGTTTGTTTGTTTTAAACTATTTTGAATCATCATGGATNATCAGGAAAGTGCTTTTATTTTTTCTTCTTTTAAACTATTGATTTTTAGAAATAGCAAAGAACTGAAGACTATTTCAAAAGCTTTGGATAAAACTCAAAAGTTCTGATATCACAGGATTTGCAATTTGCAGTCACTGTGCCCTCAGCAATTTTTTTTTTTTTTTTTTTTTTTTTTTTTTTTTTTTTTTTTTTCACAGGGTTTCCCCT
>VWZN01018523.1:28651-50826 GCA_013396955.1 Regulus satrapa
GAGAGCAGAGTGAGGTGATGTACCCTATGTCATACTGTGGGTGGGAAAAATTAAAAATAGAAGATACTCTTCCCGTTTTTCAGTGTATTTCTATATTTGTTTGGCCACAGAAACTATTATAGTAACTAGGACTTATCAGGAAAGTGCTTTTATTTTTTCTTCTTTTAAACTATTGATTTTTAGAAATAGCAAAGAACTGAAGACTATTTCAAAAGCTTTGGATAAAACTCAAAAGTTCTGATATCACAGGATTTGCAATTTGCAGTCACTGTGCCCTCAGCAATTTTTTTTTTTTTTTCTCTGAACAGGATTCCCACTTCACGTACTGTGCTTTTTTTCTCCCATTCTTATTGAGTGACTTCAGTATGTCAGGAGAGTCTCACATTCAGAGGTACCGTATGAAAGATGAGTACAGATCAGTGAATCTGAAAATAGCAGAATAAAGGAAGGGAAATAAGTAAACTATGATACCAGGGAGCAGACTGGAAAGTTTTTAATCAAAATTGTGTATTCCACTCACCAATATTCAGATTTCTTCTGAATAGACTCATTCTTAACAAAATGAAACCATGACATTTTCTTTGCCACATATACTTTTAAAGATGTATGAATGTAACAAAAAAAAATCTTTCTTCAGTTTCAACAACAAAAAAACTCATTATAATTACAGAAAAAAAAAAAAATCAGTGGTTTATCATCATCCAAAAGACCAGATGTTTATCTGACATACCTCTGAGCATTTGATGGGTACATTTTTAATACACAGGTCGCATAAAAATCCTATTTTAATCTCTGAACATTATTAGTAATCTATTTGCTTATTTTTATTAGTCACTATATAGCCATGATCAAGATGAAGAAAAATAAGTAAGTAAAAGAAACTTTTGTTAAAATTATAAGTCCAATTTAAAGAATTATGGTAACTTCTTGTTTTGTGAAAATTTACATACTTCAAATGCAGACATAACTCTGAAAAAACTTTTAAAGTTTTCAAGTCATTATATTATTATATACAATTTTACAATATTATAAAATACAAAAAAGCAAATATATATTATAAAAATGCATAGATATATCACATTATATTTTTATAGATGCTCTTAAAGATATAAAATATATAATTCTTCTGACATTTAATGGTTTAGATATTAATTTTATAGTAGTTTAAAATGTTATTTTTATTAAGTGATACTCAGAGTAAACATTGGCATACAATTAATGAAAGAGCTCTTCATAAATATTGTTGATATTACTGTCAGATGGGAAACTTGTAGCTTGATTTATTCTGAAAAATATGGCTCTTAAGTTCCCTTGTGAAGAAAGTTATTAATGACAGGATAGATTCAAGTTTCCATGACAACATATTGCTGTGCTGGATCAAGTGGGATTTTGCAATCATAAATTATTTTAACAATTGAGTTCAGTGTGAAATAGGACCAATGTACCATTGGGAACTGGCTTGAATCTGCAAAAAGAATTAATAGGACCATAGAATCATTAAACTGGAAAAGACCTCTAAGGTCATTTAAGTCCAAACTTTGACCAAACACCAACACCTCAGCTAAACCATGGCACTGAGTGCCACATCCAGTTAATTCTTAAACACTTACAGGGGTAGTGACTCTACAGTTTCCTGGGCTGCATGTTCCAAAATTTGACAACCCTTTCAGTGAAAAAATTCCTCCTGATGTTCAAACTGAGCCTCCCCCAGTGCACCTTCAGCCATTTCCTCTTGTTCTGTCCTTAGCTATCAGGGAGAAGATACCAACCCTCACCCGCCTACAACTTCTTTTCAGGTGCTTGGGGAGAGCAATTAAGTCTCCCCTGAACATCCTTTTCTTCAGGCTGAACAGCCCCAGGTCCCTCAGGCACTTCTCACATGTTTTGCTCTCCACTGCCCATCTCTGGAAATGCTTCAATAATAAAGGTGCACTCCTTCTGCTTCCTGAGTCTCTGCAATAGCAGCTTCCCTTACAGGACACAGATTCATACTGTGAATCCATTTTCTTTTCCACCTGAGACAACTCTGAGACTGGGACCCAGAATCATCTTGCTTTGGGACATTCTGTAATGAAATACATTTAGTGTGGGGGTCGTTCCATTACAATATAAAATTCTGGCACCATTTCGCACTAAGTCCTTTTCACCTCTCACTCTAATGCTATATCTCTTTAAGATTTCAGTTCTGGATGCTAAACTGCAGAAAAATGCAATCATCTTTGGAAGTGGTGAAATTATTTTCTGATCCTTACATCTCTTTTGCTATCTGGATAGTTATCAGCTTACTTCCATGTGTTCAGTCTTGGTCTTCTTTTCTAAATACCTTGTTTCCTCAAACACCTTTCTCCCATTGACTGCCTTTGAGACAAAATAGAAGGAAATGTCCTAAAAGGGGAGTCTCCTCTGGGCATAAAGCAGATAATGGGGGATACAGTATCATAAGGTCACCCCAAGACATATTTATCAGCATTTTTCTGGAATGGATGTAAATACTAAGGGAATTAATGGAGGCAGGACTAAATGAGGATGGAACCAGTATTTGTGGTGAGAGTTTGTGTGACAACAAATATGATGGTTCAGATTTCATGGTCCAAATTTACAATTAGCAATCAATTTGATGTGAATTTCACTTAGGATACCTTGTTATTGCTATGCTGTTTCCCCTCTGTCATGTTTTCTGTCTCTCATCTACTTTGATGTGTCTATTTTGGGGGTAAGTCTGTCAAGGATTGGCACAGAGACATTCACACTTTAAAAAAAGGAAATGAGAGATCACCACAACACAGAGGCTGAGCTTAGTTGATGGGACTCAGAAACATCAACATCCTAACACAGTGTTAGAAAAAGGAATGGAGGCCACAGTGCAGAAAATCTTACTTCAGTGGGTCTCCATCTGACATAGATCAGGTTTCTGTACTGCATCCATTACAAAGAATCTTCTGTCTCAACTAAACACTGAGAAAACTATCTTTACAATACAGAAGTGCAATAAGTGTGTTAGTCCATGGTTGTATTACATTCACAAAGTAATTTTGAAAGCTTATTTAAACTATTATCCAAAGACTTAAGATTTCTGCATTGTTAAAACTAAATCAGTTCCCTTTAAAAAAAATTACTTTTGGAAAACCAGACCAAACTAAGACCTTCCCCTGAAAATTTAGTTTCTTAGCCAGGAATAAGGTAAAATTGATGGTAGTGTTCTCCAAATGACCATTTATGTAAGGAAGATGGTTTTATCAAAACACTCTTCTTGTGAGTATTAAGCATCTCTTTACACATTATTCACTCTGACAGCTCAGGCCCGTGGGATTCTTCCTTACCTGGCATGGACCTTGAGCAGGCATGAGGCCATTATGACAATTCATTGGTCTGGAAGCGAGCACAGGGCAGGGCATCCTGCAGAGCATCACTACAAGAAGACCTTTTAGTACCAGTCTGATTTTACATTATATTAAAACCAGTGGTTTGGGAAATCGGAAGGTGAAGGAAAGTTTTTACAGACTGTGAATACTTTCTGCTGCTCTGGGTAGGACTCCTTGTACCTAAGTTTTATTATCAAACAGTTCAGCGTCCAGCCCACTTTTAGAATCTGTGAAGGAGAGGAACAGGAGATAACAATTCACTTCTTCTTTCTCAAACCCATTTTAGGATGGGTTTAGTCATTTTTCACAATGTGCCTGTTGATCTGCATGTATTAGGAGAAACAAAAGTATGAGTTCAGATTAAATTTCAGGGTTTCTTCCACATACAAATGATAACTGAAAAGATGACCTTTACATACCATGCTTTTCACATAACTTTTGGACATACCTTCATTTTTAATTTTTTTTTTTTTTTACTTTGCTGATGAGATAGGTAGTATAGTACAAAAAACCTGCCTCATCAGCAAGTCTTGCAAAGACAGGAGCTGATTTGATATCTAAAATAATATTTAGTGTATTTGAGGCATGAGTTGTCTCAAATTTTCATAGTGATCAAAGGCCATACTTTTGATATTAATTCTGTATTTGAAAGTGCACCAAATTGAATTGAAAGCCAATATCAGGTGATTGAGCAAAAAAATATTATGTTGGAAAAGTACTGATCTTCAAAAACAAAATGTACTTCACCTATAAAAAAGAGTTATTTATCTTAATTTGAAAAATGCTATTTTTTTCACATTTTTGGGTGATGTTTCCCAATGCAAGTACAATAGTTAGTGAGATTCAATTGAGACATCATTTCATAGCTTTAAATAGAACCGGTCTTGTCTGGCTGTAAAATTATCATTTATTTGCTAAGTAGACAATGTACTGGTGCACTGGGTGAAGTTAAAGCATATTTTAATGTCTTTTTTGTATTAGATTTTTTATACTTATGTAGTAGATCCTATTCATAGAATCCTTTCTCATTTTTTTCTCTCTGATTAAGAGAGAATGCTAAACACTGAGCAGTAAATGACAGAAGAAAGTACTGTTTTATGATAATTGTATCTAAAGCAGCCCATGAGATAAAAAACAATTGAGAACTACTGGAAATGAAGTCTCACAGAGATTATGCTAATGAAGATTTTAATTTTAAAAAGATTAATTTTGATTTTTTTCTACTGAAGTGTTTTCATTACTGGAAGTGAAGCAAAGACCAGAATCTAATGACTGATCCTATCTTGTATAACTTAATAGTCTTTATATAAAAAAAAAAAAAAAAACAAAAACAAAAACAAACAAACAAAACAAACAAACAAACAAACAAAAAAAAACCCAAAAAACCAAAACCAACAAAAAACCACAACAAAAAACCCATGAATTTTCATCTATAAGAAAACTGATGTGATCATTATAAATCAAATTTAATAGGATAGATATGATCAATACACTTGAGCAAAAGAGAACTGAAAGCTGCTTAATGTCAAGCCAATAGATCTTTGAAGGGAAACTCCAGGAACTGTAGAGTAATGGTGTGAGACCCAGTAGTACCTTTAATGAAGAGTAGAATTGATGGACACCTGGATAAATAGTGGGTGTGTGCCAAGGTATCCTTTGGAAAAGAATTCAACCCTTACATACATGCAGGGGTACTTTGCAGGACCAAAAAATATGTGCACTTAATAATAAAATATTTATTTGATCTTGCTGATATATGTATCTCAACTTCCAAAATATATTCAATAAAAAGCCAAAGAAAGGCATAAATTTATCTTCCCAAAATAAAGCTGTTGCAGTAGAAATTAGGAGTTCCTTTTCTGGCTGCATTATTTGTTAATTATTAGGAAGAGTGGGATAGCAGGAAGCAATCAGATTTATAGCAAAACTAGGTCAGTGGCAGAGTTCTCTCTCCAGTGTCTATCCTGAGAAAGGGATGTGAATAATGAGGCAAAAATCTGTTAATGACAATAAGTAATTTATGATAAGGAAGACAGAGAAGCTGATGGTTTTTGGGAGATATTACAATAATGAATAATGAAGCAATAAAAAGACAGATTATGTTCAAGGCAGGTAAATTTTAAGTGAGGCTCAAGCAGTAGCAGTCCAAATTTTACATACAAAATGATTGGTTTTGATTGGACTGTTATTACTCAGGAGCAATATCTGGGGTAACAGTACATAAGACTGTCCAAATATTGACTTGTTTATAAGCAGTGTCAATGAAGAAAGTGGAATATTCAGGATTGCAGGGGAAAATAAGTTAAATAATATAACTATAGCACTATATAGGTCCACAGTTAAAAAAAGAAAGAAACTGTTTTAGAAAAGAAAAAAAGAGTGATGAAAGGTCTAGAAGAGGTCTGGAACAGCTTCTGCATCCTATGTAGGGCAGGCCTTTTTAACCTGCAAACAGACAGTTCAGGAGAGTACTACTGAGACCTACAAATCATAGGTGTCCTAAAAAAGATGGATGGGAATCAACTTTTTGTTTTCTTTTCTGGTACAAACCCAAACTGCCTAATAGAAATGAATGTAAAGGAAACTAGCAAGGGGCAAGTTGAAAAAAAATTGAAGAGAGCAGCCTTCATACAGGATGGAGAATTTCCCTGGGCTGCTATTTATGAGGACAGCTGTCCTTCTGAAAGTCGCTGAGTCATCTAAATGGATCTATGATTCTATAAACTGCTGGAGGCAGGGAGAGTTTTTTTGGGAAGTATTAGTATTTTCTGCATAATGCCACCTCCCAGATAGTCACTGTTGGTTATCACTGTCAGAGATAAAATAGTGGAATAGCTGTACCACAGTCCTGACACAATATGCCTATTTTTATAAGGTTGTTATCAAGTCTGACCTCCTGCATGCTGTGGTTAAGTGTAGATCACAAAGAGGTCATTTTTTCCTTTGGAGACAATGCATTAGAGTGATTTAAAAATAGATGAAGGAGCATACTTGAAAAGACCACAGTCTTCTGTAAAAGCTTCAGAAATTATCAACTTGTATGTACTTTTTGAGGGTGCTAAATCATTACATTTTCTTTGCAGTATTTTCTTTTTATTCAGGGAAAAAAAAGTCAGTGGCTTGAAAAAGCAGAAGTACTGAAAATAATGGGACTTTCATCTCAATTAAAGAGGTTTTCCTATTTTTTTCTGCAAATTTATTAAGGCCTGGTATATTATATTACTATGTGCCCCTTGTGCTTTTTCAGCTGTTGGTAAGAACTCGATTCAGTCAACAGTATTTAAGTACTTAGCACTACTTGAAAGTGCTTCATGGTATCTGAGATATCCTCAAGGGCCTGGCAGATACAACACAAAGGTTAAGCCAGACATTTCTGTAATAGGAACTTGAAATCAGACAAGCTAACGACTGTGGCACAGCAAATGGTATCAATGATTTACTGCAACATAGCTGTTTCTTTTGCACCTATCATTCCTTGTGATGTGACTTAGCCCAAAATATCAGTGAACAAAAATCACCTCCCATTATTTGAATAAAGAACATGTAAATGGACAATCACTTACATTCTCCATTTCTGTTAGCATGCCACATTGTTCACATGTCCAAATACAAAATCAAAAAAAGTTCAGGCTTAATGTCACTGCTAACCAACTTTGTCACTATTTTTTTTTCTTTTTCTAAATAACTTTTTTTTTCTTTCTGTAATGTGATAGAATGTTCAGAATCTGTTTGTTAGGCAGAGTGGTTGCAGTTCTGTATCAGTTTTTTGGGTTTTTTTAAATTTTTTTTTTTTTTTTTTAAATGGGGCATACTGGCATAAAGATTAATTTTGTAGATTGTATAATTTTATTAGTAAAGATATATTCCTGTAGAACAATAACTTCAAAGAATCAAACAATAATGAGAACTACTCTTTAATTAGTCATTTCACTGAATGGAATTCTAGGAAGAAGAATTTTAGGGAGCTGTAGTTAAATTTAATAAGATTGAGCACCTGAACTCTACTCCACACAGGCAGCATCAAGATGTGCCCACTGACAACAATGAAAATATAAACATAGAACATAATCATTATTTTTCTGACATGAACCAAATTTTCTTGTGTTTCCCCCCTTTTCTTTTTTTTTTTCTTTTTGCTTGTTTCCACCAGTAAGGCATCTGTTGGGTTGCACGTTAACATGGTAACAATATAAAATTATTACAGGCCCAGTCATGGAGTCTACTCATTTTCCTAGACAAAGATGAACTTTGTGAAAACAGTGTTTCAGAGAGAAAATCTTGAGAAGAACCAGTTTCTGGATATCTTACCCTACTGCCTCCCACACACCGCGTGCTTTAAGGGATCCAGTGGTGGTAGGATGGAAATATGCCATCACTGCATTATCGATCCCAGGGAAATTCACTTCCTTTTTCCAAAAATTGTGACTAGTTATGGAATAGCACTCCTAGCCATTCCAAATGGCACACCAGTTTTGCTGCCAACACAGCATCTGCAGACGCAGGGCATCAGTATCTTACCAATGAGAAATAACATGAACATAGCACCAGTGTTTGCTCTGGCATCTGCAAAAGAGACTTTTGCTAACCCTGCTCTCATACCAACCTCACTGACATGATTCCCTTAAGGACCGCTCTGGAGGAGCTGTGTGGCCAGGAATGTGAAAAATCCTCAGTTCTTATGTCTTAGCTCACTTCTCTTTCTAACAGTTGGATGTCAAAATTCAAAAACCATTTCCCTTTGCTGTCAAGGACTGTGCAAGGACAAAATAATAGTGCACATAGTGGGGCATTTAAATGTGACTTGGTGAGTGTATTTTGGAGCAGCCTGAGGTTAAATAAAGTACCGTATTATCCTCCAATAACTTCTTTATGCATTAGAGTAGAATGATAGTAATGCACTCACTGTCCTATTTTCTTAATCCTCTTGTTTGGGGAGCTGTGGTGTGGGTGGAAATCAAGATTAAAAGATAGGAGTCTAGATAACTGTGCATAGTTAAGCCCTGAAAATATTAATTTTTGTCTTTGAACTGCACTAGTCATGGTGGGGAGTAAATTAATGCAGGATTAGAAACACTAAGATGTGATGCAGAACCAAACTGAAGAGCCTTATTCCCTGTTAATTAAACTACACTGTTCATATTGTTCAAAAATACTGATTTAAGAAAGAGAGCTGCAAATTAGAAAATGGTTTGGCTTGGTAATATTTAATTTTAATTAACTGAAAACAAACTAATTTGACAAGTGTTTCACAACATAGAACTTTCAAAACGAGAGTTGAAGCCTATGTATGACCTGTGGGTTATATTTTAAGAACAACTGCATTTCAAAAACCCCTAAATAAATACTCTAGCCTTTAAAAAGGGACATTTAAAATGTTTAACAATAAGCTTTTTATAAAAAATGTTGTTACTTAGCATAAAATTAATACTTAAATATTTCTTAACACCCTACTGCATATTTCAGCAAGCATAATTGAAAATTTAATTTCTTTTTAGTTTGAATTCTACAAAGAACACCCATGCAGTGAAATACAACTCACCTATCATCAGCATTCTAGAGGGGTCATCTTGTGCTAAGGTGTGTCTCTAACACAACTCAGCCTTCAGAAATAAATTTTCAATTACAATTGGAGGTAAGGCATTAGACAAGTAGTTGAGAGTAATGCATTAATATCTTCAATATCTAGGTGAGGAAAGACAAAGATAAGCATTTTATTACAACTTGTATCTTACATTTATTTACAGCTGATTTCCCTCTAATTTGATTTCTTTCTACTAAGTGTATCTATTACTCTCCTTTCCTTCAACAATAGTACGTAAAAGCATTAATTATTCCCCATTACTTGTGCTTCTCAAGTTGATTTTTCTGCTGTGCAGAAAAGGAATTTTCCTTTACTAAGAATTTTATTTACTTGAGATATTTAAAAAGTCTGTAGAAATAGACTGGCCTACTTGTGTCTGGAAGAATCAATCTCTGTGGATTGTAACTCCATGATTAAGAACTAACTCTAGGAAAAAAAGGTGTTTAAGATAAGTCTGGGAGAGAGAGATAGCAGAAGAAAGGCAGTGTGTTAGTCTGGTCAATCTCCCACAGAACTGTCCGACAGGAGAGGTTGTGGACTTCATCAGGTACCCAGCTGGTAATTCAGTGAGATGCAGGAAAGAAGGGGAATATGAAGTATTGAGTTACCTGAGTGTGCTTACAGAGAAACTGCTTATGAATTTTGGAAATTTTTCTAGACTGTCATTTCTGTTTGTAAATTGAACATCTTCAAGTGCAAGTAGTGGGAAGCAGATATTTTTGACTCTTGGAAGGCAGCATATTATGATTACTTTATGAAGTGCTTGCCTTTTGTAGTGTCACCAACTATGCTTAATGTGAGGAAATGGGTACTTATAACTGTTTCCTGAGCACAGAGACCCCTGAATCTTTCTGTAAGGAATTTATGCTTTCATAACGATTCTTTGAGTAGCCATGTGATTGAGATTAGGAAACAGATCCTGTAAAAAATATAGCAAAGTCTTAATCTGAAAAAAAAGTTTGCTTATCACAGAAATTTCCAGATAATTTTGTTTTCAATTAATTATTTTTAATTAAACACAACACTACACATGTTTTTTTTTTTTTTCAAAATGAGCAGTAAATTATACTTTTTTTTTTTTTTTCATTTAATGGATACAGCCAGTTACACAGACATTTATTAACTTTCACTAAGTCATGTCAAGGGTTTTTTGGGCTTTTTTTTGAGGGGTGGGGATTTTGTTTGTTTGTNGGGTGGGGGTTTTGTTGTGTTTGTTTGTTTGTTTGTTTGTTTTAAAAAAAACTTTTTAGACAGAACGTTCAAGGTAGGACTAAAGATTTGATCAAGCCCTGATAGTTACCTAAAGAGGTGAAGTCTTCAAACCTTTCTCACAGTCTTTTGAAGAGAAATCTCTTGATCAACAGTCAGTGCAGTCTGGAATCTGGAAAAGTTGTGTCTCTCAACAATAGACCAGAAATGTGAAGGTGAAAATAGAGTAGGAGGCTTGGAAGATGAGAAGACCCTCAGGGACACTGCAAAAGAAAACAGAGCAGATTTAGTCTCATCTCAGTTCAAGCTTTAACTATTCCTCTACTAATAGGAGCAACAGGGTTGTGTCCAGGAACATCAGGAATATATGAGGAACTGGCATTCCCTTCTGCTTCTGAATTTCTGTTTCCCAGAGGTTTTCAGATAGTCTTCCAAAGCTTCCATGATGTCCCCCAGAAATTATTCCTATCTTGTTTTTTGTGTCCTGAATCAGTGGAAAGGTTCATAGTGAGAGCCTTTAGAATTGGTGACAGATGGGGAGTAAAGGGCTTACCTATATTTGTGTATATTAAGGAAGGTGGAGAACCTATTATTTACTAAACCCTGTAGATCAGGTTTTATAAATTCATGCATATGTATATGCTTGATTTCTATACAATGATCTTTTTTTTTATTTGGTCATGGTTATAAGTAAATATTGAAAATTGTCTATAATCAGTCAAAATAAGAACTGATTACCAAGAAGTAGGATAAATTTTTCATTATGAGTGAATATTAGTCTTGCAAAAAATTGAATTTTCTATGTAAACAAGCTGTGAGCTTCTCAAGGGAGTTCTGTTTAGATAGTCCAGAACCAGCTCTAGGAATTCTAAGATTGCCTCTAGATATTGCAAGATATTTCTGTGGTCATGCCTTGTCCGTAATTCCAGATTTGCTTTCAAGATGAGTGGCACCCTACAATCTGGCTGAAGGCTGTGATAAGTGCTTTATGCATGGGAATTGTTGAAAGGCAACTGGTTGGTGATGATCACAGTGGCACCAGAGACCCCTCCAGTGATCTGCCAGTGTAGATGGCTGCCTGCCACTGCCCTGGCACTCCTTAATGCACTGGTGTAGGCATTGCTTGAGAGAACTGGGCTCCTAATACCAGGGGCTCAGAGGTTTCTCAGGTCTCCTGTTCTTCTCAGAGCTCCGAAATGGAGAGTGACTATGCATACTTTCTTAGAGTTGCCAGTACCTGAGGAGATTATGCTCCTGTGTGAAATTTTCACAAAGAGTAGGTTTTAATGTGTCTGTTTGATAGGCTGTCCAAGTTAGGACTAAGCTCACAAGATTCCCTGTATCATCACAGAAGAAAGAAATCTACATTCGGTAGATTTGGGGCATGCAACGGAACTAATATTCTGTATTGCCATCTAGAGGAGACATTTTTTAAAGGGGGAAAAAAAATTCTCCTGACCAGGGATTCTTCTTTCTCACCAAGTTGTGTGAAAGTGATTGGCTTCTACGGGCAACTCTGCAATCGTGACATTCCAATGGAGTCTGTCACTCTCACTCAAAGTAAAAAGAAGACATTTTGGTGCTTATATGGGTCTCTGAGTCACTTAAAATCAGATTCATATCTTCTCTGAAAGAACTTATTTGTAAGAGAATCTGTCTTACCAGGGTGGTGACAGCTACTCTGGTGTCTCTAAGTGCACAGACGCCAAGGCCTCCATTGTGGCACTGCTATGATTTGGGGCATCTGCCTGCAGACAGCTTAAGAACTGCAATTCATGTCAATGAACCATCTGCATTCCTGTTTTTTCCCATGCCTTTTACTCTTTATGTGGAAAAGCAGAAGTACTTACAGCACTGTCTTACAATTCTCTCTTTTAAAAGGCTTTTACTTAGTGAAGGTGGGGCGGTCTAATCTAGGAAAAACCACATTTCTTATCAACCTGTAGCATTTCCATAAATATTTATAAAATTTCCATAAAATTAAAAACCAAAATAATAATTTAAAAAATTAAAAGCTCTACTCACTTGGATTCTCCATTATTCAATGTAGTTTGCTCTTACATGCTGTAGGCAAAAATGCTTTTACAAAAAGTGTCAGACAATATATGGGATCTAAAGTTTAGAGTCAAATCAAACTTCACCATATAACGTGATTGTCCATATAGCAGGGACATATATATGAATGATGCAGGTGCATGCCACTGTTGAGTAAGAGCCATGGTTGTGAATAGTGGCTGTTAAAGAGTAATGTTGTGTTTTCCTTAGAGATCCATGTTCATGGATATGCAGTCCAGATTACTAAAATAATTCAACTCTACTAGCAATTCCCTCAGCCTCAACTTCTTCATGTTTTCCAGCAATATTTGACAATGGGATTATAATCCCATTCGTCCAGCCCCCCTTTTGAACTCTCAAACATATTTGAGACACTTATTCACCTGCCTTTGAGAGAGTTGCTGGATAATTAAGTGGCCTTTCTTCCTCCAGATCTTCAGAGAATTTTCTGAAGAAATCCAGGTGGGAGACTGACTGTGGCCTGGAGCCTTTGGAAAACCACCAGAAAAGATTGACTCTAGAATGTTGTTTCCATTGACTTCCCCCAGGAGCAGGGGGAATTGCAGGTTAAGAGATGAAAAAGCAGGCAGTAAAAGAAAAGGTGTTAGTGTTGAAGTGCCAGTGGCACTGGAAGAGGACATGGGACATGGATTCAGAAGGGACCTGTGTGAGACCTGTAAAAGCTGAGCATCAGAAGCAGGAGCACAAAGCCAGAAACAGGAAGAAAAGGCAGTTTTTAAAAGGGTGCGAAGAAGGAACTTGAGGACGTGTTTCTTCATTGTGAATCTCCCTCATCACAACTGGCAGGCAAAGATATGCCAATTATAGCAACTTTGATTGCACAATCAAAATGATTTGACAGCAACATCACAATTATATCAAGTGCAACAAGCAAACTGCTCATTCAATTTAGTTACCCAAGGAGACAGAAGATTACATCAAATAGCTAATACCTCATGGCAACAGTCAAAAACACAATAGCTTTGAAAAGACAAAAAGATAATGCAAGTGACCAGGCCAAAGCAGAGAGATTTGCCAATAACAAAGTTGACAACCACTGATTGTATGAATGCTTGAATTAAGGAGCAAAGAAGATGAAAGAAAGCAGGTAAATAATGTGCAGAATGAGAGCTGTTTTCTTGACCTGCTAGTGTAGTTGTGTACCACAGTTTCAAATAAAATATGTGTTGAAAACAATTTAAATTACAGAATCATTTAAAAGGAAAAAATATATCAGAAGAAATAAAATTTTCTGTTGTTCACAGAACAAAACCAGCTTCAAAAGGAAGGCAGCAAACCTTCAAAAAGATGAAAAAGACAGTGATATAAAAAATGCACAAGAATGAGAAGGAAGGAAAGCAAGGGGGACCTTTATGACTGAAAGTTTCTTCCAGACTGAGACATAATTATTGAAAAGGGGAAAGAAGCTACTGAGAGAAATGTACGTCCATATATGAGATATAACATGTTGAAAGGAAATTCAATGCCAAATTTAAATCTCTTGGGGAAAAAAAGATGAGAAAAAAAGGAGAGAAAGGTACTTTATTCATTATAATGGATAGGATTGCACACATAAAATCTTTCAAAAGAGTTCAAATATTTAAGCAGCTGCAACAAAAAGTTTTATATTATCTGAGAATGAAAACACATTTGTGGAATCACTTATCTTTGAGTCTCTGATGTGATGGTTTTGGCTGGGGTAAAATCTTATTCATAGTAGTTAGTATGGGGCTGTGCTGGAAGGAGTGTTGATAAAACAGAGATGTTTCAGTTTTTGTCAAGCTGGCCTTACACTCAAGGGTTTTTCTGACCTCGCCTCATCCCAGCAGCAAGGAGGCTGGAGGTGCATGAGGATTTGGGAGGGAAAACAGCAGGGATAGCTGACCACAACTCGAGGGGATATTCCATACTGGCATCATTCTCAGCAGTATTAGGTGGAGGAAGTTTGGTTCCGGGGGCCACTGCTGAGGGACTGGCTAGACAGTCAGTCATGACAAACTGTTTTTATTTGCATCACTTGTATTTAGTGTGATTTATGTATTTGTATTTGTCTCTTTCCTTTTAATCACAATTTATTATTAAAATATTGTATTAATATTAGGGAAAAAAATCAATTATTAAACTGCTCTTCTCTCAACCCCTCAAGTTTTCTCACTATTAACCCTATTTCTCACCATTTCTCTTCCCCTCATCTTGCTGCAGGGGAGGAGTGAGTGAGGGACTGTGTGGTGCTTAGTTGCCAGCTAGGGTAAAATCATGATATCTGACCTGAATAAAATTTGAGATTTCCTATTCTAACCCTCTACATAAAAGGCTTTCAAACCTTTCCCTTTATCCATTCCCACTCATTTACCATTTTTGCTCTTCCTTCACAGACAAGGTAGCTACTTGAGAGTTTGAGCAATTTAAGTTCTCCATCCCCATAGTAGTCATGTCAGTTAGAACAAGGATTTTAGGAAAACAGAGCAACATTTACAGAGGGTTTTTTGTGACTTTTTTTTTTTTGTTTGTTTGTTTGCTTGTTTGTTATGGGGGTTTTTTGGTATATCTCTTGTTGCAGTTGAATTTCTATCCAGGAGTCCCTATTGTGTCCTGTCATTAAACTCTGGGACCAAATTGCTTCCTACTTCTAGGTCTTGGGTTTCAATTTTAAGCTTCTTAAAATAGCCTAACTATTGCATATATTTTCCCTGCCATATCAATATTTAAAACCACCCTGAGAGGATACTGGATAGGATGCTACATTTTCCAGCAGCTCTCTGAAAGGCAGGTGGATATAAAAAAATATCAAGGGTGTTTATGTATTAAAAAAAAAGAAAATTAAAATATAATAATTAAAAGAAGGATGACTAACTCCCTGACCAGAAAGAATTGTGATGTCAATGTAGTCCTGTTTCATCATCTTTCATTGAAAAGACTTAGGAAAGAAATAAAAATTGAGGTGTTAGGCAGCAAAGTAATTTAATTCTCCTCTGGAACATTTCCATGAGCCAGAGCTGGATTAAAGCACAGGTTTTGGCTCAGAACTATAAACTTAAAGCATAAATACCTTAAACTTGTGACAATAGAATATCTACTGCTCTGATAAAGGAAAAGGAAAGTTCTCATCCTCTCTGTTTTAGATGAAGGCTTGTAAACCAGTCAGTGAATTCTGTTCAACTTTACAGAGTCCCAGAAGGGAAAAAAAGCAGCAAAGGGAGAAGCACCTTTGCCCTGGAGACATTTCCAGGGTCAGTTAGACTATCACTGTTATCACTATCACTTTAAAGGTAATTTTTTTTTGATTGTAATGGTAAAATTACAAGAATGTTACCAGGCTACATAGAGATATAATAAGGACCAGAAATATTGTAACAGAATAAGTCTGTGGTATGCTTAAGTTCCTAAGGTAAATAGGAAATTTCCAAAAGCATTTTCCAATCCACAAGACATCACATCAATGTAAAATATTGAATCTATGAAAATGGAAAAAGATATAATCATACCAGCAGATTTCAGAGTGTTTAATAGAACAAAGAAAAGGTTTTAGTCCAAATGTTTGAGGAGCCAAAACCATATTTTCTAAGCCCACAAGGGCATGCAAGAGCAGGAGCAGAGCTCATATTTCAAATGACTAGTGAAAATAAGCAGGCATTTACCTGGCCTCAGAGTGGAAACCAGAAACACAGCTAATACATAACAGCACAAACCCATAGGAGCACCAGAATGTAAAAAAGGATTTAAGAAAAGGTGCAGGAAATACCCTGCATATTTCACTTGCAAATATTATTTTGCTACTTTTAAAATATGAAAGTCCAACTAAGAAATATGTTATAAGAAGAAAGTAAACAGTACTTTTAAAGAACCAATTCTATTTTAATATTAGTTACATTTGTGTGATAAAAATAACAAAACTTACTCTCTTTCTTTCTGCAGGTGAACCAGGAGGAGAGGCAAACCAAGGCATCAGAAACAGCTCAGTGTTAGAGACATCAGTTACGAATCCAGTACAAAGAGTACCTCAGCTCTGATCAGAGAATGGAACAATTTTGCAATCAAGAAAAGTTACATTAATGTATTAATAGTGACCAAGTATAAATATGGTAATGCAAAATCAGAGCAGAATACCAAAGAAAAGATGAAGGCTAAAATTTTTACTTGTTCTGTTAACTAAAACTCACAGACGCATTAGCTTTTCAGCAATAAATCTGAGACAAGCTAGTTGGGAAGAAATAGAAAATGACAAAAATTAGAAAAATCCTGAGCTCAGGCAGTGCATTGTGAATTTTTTCAAAAGAGTTGTTAACTGCTTACCAGAAAATTTTTACCTGCCTTACAGGTTTCCTATATGATGCTCTTCACTTTGTGTAATATCTGTTTGCAATAATGGTCCAATGCAAAGTAATGGAAGCAAAAAATCCCTTTTAAAACTATTAATGATTTCTCAAGCTGCATAAAAGAAAGTTTAGTATCTATTAATCTACTACAGGGTAGTATAGGAAGCTGCATATTTGTCTGCACAGAACCAAATGAAACCAGTGCCAAAGTCTCACACTGAAGAAGCATCACTCAAGACAAAACTGGGATGTTTGGAACCAGAGACAGACACTGAAGGCACTGGCAATAATTGGTCATTTCAAGGTGTTTCATAAGGAGAGAAATTCCCCCACTCTATCTTGGAATGCACTGGTATACATATATATATGTATATATAATGTGTGTGTGTGTGTGTGTGTGTGTGTGTGTGTGTGTGAGTGTGAGTATCTGAGCAGATCATATGGAATCATGGTAAAGAACATTTCTGTTTTCTGCACAGAGTGGAAGATGATAACACTGGTCCCGGAATTGCAAATAGTAGAGGCAGGATGTGGCACATGACCTCCACTGTCTTGTCCAGTCTACTAGAATTAGCAGGGTAGAAAAGCTAAAATTCCTTCAGATCAGATTGTTCTGTAAGCCATATCAGAATTATATTTGGGATGCTTACTGCTACCCAAGAGCTGAATCCTTTCTCTGGACAAGGTCTAGACAGTTAAGCAAAAAAAGAAAGGATAAAAATTATTCACACTATAATTTTCTTTTTAGGTGGAGAGCACTGTCTGAGTAGTTTAGGTGATGTCTGAGCAAGGAGGAAATGTAGATATTGTTACTTTCACACAATATAATGGGTAAGACAGACCTGGAAAGCAGCAGTGCCAACTGAAACTGCTTCTGTGTACATGGGCAAGTGACCCTGCTTGGTGATGGAGTGGGGCAAAGGTTGTCCTTAGAGCCATGAGGAAGACAAAGACAGATTTTACTTCCATACAAACTCTAGCTCCTCCGAGAGCTTTCATGATTTTCTCCAGGTTTCATAAAAGCTGTAAGAAACTGGGAAATCAGAAGGAAGATGTAATATCCAGGCACTGTGCACCCACAGGTCACAGAACAAAGCAAAAGCAAATATTGTGACTAATTACTTCTTTCACTGCTTGAGAGTTGCAAACTCTTACTCTGGTTTGTGCAAAGTAAGGAATTTGTCTGACAGTGCCAGAACAGGCATCACAGGCAGAGCAGTGGGCATTTCCCACAAGGCCTGCCATCCCAGCCCTTTTTTTTCTAGAGAGTAAACTGCAGTTTACTGGCAGTCAGCCTGCACAATTCAGTCAGCAATGAGAATTCACTCACAGCACATCACACCTCCCTACAGCCAGACAAATATCAACATTGGATTAGCAGTTCAAATAAATAAGTCTCTGAAAAAGAAAACTGTAGGCATCAGAGAAAATCCATGGCAAGTTATACCTGCCTGTAGAAACACCACAGCAAAATATATTATTGAAAGCTTTGTGCAATTTCTGATGTCAAGATGCTGTCATATCTTGCTGAAAATCATTTTATCAGTAGCAGACATGACAATGGAAGAAGTGTGGGACTAAGAAATGGTACACAGAGAAAAGTTGAAGAACTTTCAGATGTACACTGTGGAGGATCTCAAGAACTATTATGCAACTGTCTAGAGAATTTTGCAACAAGGCTGTGAATGGGCATTTAATTCTCTTGAGTCCTCACTACTGTAAACAACACTAGAATACAGATGTGGAAACGGTCAAATACACATCTCAAAAAAATCCAGTTACAAGATGTGCAAGTCCATGAGGGGCTGAAGATAGATATGAGAAGGCACTTAAAGTGTTAAATTGGCAAGAGAACAAAAGCAAGTTTTCTCAAAATCAGAAAGGCTCTCCTTGACACCCACATCAAACCACCCCCACTAGAGAGGAAATATTTTGGGCAGTGCTCAGATGTGAAAAGATAGCCTTTGTGGGAGCATCCTTGGCTTCCAAGGAAGTTAAAAATGAGATAGTAAAAATAAAAAGTGGCAATAATAGTTGATGAAGTACACAAACCCCACACACTTTATTGTCTGAAGCACACACAAGGAGCAATGCAATAGGATTCAAGGTTTCCATAATTGGAAGACAAATTGTGCTTGTGGAGAAGGATGTAGAGAAGTATTCAGTGCATTACAAATAATTTGAGAGCAAATGTTGAATGCTGCACTGTCTTGGCACTGGTTTCTGCTCTCTTTCAGGCTGAATATCAAGCAGATGGAATATAAAATATTTCAATTAGTGGCAGCTACCAGTAAAATTGTTAAACATTTGGGAAAAAAGCCCACCAGTGTTTCCACAATGATTGTGCTCTAAAAGCTGATAGATTCTTGCATTATTTGAGGTACATAGGCTCTTTCTACATTTGTTTCTTTTAATATGACATTATGAAGAATATGTACCACCAAGTGATTGGCATTCCAGGTTTCTAGTGAAGCCATTGATATGTTTGTTACTCGGCTTGCTTGGCTGAGGCTATGTCAAACAACTCTGGGACTGATAGAGAGGCAATCTAGTGACAGGGCAAGTGCAGCTCTGACAAGTGATTGTGGAATAACAAGTAACCTTGTACTTGGCTGTGGGAAAATAACTTAAGCCTTGCTGTTAATTGTGAATACCCCTTAGCAGCACGTGCTTTTTCATGTGTTGTATATTGGTATATTGTCAAAATGGTTAGCAGAAAATAGAGGTTTTTTCAATGCATGACTGAATTTCTCCATGCTTCTACCATGCCCAAGGAATAGAGTTGAGACACAATGGTCACCGTGCAGAGCACAAACACCAGCCTGCTCTCTCCTTTCTATTCATGTAATGCTTAACTCTCTTTTTCCGTGCATTGACTTTTCATCTGAAGTCAGGATCAAAAAAAATCCTTCTCGTATGTTCTCTGTGAATAACATCAGACAGAAAAAATTCACATCAACAAGCAACAAAAAGGAAAACTTCTCTTATCAGAAAGAAACACAGATGTAAATAAAGATAAGTAAAAATTTTAACAAAACCCAAAACGACCATTCTAATACTCTTCTCCTTTTCCCTGTTTTGGGACTAAACCCAAGCTTATGTAAGACTGTGGGTGTGTTTATGTGTGGAGGTGTATTTAACTTCATGCTAAGCTGTTTTTAAAAAAATCACCTAACTTTGATATCTGGGACCTTTGATTTGATGGTGGCCTTCCTATCTACTTGCCTTTTCTCTTGCAGTCTTTCCACAGGGATGTTTTCACTGGCAGAAATGAACTTTGTTTTAGACTATTAAATAATATTTTGCTCTCCAATAATACTGATGTATTATTCTTTCTAATGAGATAACACCTCTATTATTGTCAAGTGCATCTGAAAGCATTTTCTGCCTGAAGGTGTTTGACTGTTACACAAGAGAAGGAAGGGAAAGAAATTAAGATGCTCCTATGGACATAAACATTTGATCTGTTACAAAAATATAACTAAAAGTAAGTACCAAGAACTTTCTTTAGTATTTTATCCAGAGCACTAGTTAAACTTCCAACCAACATAGGGTTTCACTGTTTCATACCTAAGGCCAACAGAAGTCTGGCTTGAGGTCTACCTTAAGTATGAGGCTGAAAATCTGAGATAATGCAGAAACAGAGTTCAAAAAGAGGTACCATGATGGGAGCTAGCTGGACAGAAAAGGAGTGGCAGGAAGTGGTAGGAAGATGGGGTAGATCTGAGATAGGGAGCTGTCATCAGTGAAGTGATTCCAATGTTTCTCTCTCAACACCAGCAAGGTCTGTCTCAGTATGTTATGGTCAGGAGCTGTCACAAACCACTAAACCATATATAGTAGTAACAAAAAATACTAAACTACTAATTCTTTAAGATCTATAATAGGGTTTTTATTAATATGCTGATGCTGACAACAAAATCCTATCTTAACTGACATAGGCACTATGAGCTGTCCCACTGCAATCAGACTAGAAAGTTCTAAAGAAGATTTTCTGAAGCAATCCATGAGATCTTATATTTAAATCTATGCAGTAAACCTTCTGTGTAGATTGGCCACATCATTAGAAAAACAAAGAAAAACACAAACAAACAAGCAAACAAAAAAACAAAAAACAAAAAAAAACCAACAAAAAACCAAAAAAAAACCCAAAACAAACCAAAACAAACCAAAACAAACAAACAAAAAAAAAAGAAACAAAAAACCAAAAAAAAACAAACCAAAAAAGGTCCCTAATTAACTGCCCAGGCTTTTCTGGCCTCTCTTTCCCACAGAAATCTAAACCTTCAAACCACTGGTTGAGATGTTCATCTCACTGTCTTGCAGAACATTAGAATGCACTTCTGGTTGCCAATACTCACTTGAAGAAATTCTCCAAAGACACCAAATCTCCATTTGTCAAAATACCTTGTGCACTTTCAATGTAAACTCTTCAGACAGACACAGAAGCTGAATAATTCCCAGACCTTAAGCACCACAGCTGGAGGGATAAAGTACTATCAATTACAGTCACCCCAAAAATCATACTTAATTCAACACAGAGGAAAATGAAATGGGATATATTTACTAAACCAAACCAGGCACATTTTCATAACTGTAGAACAGTTAGAAGAAAATACATCCACCTGCCTAAGACAATCTCTAACCCTTTCTCTCACCCCACATATACCACAGCTGATAAAATGAGAGACTTTTCCTCTTTGCTGCTGAAAATTTCATCTCTAACCAACAACCAAACTCTAAGTTCATCTGTACAAAAGCCCAAACATTTAGGGCACACCTGTTTTCCCATCTACTGGGATCATTTTCATTCCCTATGTCCACTGTCTCTGATCAAACAGAAAGAGAACTTCCCATTCTTCTTAAAGACCTGCTTGAAGTTTCTGATATGTCTGGCAGTTTCACCAGTGTTGTTAGAGGATTTAAACCTTTGTTCTTGTCTAAACTTCTAAAAAGTCTGTAATATGCAGTAAATCATGGTGCCCTTTTCTAGTGAGTGGGCAAATTTCACACCTCAGACTGATGTCTTTTCAGAGTCAGATTTAGTATTTCACACACAGTACACAGACAAATGGACTTTGTGCAGACAGACACATGAGCTAGATGCAGATCATTACTGGTATTTGCCTCAGAACAGATATTAAGGTCATCAAGAACCTTGGGTGTCTAAGGTTTTGGCCATGTTGAAATATAACCTGACAGCCTGCCAGAGCAAATGAAAGATGGCAAAGGGAGTGCACTGAAGACTGTTGCAGAGGGCATCAGAAGTCTTTGCTGAACTGTTGCTCCTCATAGAGCTGCACCTGGAACTGATGGAAAGTGCTAAATTATTTCTAAGAGCAGCTGGGACTGAACAGGTTTTTCTACAGGCCGGTGGTGAGAGCCCAGCCTGTTGCCTTATCACCCTGATCACATTTGCCTTCCCTGCAGCATCTGTTCAGAATGACGTTTTCCCAGGCTGAATGTACTAATAATATATTATTTAACAAACACTTGAAGGGGTGTGATGGTGTCAGGAACATTTTGGATAACAACTCTTATCCTCCCACTCCTCTGTCACTTCATTTGTTTCCTTCTCAGCTCTGAATTCAATCCCTGATATCTGTAAAATGAAAGAGAAAATATGAAAACAGGATGCAACTCTCCCCCCCC
>VWZN01018523.1:50896-68361 GCA_013396955.1 Regulus satrapa
TTAGGGTTAACAAAATGGTTCAAATTAGAAAAATAAATCTTCTCCAAACCCAAACAGCTTTGTTTTCCCTTTGAAGTCACACTACTTTTTGTGAAATCTCAAACCAATTATGTTAATTTCTTTTTAATATCTTCATAGGAAATCAGCACAAAGAAGTATTGGTTTTAGTCTTGTGAGCCTCTTCACTATGCATTTTCACCACAACACCAGCAGAATCGATCTTGCTCAAAGAAACACCTTTACCAGCCTCCTCTTTTGGTATGTGGTCAACTTTCTGCAGAAATAACCTATGTCTCATGCTTGACTAGTGAAGAAGATGAAGTCTAATGCTTAACATGTGTATGAATAAATCTGGAAAATTATCCTCTTAAATATGGAACTGTATTTTGAAAGCAACTACATCCTCAGCACCTGTATATATTTTTAATATTCATAATATTTCCTATTCACCCATCATATCACCCTCCATCCTTCCTTTTGCCAGGTAGCATTCCTGAAAGAAGACATCACCATCACTGAGAGCTTAAACATCTAATGCAGATTTCTAATGAAGAACAGGAAAAAAAAATTAGTCTCTTGTTGGGAAGTTATAAATGAGGCTTTTTAGAAAGACGGTACTCAAAACCTCCAGAAAACACTGCATGGACAGTATGGACAAGGTAGATAGAATAAGAAAGGTGGGAAATTAGGATGAATGATGACTACACTCTAGGATTTTAGAAGCTTTAAGCCCCAGAACTATGTGGTAAAATGCCATCAGGATAAAAGAAGGAACTCCAGGGAAAGATGGGGATCAAGGGTCATAAAATCCTGTTAGTTCTGCATTGGAGAGCAGGGGGTTTTTTGAGGAGCAAAGTAGTGGGTCCTAAGTGGGTAGTAAGTAGTGCGTAGTAAGTCACCTTCTCCACACTGCATTTCATTCTGATCCTGGATAAAATGCAGTTATGATAGTTTATTTACAGCTGCACTTGAGACCTTGAAGATCTTTTAAGTCTTCAGAGACCTTAAAGTACTGGAAGAATGATACAATAGCACATAGGTGTAAAAATTTCCCTATCTTTTATCTGCTGTTAAGATTGATTGGAAAGAACATTAAATTCCTTTACTTTTGCTTTAAACTCAGTTATGGTCCTTCTCTTTTTGTTAGTTTCCCTGTGTTCCAGTATGTGCTTTTTTTTTTCTTTTCTTTCCTGTTATAGATAACATCTTAGTGCTATTATTGTCATTTACTTTGCCACTTTTCTGAGCTTCCCTTGGCTTTCCTCATTTCAGAATTACACCAGACCTGGCATCTGTCTTATTTGGACAAGATATGTCTTATACTGTGTTATTTACACAAGATTCCCATATGTCTTTTAAGAAGGCTTCTTTAGCCTTGGAGAAGATGCTCATTTTGCTGCCTAATGATGTGGTTTTGCATCTTGGATTCATCTGGGAATGACTTTATTTTCTTCCAGATAGCTGATGCAGTGCTGTGTTTCGGACTGAATATGAGAATAACATTGATCACACGCTGATGTTTTGGTTGGTGCTAAGCAGTGCTTCCCCTGAGCCAAGGACTCCTCAGTGTGTTGGGCTCTGCCACTGAGCAGGTGCACCAGAAGCCAGGAGGGAACACGGCCAGCAGAGGTGACCTGAACTGGCCAAAGGGATATTCCACACCCTAGGATGTCGTGCTCAGAGTATGAACCGGAGGGAGCTGGCTGGAAGGGGCTGATCACTGCTCAGGGACAGGCTGGGCATTGGCCAGTGGGTGGCCAGCAATTGTACTGTGCATCACTTGTCTTTCTTGGGTTTTACTCCTCTCTTTCCCCATTTAATTCTTAGGCTTGGTCTTATTTCTATTTTATTTTATTTCAACTACTAAACTGCAAGCTGGCTGGAAGGGGCTGGCCACTGCTCAGGGACAGGCTCGGCATTGGCCAGTGGGTGGCCAGCAATTGTACTGTGCATCACTTGTCTTTCTTGGGGTTTACTCCTCTCTTTCCCCATTTAATTCTTAGGCTTGGTCTTATTTCTATTTTATTTTATTTCAACTACTAAACTGCTTTTATCTTTTACCTTTTTTTCTGATTCTCCTCCCCACCTCACAAGTGGTGGAGGGTGGTGGAGAAATGAGGTTGTGTTGTGCTTAACTGCTGCCTGGGGTTAAACCCCAACAGCTGCCTTTTTTCTCTTGGCATTCATTGTCTCTGGAATTGCTCCTGACATACTTTCTACATTAAATCTGTGGAGTGTAGGGTGTTCCTTTTGTATTACATTCTCCAGCATACTGTTAACCTTTTCTGTCAGCATTTAGAGTTTGCCCTTTCACAGTTCATTGTCACAATATTTTCCTTCTGGGAAATACAGTTAGCCATAATATCAAACCTAATTTTATCCTGATGCCCAATGGAATGTGTGTAACCTTTGTAGATCAGTATAATAAATATGATTTTACCAGGACTCAGAGCAGGAGATTAAACTCTGTTTTATAGCCATTGAAATTACTAACAAATGCTCCTTCCAGTCTGACTCCTTCTTGATTGAGGTGATGGCTTGGAGGGCTCTGGTTCTGCCTAGGAGATTATTTCTAAATTCATGCAATACCATGGCTTCTAATATTGCTCAATTTTGATGTTTTGAACAAAGCAGTCAAATCAAACAAGTACAAGAACATTGCTGAATGCACATCACTTGTAGACAGAAATGCAGAGAGCAAGAGGATTATTTAATACCATGCACTAATGCAGATGGGAATAAACACAGACTCAGAGATCTATTTATAAAATAAATAATGTAAAAGTAGGAAATAAACAAAACTTCTCTGCATGCCTGCATTTACACCTGAAAGAAGGTAGAGAGGTAAGAGATACTAGTATATGAAAGGAGTGACATTGGTGTATAACACATTTATTTTAGCCTGGCATACAGGCTATGGAATAAGAAATAAACAGGTTTTTAGGGTTTATTTTTTCTTTTCCTGAGCCACACAGCATCATGAAGCAGCCCTATAGCCTTTTGTAAATTTTGTTGGTTTATTTCTGCCTCGATGTTGAAAATGTTGGGAAATTAAGTCATTAAATTCTGCTTTTTCTCCAGTGGTGGGAGCAAGGAGAGTTGACAGGAAAATATGAACACTGAGCTATTTACAGGAATTGAAATTTGATGCTTATATGAGAAATACCTGCAGGAGTGGTAAAGAGGAGGGATTTTTAACTCTTACTGTTACTCTGAATGACTGCTGTGGAAAAACTAAAAACAAACCAGGAGAAATTACATGAATATTCATCACCTGCTATTGCTTCATCTTTTTAAATTATAAAGCCTTTGAAAAGAGGAAAGCTTTCATGTATGAACTGGCAGCGATGTCATGAAGAGAAAAAATATGCTGTGGGTTTTCAATGGGCTTAAAGTCCAAATAAAATGAGAGATGACAGAAGATAAACCATGATGTTGGAAAGGAATTAAGAACAATAAATACAGGAGCTTAGCGCAGATGCTGTACTAAGAACTGGCAACTGCCTTCACTTTTCCTTCCTCTTCACTTCTTAAATTTTCTCTATGAAACTGTTTAGACTGGAATTTTTACTTAGTTGACAATGCAACTTATATTGAAACAGCAAAAAAATCAGTCTATAGTTGCTATCACCTGTGCTACAGCCCATGAATGTCTTCTAGTTATTAGTGAAATCTCTCCCAGTTACTTTTTTCTTATTCTGAAAAGAACTGTGATGCCTCACCAGTTTGTACAGTGACGTAGATATCCTTCCTGGGGAAATGTAAATTCAGACATACCAGTTTTTTTCCTGTACATGGAAGTGGTGGTATAAAAGCTTTGACAATTACCTGTCTTTTGCCTTTGGTCACTTGAATGGACATTCATGTTAGGTTGATAGTTGCCAGTGCCTCCTAGGCAAGGCTGACCTTGAGAGCCCTAATCAATCAACCTATCACTGAACCTGCCTTACCTTCTATGTTAAATTTGTTCCCTCTGGAAATCCTGAAACCCATCAAACAGGTGCATTCTTTCACAGAAACTCAGTGACCTCCTGGAGAGTGAAACTCAGAAGTCTTAGAAAAATGGGATATGTTTGGATTGTGTTACAGCAGCCACAGCTACTGAGCTCTGAATGGCTGGTGAACTGTGTAGACTGCCTGAAATCTCTGTGGCACAGGAGGCAGAAGAGGCTGTCACTTTGCTACATTCTGCATCCACTTACGAGCATTTTACTTCATTGTAATACTAAGAAGAGGAAAGGTTATTAAGAGATGTCAGGAGATGCGAATTAAATTAGAGCTTATTGCAAAATCCTCAGATAGAAAGTAGATTTGTATCTACGGTACATATTTTGTCCAAGTAATAATGATGAATATAATTGCCCTTTTACAATATGAATGACATGAGGAAGAAAGGGGTAAATTGTTTTCTGTGGGTTTCATGCTCAGAATCAGAATCTCAGGATCATGAGCAATAAACAAAGCACACTGGAGCTCATACAGAATAAATTTTTAATGAGAAAACATACTTCAACTCCTACACATTTATAGCAAATTTCTGAACATTTTAAAAAGTCAGTGAATAAAAGAGTATTTATTTAGGGAAAAAAAAAGTGTTATATTCAAATATATATTTTAACTTGCAACAGTAACCAGCTGGAACTCTAGGCTAAAGAGACCATGAAGTCTCTCTTTTCTTGTTCTTGTTCTTGTTCTTGTTCTTGTTCTTGTTCTTGTTCTTCTTCTTCTTCTTCTATAGAGTGGCTTTACTTTTTTAAGAAAAACAAATAAATTTTTCTCCTGGACCCAAATTAAACACTGATTTTCAGCCAGATGTATCATTGGTCAGAAATATGAGAATTTCGTAAACAGCAAAGTTTTCTGTAACCTTTCCAGGACTATTTTTTTTTAACACAATAAACTGTCTAGGTCATGTGCAGCAGTACTGGCTGGAGAAAGAACATTTTGTTACCTGCTTATTTGGCTTGTGCTGCTGTCACAGCATTGCAGTGCTGCTAAATATTATGCTTTTGTTTCATCACAGGACTTCACAGCCCAGAAACTGCCTTCATTACCTTGAGGGTCATGCTCATCGCAGCTTTTAAACTCTTGTTTCTGTTCATCAGATGAGTGCACGCAGGAGCCTGTAAGCACATGCAGGGAGGGAATATTTCTTCAAATGCCATTTGAGGATGCCCTGGACCCATGCCCAAGAAGACTACCTGGGAGATGCCTGCAGAATCACCAGCTCAGTATGGAGAGCATGTAGGAGAAGCATGCGAACTCAGCTAGAGACACTAACATATTTGGGAGCCTAGATCCCACTGAAGTTACAGCCCTTACATATCCTGGACACGGAGATCAGCCTGTGCTGGATAACAAGCTGTGTGAAGATGTAGGTCTCTCCCTTCTGTTCCCAATACATTTCTCACAGAATCATTAAATCACAGAATCTTTAAGGTTGGGAAGGATGTCCCAGATCACTGAGCCATGCTATTACCCCAACCCTTCCAGGCCCACCACTGCTGGTTTTATGCGCCTGGCAGTAAACAGAAAAATGCAACAGCATCTTTTCTAAAAGGGTAAGGGGAGTGATAGAGCTTATACAGTGCAGAAGGCATGGCTGGAGCCACTGCTTTCCTGCATGTAGAAATTCACGTTCAGAGCATTGTACCAGGTAGCAGGCGTGGTTTTGGCAAGTTGGAGCTGCAGCACTGTAGGCTTCCTCTCCTCCACACTGCAACAGCTCTTGGAGCTCTGTTGAGGTACCTCTAGCCCCAGGAATTTATGGGGAAATTTCAGAATAGTGTGTAACCAAGTACCTCGAAGGCTGTCACTACTAATTAAAAGATGACAGGCTTCAAAGAAATGCTGCAAGGCCTCTGTACTGGGGCTTGTCAGGCTTGGTGTGTCTGCTTGGGTCTAGATTGTGTCTTGAGCTTTGGTTTAGATTCCAGCAGTTGCCTGGCAAGCACTCCACCGAGCTGGCCTTTTTTCTTTGCTTTGTACAAGTGTGCAGTGTAAGGCTGATTGCTAAAATAATTTGGTTCTATTATCTTAAAGTGACAGCTTGTGTTAACAAATACTTAATCTTTTTAGAATGAACAATCTATGGATCAAGAATAATGATGTGGTGCCAAGTGCAAGTGTGAAGAGATATCATAGGCTTTGAAAGTATAAGGAATGGATTATACCAGAGGCTCTACAGTTATAAAGAGCTCAGCAATGTTCTGTACAGACTGTTAAAGAAATGTGGATTCAAGAGCTGGGTAAGAAAAGCTTTAAGCATAATAAAATTAAAAAGCACCAAATATCCAATAAAATTTAAATTTTCAATATAAAGTCAGACAAAATGTAGAACTATGTACCAATAAGGAAAGATAGGGTGCAGAGCATATTCAAAGTATAAAAATTACCTGAATTGAACACAAGGAAGAGAATAAAGAAACTCTAGGAATCTGCATTGCAGTCCTCTGAATTTTGGGTGCTGAGGATTTGATGCAACCTACCCTGCTTCCCTTCTGCTTAGGAAATACTGCTGCCATTGACTTTAAGACTCAGGAGAACAAAAAATTGAGTAAAACTTCACATGACAGCAGTGAGTATTAGAAAAATGTATATAATAATCTGTAAGTATTAGAAAAATGTATATAATAATCTTAATCTTAATGTATTAATATTTTACTGTATTAAATATATTTTTTTTTCTGTGACTTTGTGCATCACTGCAACAGTACCAAATGTTTCCTTCTACTTTATTAGATTTTTTTAGACTTTAATTAAGCCAACAATGAATTCTCAACTTTGCACATAAGAAGTGTTTATTTATTTTTTTTCCTTAAAACAAAGTTTCTGGTACAATGGCTGAAGTTTACACAGAAAAAACTTCAGTAAATTTTTGTTCTGGTTTTGGTTGTTATATTTAATTTTCTCCATAGTAGCTGATATGAAGCTCTGCTTTGGATTTGTGCTGGTCACAGTGCTGATAAAACAGGGATGTTTTGTTACTGGTGAGCAGTGCTTACACAGAATCAAAGCCTTTTCTACTCCTCACCCCACCACTGAGGTTCCTGGGGTTGAACAAGAGCTGGGAGGGGACACAGCCAGGATAGCTGACCCCAACTGACCCGAGGGACATCCCACGCCCTGTGGTGTCATGTTCAGCCTATAAATCTGGGGAATAAGGAAGACAGGAACATTCAGGGTGATGGCATTTGTCTTCCCAAGTAACTGCTACACGTGATGGGGCCCTGCTGTCCTGGAGATGGCTGAACACCTGCCTGCTCACAGGAAGGGATGGATTAATTCCTTGGTTTGCATTGTTTGTTTGCTCAACTTTTGCTTTCCTATTAAACTGCCTTTATATCAACTCATGAGTCTTCCCATTTTGCTCTTCCCATCCTCTTGTCATTCCAGTGGGGTGGTGGGAAGAGCAGGGCTGGGGCTTAGTTGTCAGCTGGTGTTAAACCATGACAGCCACCATGTGAACATGTAGCCTCAGCGAAGATCCAAACACCCTTGTCTTTTGCTCTCCAGCAGTCATTCAAATGTCAATCTTCTCAAAATCATAAACTACTACCAGTAGGATGGTTCCACAAATCTCCCCTGCTTCCTATCTCACATGAGTCCACAGATGACTATTAATGGAGTCACACAGTGTGCAGGAAGTAAATGTTCACAGTGTTGGTCACCAAAGGCATTGGCCATATAATTTTTCCCCATCTTGTTTAGAAATGTTGTCATTTTAAAATATATCATTAGTTCAGACAGCACTGGAGGTCAACTAGGAACAGATACTGTGCAGATAACAACAGTCTCCCAAATAAATCAATGAAAAGATATCCAATAAGAGTAAAGCACTCATAGTCTGAGAAATACTGCCAAGTAAACACATCTTCATAGTAATTAATCAAAACAGAAGTTGTGAAAATGAATCTAATCACCAATAATTGCATCTGTCTGGCAAAACCTTGAAAATGGTTAATAATTTTACATACTGGAGCTGTGCCACTGCAACATAGGTGACTGCAGCCTGTGGGGCCTAGAATAAGAAAACTTTCTAGGTAGCAAACCAGAAAGAGGTTGCTGAAATTCTTCTGCTCCTCACAGGCAGCTCGTACACAACCAGAACACATGGGTGGGTTTGCAGATAACCTTCCATATGTCTATAAATTCAGAGGGGTTGTTAGATTAGTCTAATCTGAAGACAGATGAAAGAAGGGGTAGATTATAATTTGAACTCTATATAATAATATGGGTAGTCAGAGAAAGGCATACTCTCTTTGAAGGGAAGAATAGTGCTGATCACTGAAATAAGTATTTTTTTGGTGAATTTAGTTCAGAGATGGAAAGATGGCCCTGTAAGATAAGTGGAATGGTCAGCTGAGAAATGGTTAAAATGGTGAAATGAAAGCAAGACGATTAACTCTCCATTATGCTGGATAGCACACAACTTGGTAACCCTGACAGGTAGGTAAATGTGGGGAACAGAGAACTCTCTGCAGAGTCACACCTGAAGCCTCTGGTCTCCCAGAACAGAAAATATAAAAGTCCCATAAACTTTCAATGGATGCAACAGACTGTTGGCTCTCTCAAGAGCTAGGGAAATGTAGTTCCAATCAATTTAATTTGACTTTGATTTTCCACGTAACTGTGGAAGGTAGTTGATAACAAAACTACTGAGAGATATACAGGTAGGTTTTTTTAAAGGAAAGAGTTGAATCATCCACAACATTGCAGGAAAAAAAAATGGGAATACCTTTCTGTAACCACATCTCTCCAACTTCCTTACATTTACAAATACCCACCACAATTTTAAGCTGATTCCTCCTCTTGCTGCCAGTCTAGTTATCACTGGGCTGGAAGAAGCAAGAAGTGCTGAGGACTCCCTTTGCCAATTTCTCTCAGGCCATGCAGTCCCTTGAAAGCAGGGAAGAAGACTTGAGTGATCCTGAAAGTAAACTAACTCCTAGTACATGAAGGTTGCTTTTTAAAATGGTACTTATTCAGGTGAGGGGAAAAGGAGGTGGAGTTGACAACCAAATGTGAAGACATCCTTAAGTAGTGTCAGATATGTAATCATAAACCCTTAGGAGACTTTCTCCATCAGGGCAATTCTCAGTATAACACCTGTGACTGGGTTCTATTTTTGTGAAGCTTCAGTAGCTTAGTAGAATAAAATGCTCCAAGGAATCTACTCCATGGATAAAATTAATGTTAAAGGTAGGTTTAATTGCTTTATATACCTTTCAAAATAGACTTCCCCAGAAAAACCTCTTTGGTTTGCTTCTGAGTGTAGATGCCCTTTTATACTCAATGAAAAAAATGCAAATCATCCAGTACATAAATTTCGGAAGGACGTAATAATTTTAGAATCCTCACTGAGAAAAGTGATGTGGAAAGGTTTTCCAGTAACATCAAAGGATAAATAGGCAAAGGATATGTTTCAGTTTGTCATGCATTTATTTTTCAAAAATGACCATATCAGTTTAGCAGTTAGTCTGTCAACCAGTGTTTACATGCTTTACTTTGCAATAGAAAAGTCAGTTTATTTTCACTGTTGTTTAACAGTAAAGGACAGGGGATCAATTCTGCCAGTTCCTCAAGAAAAGCAAAGATACACCCAATTTCCATTTTTTAATTTATGCTTTATGGGAATCATTTTAAACTTGATTTCTTCAAATGGTTCTGACTTGTAGCTGTGGAATACTGTTAATACTGCCATTGTCAGTCCAACCATTTCTCAACCCTGAAGGAGATTCTCTTAATCAAAAGAATTTTTAAAGGTATAAGAAATTTGCTTTAAATTTTTTTTTTTCAAGATATTGAATTTTGAGATAATTGTTTGGATCATATTTTCAAGATCTTCCCATTAGCAGGAAGGCTAGGGGATATTTTTTTCCAATGACTGTTAATATTTCTCTTAAAGTACCAAAAAAACCCACACCACATGTTATAACTATAGCAATAAAATATCAAGAGTTGGAAAAATAATTCTCTTTTCCTTTTTTTAAAATTTTATTTTTCTGAAGAGAATCTATAATAGATAGATCTGTGTCCAAACCTGCAATCTTAATTCCTTATTAGTTTCCATTATGATATTACATTATCCAGGGAAAGACATAGGAATAAACTTCAGAATTCAGCCCTTCATTTCTCCCAGAAAACCAGAGAATCCATGATTTAAGATACTTGGGGAGAGAGCACACTAATCTTTCACACTCACCCTAAAAAGGCCTCCCCAGTGGAGGAGCAGGGCAGGGCTGAGTTGTGTTCAAAGATTTCAGCACCAAAACCCAGACCTGTCAGGGGAATCCATTAATGAATTTTAAACATTAGTACTTGCTGGGTGGAGGACAGAGGAAGCCTAGCAATGGATAGATTCTCAGACACTTACATGGCCATTCAGATTTGCTTTTTCTTAATTTTATAGCTGCGATCTCATGCTGCTCTTTTACCATTTTTGAACTAGAGAGACATATTCTGTTTTCATTTCTACCTGTAAAATTTTATTGACAGTGAAGTGATTGAACAGATTTGAACAGACTGCAGAGAATATTTTTATTTAAATATAGAACAATGTTAGTTAAGTATAACTTTTATTATTATTAATCTTAAAAGTGTGGTGCAGAGACTTTTTCATCAACAAATAGAAGTATTACATCAATAAAGAGTTATAAGCAAACATTAGTGGAAGTGGGAAATAACAAAAGCCAAAGAGGATGACTCCCAGTCTGGCCCTTTCTTTCTTCCTTTATGGGCGCTCTGTGGTCAATGTGCTTATGCACCTTTACTGTCTTGAATCTTTAAAAATGAGTGTGAAAATTAAGATATATGTTGACTTCTATAATTTGGGTTGATGTGACATGGATCATCACACCCCTTGCTTTGACAGGGAAACCTCTAGGCAGCTTGGAAAGGTAGAGCACACCCAAATGTTGACTCTTAAAGGCTTGAGTTAAGACTGAGGAGGATCAGTGGGAATGCTGGGTAGGCTGTATGGTCAGCAAAATGGAAAAACTGATAAGCCCAGAGGTCTGTGAGAATAAACAGAGTCTTTAGATAGGAAGCACTTAAAATGTCATTTTCCAGCTAACTTGATTTTCAGTCGAACAAAAGCTTACTGGGATTTTTAAGCAGGTATTAAATCAAGTTTCAGACAACATTCTTTGAATTAGGAAATTAAATGAGAGTAGGTTTGTTCTGTTCCTGGTGCTTTCAGTCTATTGGAAAAAGAAAATTTGGAGTAAGTATTGATAAATACACTTCTCTGAATTTCACTTGTCTGGACAGAAACACACACATTTGCTTGAAAAGTCCAATTATATTTTAAAAAAATAAATTCAAGAATTTTCTATGGAGTTTCATGCCCTTTAACAGTTTCATAATGAAATTCTCAAACTTTACTTATAAATTTAGTTGTCAATATTATTTTTTTTTTTCTTAAAGTCAGACAGAAATATTGATTCTGGTATTTCACAGCTTTGTAAGATATTTCTTTTATTTTTCACCATCATCTTCACCAAAGGTTCATAAGAACATGAGCAACTCATTTATGTCCTCAGGGCTTTTTTTTTTTCTTAATAAATTCCTGCAGTAACTAATTGGAAAACAGACACATATTGTTCTGTTGTTCTTTTCAATACATTGATTATTTCAATGCTGAAAAACCTCTTGTAAGCAGAATCCTGAGATAATGCCATAATCCCTTTGAGGTCCTGCAAAACAGTCTGTTCTGCAGAGAAGAATGTTCTGACATAGTTGTTTTCTAAATTAAGCTGGTTCTGGATGTAGGAACAATAATTAAGAGTTTCTCATCAATTAAATAGATGCAATTCTTATGTTCTTTTGTCTTTCCATCATTTACTCTTTCCTTCTATCCTTTCTACTCGTAACACAATTAAAATTAAGGTTAGGAAAGCTGTAGACAAAGTAATCTAAGTTTCCATCCCATATGAGATTTACATGTTGAAGTAATAATTTGATCAATTATAGATCCAGCTGGCATTTTAAAATTCACACTCATTCACACCTCAGAGTTAGTGGAAGGACTTTTTGTCAGCTGACACCTGATTTTAAGGTTCTTAAGCATTAGTGGAAAATATGAAACATATATTATTTGTTTTAGGACAGTCATAATGAAACCAGCCTAACACAAGCTCCCAGAACTAGAAGTATAATAGCTAAAAATTAGAAAATAACCAACCAATCAGACAAACAAACAAAAACCCCAAACAACAACAAAAAAGAAATTCCACACTCCTAAGTATCTGAAAGTACTTTACCAATTTGGTCATGTGGTACAAGTCTGATTGTCTTAATACTTTTATTTTAATTATACAGAACTAAATGAATCAGGTTGCCATATATTCTGCCTTTATTATGTGACTGGAGAGGACACCAAATTCAGAACCAATATTGTGTGATCACTCAACTGTGTAAAAAGAAGAGCAGAATTAAGATGTAATACTCACTTTTCACTCCCAGACATCTGAAATAGCTATTTAATGAGGAAAAGAATATTATTTCTAACTTCCGTCTTCCTATTTTAATTCTTTGGCATTTCTCAAATTATTGCTGTCCATCCTAAACCACATCTGGGGACAATCATCTCTTCTGTTTTCAGTATCTTTTTTTCTCTAGTACTTGTTCTTTTGACATTTTTTCTGTGCAGAGATGGATTCTCAGTCACTCAGGTGGCATTTCCAGGATATTAGTGAAGATGAAAATAGGGCAAATAGTTGTTCCATCCTTAAACTCACATTATTGGATACTGTGATATAAATAAAATTTAATCTGTTGTTTGAAATGTTTGAATAATCTTTACACCTTTGTCAATCATCTCTTACCCATGTTCTCATGCCTATCCCTTTCCTGACTCTCCTCTGTATAACTCTTGCAAGTTCTGAGTAAAAACACCCATCATGCATGTATTATTTTCCTTTTGTAACTTTTCTGAAATTCCTTTCTTTTTTTAACTTCTCTGAAATTCTCCATTATCATTCAGGGTTGCCATATTTGAGAGCACCAACAAGTCTAATATCTCTTTTCCTTCAACTTGTAACCAGATATTGCTCATTTCTCCCCACCCCCTTTTTCCCCTTCATCCCTGTTTCTTGGAGAAATCTTTATATTTTATTTTCTTGGGAAGCCTAGCAGACTTTTAGCAGATTTCCTAACCTTTTGAGTCTCTATGGCTGTGAGCATGCCTGCTGCTCTATCAGCCCTTTCTCTTTGTGTACCAGTCTGATGGCTTTCTCTCTTTAAAGTCTTCCTTTAAACTCTCATCTTTCATTAGACTGATGTGTTTTAGCTGGGCACAGAAGTAAGTGCATAGAAAGGTTCATTAATAAGTACTCAAACACCTTCTGGGAATAAGACACACAAAGTGTTGGGTATGGATTATATTTCCCATTTATGTGAACTATAGTGCGATCAATCCATCATGGCCTTGAGGAACAAAGGCAAAGTTACTGATCTGAAGAAATAGCTATAATGGAATAAAGAGTTCATAGCCATGACACAAGGTTTAGAAGGCACCTTGAACATGTCTGTTGTGTCTGTCTGATCTCCCTTTCAGAGAAAAAAATAAATCCTAAAAAAATTAGGGCTCTGCTTGCTAATAACTGAATATATATATTGTCTGCAATATAGGCTTGCTTGAACTGGTATGCAACATTTTGAGTCACGTAGCTCCAGGCAATAATTTTTAGAGGCAAAGACATTTATTTTTAAAAATAGTGTCAGATCAGGGTTATCAAGAATCTCAAAACATTTATAAATGTTTTACATGTAAATCTCTGCAGAGGCAAGCTGAAAAAGGTGAAAGATATAAACAGACAGGTGATAAACTGCACTATCATCTGCCTTCAAGATTTCTGAACTCAGAGTTATAATTCACCACCTTCTTTAGAACTGCAGTTATCAAGGTTGGATGAGCTTTTCTTCCACAGCTGATCTCCACAATCTATTCAGAATATGACTTTCATAGCTGACAACCCGAAACATTGCATGCTACAGGTTTTGCATGAACCATGCTCACAGAGTATCTGCAAGAATGTCTTTCTGGCACAGATAATAAGTGGTTCTTTTATTCTTACTGCACCTGCTTATTACAGAGAACAGAGTCAGGTCCTCCTTAAATAGGCAGATAGGTTACTACAGCTCAGAAAAGAGTCAGGTATTTCTGAAATAGATGGAGGGTTACTACAGCTGTCTGATGTGAAAGCATTAACCTTGTTCTGCTGCAGTTATGTCCTTCTTGACACGCAGGCAGGGTTTACTGCAGCACACAAGCACTGAGGGCAGAGATGTTCCCTTGGTTTTAATGTCATTGCAAAATTAATAGAAAGGACTGCAGAGCCCAACCTGCTCTTTTTCATGAGGTCTAGACTTTTGAATCCACTAATACAGTTTAGATTGCATGTGTTTCCCCTTGAGTTGGAACAGGAAGACTTCTGTTATATTGTCAAAGTAGGTTTTTACAAACCTTGTTTATTGGTCTTCTTCACCATGCACACACACAATGCCAATTTAGTCAATTTGTATTCCACCTACTGTTATGTAAAATGATTTAATGGATGGAGTGAATTCAAATAAAATATGCATGAAATTAACTGACTTCTTTCTCTCATTAACAGTAATAGCACTTACAGCAAGCGATTGCCCATCCAGTGGGAGGTTGTTTGTTTTTTTTTAATAATAATAAATACTCAGCCCAATTTTATTAGGAAGCTCCATTTCCTCTACAATTTTTGCAAAATTTATGTATGAGTACATGACTAAATGTCTTCCTGTCTCTGTGTTCATTTATGTGACTGCTCACTTTGGCATGCTGATTTGAAATACTAATTGCAATAATTTCCCTGTTTCTTTTCCACAATAAAGTGCCCTTCAGAAAGAGACTGTCAATTGCATCTTTTGTGGTTCTTTCAACATTGAATGAGAGTAGGAAAGCCAAAACTTGGCAATATCACTGGAAGGAGTTCCTTATTCCACTTTGCCTCAAATTTATATTAACTTCTTTGAAAGAGATCAAAAGCTGAAAATATTGTGTCAAGCTTCTACTTTTTGCGAGAGTTTAAGCTTTACGTTCAGATTACAAGATGGACGGATATTTTGGGAAACCAGATCATTCAAAAGGTAAAAACTAGCTGTGGTGGTATCATGCTGTGCTGGTTTTGGCAGGTGTAGAGCCAATTTCCTACACACTGACTAGTGTGGAACTATGTTTTGGATTTGTGCTGAACACAGTGACAACAATAGAGCAGAGTTTACACAGGGCCAAGGCTTTTCTCCTGTTCATGCTGCCATGCTGGCAGGGAGACTGGAAGTGCTTGGGATGGAGGAGACACAGCCAGGACAGGTGACCCAAACTGACCAAAGGGATGTTCAGTGCCATATAACATTGTGCTCAGGATATAATGTGGGGGGAAGAAGGAAGAAGGGGAGGGTACACTTTGAGTCATTATGTTTTCCTTCCAAAATCACATGTGATGGAGCTCTGCTGTCCTGGAGATGGCAACCCGTCCCTGCCAAGGGCAGCAGGGAATTCATTCCTTGTTTTGATTTGTTTGTGTGTAGCTTTTTCTTTCCCTATTAAGCTTTTTTTATCTCAACCCACTAGTTTTCTGGCTTTTTCCTTTCTGATTTTCTCCTATCCCACTGGTGGCAGAGTAAGTGAGTGGCTGCCTGGGGCTTGGCTGCTGGTTGGGGTTAAAACATGATGCATGCAAAGGTGCTCACAGTGATTTCAGAGAAGGAGTAAATTGTAAAAGCCCTGTTCCTTTTGTAATGTCCGTAGTCCACACAAAGAAGGAGGGGAAAATGTTAATGCCCTGTGCCTGTCAGGATTCGAAGAGTGGCTACTCTCTAACTGTGTCTGAGCATCAAATGGGTCCCATGGCAGGCAAAAGAAGTGCAAGAGGTGATGCTCACGTGAGAGGACTTGAAGGAGCAGAAATATACTTATATTCTTGGCTCTAATAATGTTAATTGTACTATAAAAAAGCTTAGGAGACGGTGTTTTGCTCTGGAGTCTCTTAAACAACAAATTTCTCAGGCAAAATCACAAATATGTCATTCTTAAGGAAAGCATGATATAAGTAGACGTGTAGATGAGCAGATCTAGACCAATGGGGAGAAAAAGTGAGCAAATTCTAGTTGCCATATTTCATCATTTGCAAATGGCTAGGAACTGAAATTTTTAATGGCTCTTGGTTCTGTAGAGCAGCAGCTTGGTCTTGCATTTGAGAATATGGGACTTATAACTGCTGTCATATGACAACCCTTTCAGAACTCATGTATGTGGCTTTAGAAAGATGGTGGGAAGCAAAGTATTTACCAGTTGAACCAGTCAAGTGGAGGGGTTTTTTTATGAGGTTCTTACTACATTCAAGCCTTAAAATATGAGTTTCACTAGTGTTATTAGGGCTTTAATTGTGCCAACACATGTAATAATACAGTGTAGAGGCACAACATTACAGTCTCATAGAAACTCATTAATACAGATATTTCTTGGAAGATGACACTAAGCTTTAGCAAACAAACTCAGACTGGTTAGTGGGATATATGTTAGCAGCTTGTTTTTATTTTATCAGGAAGAAGACAGCAGAAAGTTTCATTTGCAAGAGTTTGCTCTTTCAGAACACAAAGTCCATCCAATGCTCCAAGCATTGCTCAATGTCCAGCTGCAGCATCACATATCCATGTTAGGGTTTTCACTCACTTTTTTGTGGAAGGAGAGTCTAGACTGGAAAGAATCATGTCCTGTATGGTGCTGAGTGCTACTTTACAAAAGCTTACCACTGTCCTCTTAGGTTAAAATCCACAGGAGTAAATACAGTAAAGTGAACTTGGTTTCAGGCCTAATCATGAAATCTTGAGCCCAAAAAAATTGAGATACATTTCCAGTTTTGAGACTGATTCAGCCTCTGCACTTGGGTGAGCAAATTTCACTTGTGTCTTGCATCCTACCCTCGAGGGACAAGCCTGACTGAGTCAGGTGGTTAAATCAAATGGAGTCCCATTGTGTTACCAGAGCAACACAAAATTCAGGACGAAGATCATGAAACATTTTGATTCCCCTCTATAAAATGTACAGAATAACACCTACTGCAGCAGATGCTGCTGAATTCATTAACTAGTGTATGCATTCAAAGTGTTGAAGAAAAGCAGCAGTTTTATGCTTGCTATATTACAGATGAATATTTGTATATTAAATGGGAATTGAACACAGTGTTACAGTAATTCGTTTCCAAAACCACTAGTTAGGACCCAAAACCACTCAATGGATTTCTTCATAGGTGATTAATTGTGGTTCTCCAAGTCTCGGTTCAGTCATCCTTCATTTAGAAGTTGTAGGAGGAGGAGGATCAGAGATTTCCTTCTCTTTTGGACTCAGGTTCAAAGTTCTGAAAGAAAAAATTCCCATTAGTGGCAAAACGGTGTCTGCATCGTACTGAGGTTTGTGGGAAGGGGGGCTGGCC
>VWZN01018523.1:75396-100012 GCA_013396955.1 Regulus satrapa
AAAAAAAAGAAAAGGCTAAAAAATACATTTATCTAATCTTAAATTAGATGTTAACATGGGGCTAGATTAATTGATTCCTTAATTGCATTGACAATGTTGACTCCATCTGCATTAGCTTCACCAGAAGCCTCAACAGCAAGCTCTGATATAGCTAGGTCTGCTAAAGAGAGTCTGATGCCTCAGTTTGCCAGAAGCCAGGGAATGTGACAAATATATGGAGGTCAGGCCAGGCCAAGCCAAAATTTGATTTCATTCCATTATCTTGTTTTCCTCAGCCACAAGCATGTGTCATAAGCCAAGGTCAGTTACCATCAAAGTTATTTCATACCATGGCATAAGGGAGACATAACCTAGTTTATGATCACCTTTTCTTTGAACCTTGGCTTGCATTGCACATGAACTTTTGCTGATTGGACAGTCAGAGCCAATGTCCCTCATAAAAGATAAAATATCTGCACAGAGAGGTGCTATCTCTGCTTGGAACAATTGAAATAAAAGGAGCAGTAAAACTGTCACACAGAAACAGCCCACATTCCTCTGTAAAAGATATATTTGGAAACCTTTTGAGTCAGGTTTACAATTTAATTAAGGCAGAGGCCAAATGAAAGGAGAGGTATGAGAAAATATCAGCTAAAATGTCTATATACTCCTAATTCCTAATCACACTTCCAGAAACACCACAATACAACAGGGTTAAGAAGTGAAGCAATGCCAGTAATGGAAGATGAAGGAATTAATGCTGAATTATTGAATATCTAGACAGATCAATATCATCTATCTTCATGGGACTTCTGAACAAGACTGTATTATTCTAGTTTGCTTAGAAACTTCTCAGAAGCATCTGAGTCTACCTACACAGCATTAATTAAAGATTAATTAAAGATTTATGGAATATTATAGACTTATCTTGTGATTTTGCCTGGTTGATGAAACTTCATAGCAATGAAATCTGGTAGTGAAACAAAACCCACTTTCAAGTACTATACTGAATTTCTAGTTAATGTCATTTTTTTCTCCATCTCCATCCTACACTTTGCAAGTGGAACTCTTTTGCAGAGTCCTTCCCAGACGGTGAGCAGAAGGCAGAGGTTTTCTCCTGAATTGCTCTGATATTGTTCTCCAGTGTCATCGGAACTCCTGCACACACTCATTTGATACTTTTGATAGCCACAGTTCATATAATTGCAGACTCATAGAATACCAGATTGGAAGGGACCTCCAAGATCACCTGGTCCAGCCTTTTTTGCCAAAAGCACAGTTTAGACAAGAATGGTCCAGCACCCTGTCCAGATGAATCCTAAAGGTGTCCAATGTTAGGGAATCCACCACTTCCTTGGGGGGAATATTCTCATAAATTTTTCATCTTCTGTCCAATTGGAATCTCTAGAAGTTACTTGTAGTCATCACCCCTCATCCTTTCCATCTTCAACATCCTTGTAAAAGACAAGTCTGATTTTTGTTGTCATCCTTTAAACACTGGAACATGGTGGAGCTGTCTCCCCCAGGCTTTCTTTTCTCGAGGCTGAACATGCCCAGTTCTCTCAGCATTTTCTCAGATGTCAGGTTTTCCCCTACTTTGCTCATCTTTGTGGCCTCTCTTTGGGCTCTGTCCAACCAGCCCACATAATTTTTGTATAGCTGGGACCAAACCTGAACACAGGGTTCCAAGCCTGGCATTCACAGTATTGCATACTTGGGCCATTCCTGGCCCTAAAATTCCATTCTGCTAGCTGAGTAGAGTGGGAAAATGAGTTCCCAATCTCTGCTGGGGATGTCCTGGTCCTTGCAGCCCAGCCTCCTCCTGGCTCTCTCTGTCCCAGCTGCACACTGATCACTCATTCTGAGCTTGTTGTCCACCAAGACCTCCAGGGCCTTTACCACAAAGCTGCTCCCCATCCAGACAGATCCCAGCCCATGCTGGAACCCTGGATTATGTTTTCCCAGGTGCAAGACCTTACATTTGTCTTTGTTGAACTTCATATGTGCTTGTTAGCACACTTTTTCAGCTAATCCAGGTCTGTCTGGAAATAATCAAAATATATACAAGCAGTGTAAATTATACAATTACAGCACATTTAATGTCATCCAGAACAACTAGAGCAGGACAAAAGATATATTTAAATTATTACACATTTGTTTTCAGCCTTAATTGAGCCAGCAGTAATTAATAGATTTTGTGTGTGTGTGTGTATGTGAGCGTGTGTGTGTGCGCGCGCGTGTGTGTGTGTGCGTATTAAAGAATATGACACTAAAATATGCTTTGGAAATGTCAAAACATGTTGTTCCAGCATGGTCCAACATTGATCAGCTTCCTTGACAGCTGGAGAGCCTCACAGGAGCTTTAGTTTGAATGCTTCAGGCCCCTAATCTCTCCTGTGTATTCGATTTTCCAGATGGACAACTGTTTCAGGATATGCTATAATCTTACTGCCCCAGGGTTCAAGCAAAACAGGTCAGTGTACTTTAGTGTATTCTGAATTTCATTCAGGCCAAGACTCTGACCTACTGTACAAATCCAGGATGAGAGGCAGTGACCTTCAACTTGCATGAAGGTGGATATCCAGAGGGCTGCAGGTTAATACTGAGTTGACAGAATATTTCAGCTCAGTGTGATGAGCAAAATGTGCCAATTCAGGTTGACACAACCCAAAATGAAGACAGGACAAACACACCAAAATTCACATTGCTAGTGAGTAGGCAACATTTTCTATCAAAAAACAACCAAATGGGCTCAAAAAAATTCCCCATCATCACTTTTTACAAATCCGCTTTCTAAAATGTTGCTTTTTTAGATTTTCAGTTCCATGGTATCTGGACAGCTGGCAGAAAAAAGCAGCAATCAGTTGGACTCGGTGAGTCTTTCAAACCTTCAATCATTCTTGCAAGGATAGCGGCTTTAAAATTTGTAGCTGTGAATGTTTATATATTTTCCTGATCTTGTCCTGCTTTTCTAGTTTTCTCACTCTCAATGACACCCACATTCACATACACTTATACTCCCACCTTTGCATGTTGGAGAACCTCTTGTGCACTCTCCAGGCTCATCGTCTCTTTCAAGTACAAGTTCGCTCACGCAATTCTCTACGGAGTAAAGCTTCTTTATTTTCTTATTTTTTCTTTCATCTCTTTCTTCTAATGACAGCTAAACCCTGTAAGGTAAAAGATGATCTCTCTGAGAACAACTGAAGTGGGGAACAACATGCAATTCACATCTCTCCTTCATTCTTTACTGGAGAAGATTAGTGTTGTGGTAATTGTGGTGTTCCCATTGGAAGCATAAAGGAGTTATAAAGCTGTAACTGCTTGCTCTTTTCCTTCAACCTTGGTTTCACAAGGTTGAATCCAAATGGGGTGATTTATAAAACATTCTTGTGGGTTTTTTTCATGCCTCCAATGCAAACCTCTTAAGATATTATTTCTTTTTATTTGCCTTTTTCTTTTTTTTTTTTTTTTGAGGTCTCTTCCCCTTTTCCCCTTTTTTATGTTCGCCAATGGCAAATGAACATGAAGTACAACAATTCATTCAAAACCAAACTCTGTTATATCTGTAATTCCAAGAGAGCAAGTAGGGTCAATATCTTCTCTGTCTGGTCCCTGGGATGTCCCTGCAAAGACACTGGTTGTTATTTTTGGAATACCTGGCTCACAAAGTGCCCACCAAGGCTCTCACTGATGGGATGGCAGGAAGTGACATACCCCTCCTGGTATGGCAAATCTCAAATTGTTGTTTTCATATGACACATTTGGGCTCCCCTAAATGTTCATGGCAGTGAGGTTCTAACCCATGGTATCATGGTATCTAAGTATGGCTGTGCCAACCATACTTACTTGGGATGACTGTCATCTCCACCATCCAAAGCACCACACTGCACTCTCACTATGGCAACGCTGCCAATGGGAATTATGGCAGATGCTGACTGATGTAATGAGAAAGCCCATAACACCTACAGCCTGTGTCACTCCCACCTACTGACTCTGCTGCAGCATGCAGCTCTGCAGGACAGTGCCACCTTCACTGAGGGATCCAACACCAGGATTAAAGTATGGTTAGAAAAGTGCATGTTGTAAGAAATAGGGCAAGGAAGGCAAGAGATTATGGCCGAGTTGAGACCTCCTGCTCAAACTAAGGGAAAGAAGGAAATGCGCAGGCAGTGGAAGAAGGGACATATATCCTGGTAGAATATGGGGATGTGGTCTTGTTGTGTAGGGTTGGGGTCAGGAAGGCCAAGGTGCAGCTAGAGCTGAAAAATAAACATTTCTAGGAAAAAAAAAAAAAAAAAGGATGCAGGTGTTGAGAGGAGCCCTGAGGAGAAAGAATTTAGGGGTCCTGGGGAATGAGGGGCTGGACATAACCCAGAAATGTGCACTTGCATCCCAGAAAGCCAGACGTGTCCTGGACTGGATGCAAAGCACCATGGACAGCAGAGGAGGAAGGGGATTCTGGCCTTCTGCCTTTCTCTGGTGAGACCCCATCTGCCATGTTGCCTTCAGTTCCAGAGCCTCAGCCCAGGAAGGACATGGACCAAGCTCAGAGGAAGGCCCCCGAGATGGTCAGAGGGCTGGATCAGCTCTTCTATGGGGACAGGCTGAGAGAGCTGGGTTTGTTCAGCCTGGAGAAGGGACACTATGGCTGGCATCTTTTAAGTACCAGAAGAGAGTTTTTAGCAGGGCTGTAGTGACAGGACAAGGAGTAATTGTTTTAAATTAAAAGAGAAAATATGTAGACTAGATAAGGAAGAAATTTTGTTATGAAGAAGCTGAAGAAACACTGGCACAGGTTGCCCAGAGAGGTGGTAGGTGCTCCATCCCAGGGAGTGTTCAAGGTCAGGTTGGATGGGGCTTTGAGCAACCTGATGTAGTCATTTTTCCTGCCCATGTCAGGGGATTTGGAACTAGGTGGTCTTCAAAGCCTCGCACAACCCAAGCCATTCTATGTTTTTATGTGCAAGTGGGATGGCACCCACAATTCAGTATTTTTTTTCTTCCCAGGGATTCACATTTACTTCTGATAGCCACAGGTCCTTCCTTCGTTTCAGAGTGTTCTCTCCCTTCTTCTTCCAGGCAGCCATTATTTGCCTGGCTCAGCATAAAACACACTGTATTAAAAACAAAATTTTAAAAATCACTTTATAAGTTTAATCCCTTGTGAAATTTTTAGAAGTGATTTCTAGAGCATCATGTGGCATGAGGCCACAGGAGTACTTAAGTTTTATCTTTTGTTCAATTGCCTGTGAAGGTCCTGCCCTTGGCACTGTGGTTAATAGTTAAAAATGTTTTGTACTGGATTATAATTTATTGTGGTCAACAGAAATAAAGTTCATTGTACCTGCCAATAAGAATCATATGTCCTGTCTCAATATTCTTTAAGTAGATAAAATTCCAACCTTTTTCATTCAATACAAATACACACAAACTAGTTGATTTCTCTTCCTTTAGACTGGATGCTAGAGAGCCTTGATTGCTTAGGGAACAACTAAAAGCTCCAACAGTGGAGGACCTGAGCCATGTCAAGGAAATAAAGAGGTTTACAAAGCATACCTTTATGTCCTTGTCCCAGACTTGTGGAATGAAGTAAGAGGCATTATAAAAAAAAAAAAAAAACCAAAAAAAAACCCCCAGGTTTTAAAATTAGTAATTTATAGAAAGAGTACATAGGTATTTGAAATAGATGAGAGTTCAGAGGGAAAATTAGTTGCTAGGCAAGATTATTGAAATATCCTCCACTTTTTTTTTTTTTTTTTTTTTTTTTTTTTTTTTTTTTTAAGAAGACCAAAGATGTCTACTAGGCCAGATCAACCATTTGCTCTCCTTTGGAAATCCACCCTTTTCTCTGCCATGAACTATGGATTTTAACATCTGTTCAATTTTGCCCTTTTCTAGTGGGGGAGTGGGGGAAATACAGGGGTTTGGTTTTGGGTTGAGTTTTTTGATTATTTCTGCATTTTGCATACTCAATTTTCTACCTGAGTCTGTTTGTTGGAGCAGTGCCATGAAATGCTGACATGCTGTGGAGGCTCTGCTGTGTCTCAGCTCTGATGAGACACAGATTTGGGGCCATTCTGTTGCCCACTCGTGGGTGTTCCATGGTGCAAAGTTCTGAACAGAGCCATCCCTGAAGCTATTTATTCTCTGAATAAAAGCTGCCAAGTCTCTAGCCCGTGGAAAACCTCAGCATATCAGCATCACACAGTCTGTATCCTCACTGCTGGAAAAGACAGCTCTTCTCACAGTGTGAAGGAAATTTCTTTATCTTCTTCCTACTCTGTTCCATCCCTGAATAATGAGCCAAATGTACAATTTCTCCTGTCTCATAGTTCAAATCACTGTCCCAACAGGAAGTAAATTGTAAACCCCAACTCACTTAAGATAATTTCCCGGTATTGATTGATAGATGATCACAGAGCTAAAGATAAAATGTTGAGATCCCTTTATACCATTTCAAAAACCTCCATTTTCTCCTTTTACCATTTTAAACTTCTGTAGAAATATTGAAATATCTTTTGTATAACTTATTAGTTAGCTTTGCTTTTGCTATCCAAATATATTAAACTTGTCTTACTTCTTCCAGTTATATCTCTCTTTTTGTAGCCTTGAAGACTGTTTTACAGAGAAGAAATTACCATTAAGCAATGATATTCAGAAGTTCACCAGCAACACATAAATATTTATATGTATTCCATACTGAAGACTTTCCATTGAGTCAAAATACATGTATAATGGAGACATTTCTATATAATTTTCATATGAAAGGCACAAAACAGATGAGACAGCTTCATGCTTGCTTTCATTTAATACACTGAGTGTGAGGTCAACGCTCTTTTATTTTTCCTTTGAAGATTTGTTGCGTTGGTTTTTTGTTTTTGCTCATAGTGCTCAGTCATGAAGATACTTCAGAGCACAGATTTCTACCTCAGGAGACCTGGTTCCAGCCCTGATCTAGATCACACCAAGGAGGTTAGTTGGTCTCATCATGCTCTCTAGTGGCTGCTTCTCTGCTGAGCAGCTGCCATGCTCCAGGGAGGACCAGCTCTGGAGCAGCAGTGATGCTGCAAGACATCATAGCCTGAGCACAAAAGCAAAAACTAGAGCATCATTTTGGCTTCATTCTAGTCAGTATTAAACCATTTCCTAATGGTTTCTCATCTCAAAAAAACAGATAATAAATGTCTTGATAATAGTCATACATATTTTTAAAATCATTTCAGCCCTTCTCTTCCTGACTATAATCTCTCCTCCATTTGAAATCTGGAGTCAGTAATGATGAAACTGATGAAAACATGGCTAAAAATTCAATTTTTTAATTTGCCTCAACCTTATATAAAAATTGCAATGAAAAGAGCTATTGAGGTTAGTGGGAAAGGCCTCAATTACTTCAGTAGGCTTTGAACCATGGGGTCAAATATACTTCTGATTCTCTCTGTCATCTCTCTGTAAATTTCAGGAGATTGCCAATTTTTATACAGTCTTCCTAGGAACAGAGTCTTTAATGTATTTTGGAACTGTTGAATTGCTGATGAATGTGTCCTTGAATACAGAAATAATCCACAGAAATTTATAATGAAATTGGATTTTTCAACTTTGAAAATCCCAGAGAAATATTTGGTTCAAATTCTGAGGGACAATGCAGAGCAGAATTATTTTCTGAAAAAAAAAAAAAAAATTGCAGTAGAATAAAACAGATTCAGTGAAAACAAATTAATCACTCTTGATCATACCTCAAGAGGAGAGAAGGAGATGATAGGTTTACTTTGAGATGATAGCATTTACTGGTTTGAAGGGTTGCTTCTGTTTAGAGCTAAAATACCACAGGAACAACATGGAAAAGCATTGTGAGGGATTTGTTCATGGCTCTGATCCTGAACAGAGGCACGAGCCCCCTTCTGCCTGCTGCAGCAGCCTGTTCATGCACTCCTTTTAATGCAAGTCCAGCAATGCCTTTGAGCTGTACACCCTGCCCCATCTCCATGCTCAGGGGTGCTGGGGGGGCACCCTGCTCTGCAGGCTGAGACCAAATTGGCTTGTTGACTTTCTTCCCACACACTGGGGGTGATACTGTGGGGATTTGAGAGAAAAAAATAAAATTGATGCTTTCCATTTGTGGGATGTAGGTGGTCAAGAGAAACAAAAGCCCTTGTAGAAGTTTTACATGAGATACACAGATGGCTTTGGGGGTGTGGCAGACTCTGTTGATGCTAAAAAGATGAAGGAAGCCAAAAAAGACTTGTGACAGATGCTTTCAAGCTATGGAGTATTTAAGGAAGATTGCATTAACTTTATAAATGTTGGAAATGTTTCCTAATGAAACTCAAGTTTTTGTCAGTAGCTGAGTTTCCAGATAAATAAGACGTGAGGTGTTTCCTTCAAGATGAAAAGTATATAAGAAGGTAATTAATATTGTTTTAACTTTGCAGCAGCTTCAAGTGGAAAATATTTGAAGCTTATTCTACAAGGGAGCTGCCACAGAAATTGCTAATGTCCAGAGGTAAACCAAAAGAAGCTTCAACGATTCATAAAAAATAACAATAATGACTGGGGACAGAGATGTCTTCTGATAACTCTCTGTGACTAACAAGGACAAATGCTTCAGAGCCCTAAATGTGTTGGAAGGCAGTGCCCCCCAAGCAGGTGCATTGAGTGGCTGTTGTTTTGAGGCACATTTCCTAACCAATTATTTTGCTCTTGGTAAATATTTCATAACCTTGGGAGAGCTGAAGAGGCTGGAGAAAAGTGTCAGAGCAGCTACTCAGAGTGAGACTTGCAAAGGGTTGGAGGGGGGTTTAGTTAAGGTCCAATTAAGAGAGGCAGCACTATGGGATCCTGCCTCGAGAGGATATCTTGACAAGCTGGGATATCATAAGGGAAATGGAAGTGCAGTTACCTTAGAAACTGGAATGAAAACCTTACTAAATTATGAACATATCTGAAAATTAAGAAAAAATAGTATTTCCAGTTATTAGAAAACTAGGTTCAAGGATCTCCTTTTGGAAACCAAGACAGTTTTAGTAATGAGTGAGCTGAGATTTTTTCCTTTTTCTTTGGCACAAAAACAGAATGTGTCCAAGAAAGACCAAAAGACCAGATTTTTTNTTTTTTTTTTTTTTTTTTTAAACCCACAGAAAATTAGTGTGTTTCCTTCCTACATGCATCTACTCTTTTACTGACCTCCTGGATTTTTTGTCCCTATTCTTCCTCCCTCAGTTCAGTTTATTTGGGATGGGTTCTAACAATCTTGGCTATATGGAGAACTTCCAGTGTGCCCAAACCAGGGACAAATTGCAAGTCCTTTTTGGCCTTTGCCCAGGATGGCTCTTCTTCAAAAAAATGCTTTGGGCAGCAGTTCCACGTTGGAGAATGCTAAATGCTGTGAAATCAGGAGACCATTCAAACCTTTGAAGTTATAAAAGAGCTATGCTATGTTTGTTCATTAAAATGGAGTTAAATTTAGAAGGGGAGAAATGTTGCATCAGCCCTTCAGGTATCTCCCCAAACAGGAGGGTATTCTTCTTGGATGTAGTTTGATTCTGGAAAAGTTGATTTCTCATTGCTTACTATATCTAAAATAATTCTAGAAATTTTGCGTTGTGGAAATGAGTTTATGTGCAAATAAATGAGAATGTACCTGCAGCTTTCCCCCTCATATATAATAATTCCATAATTTCAAATACTCAGAAGCTTGGGAAAGAGAATTTCTCACTCTTAAAGCCCAAGTTTGGCCTTGATGCCCAACTACCTTACTTGGAAACCTAAAACTAAGAGGAATAATATAAAAAAAGTTTTGGGCCAGTCGTGTAGGACTAAAATTCTTAAGGGGATTAATGGGCAGAGGAAGCATGTCTCTGCCTAAGAAACACTGGGCTGATCATCAACCAAGAAATCCGAGTATTTGATTGCAAATGTTTTCACAGCTTGATATGCCATGCTGGAAAGTCCACACTCTGAGTGTCTCTATCCAAAAGCAGACTTGGTGCATGAGTGTGCATCTGCTGCCAGTGGAGGATTTGTCATTCAGTTACAGTAATGAGGAAAGGGGCAAATGCAGTTTATCCTGTGCAGGATTATTGTAATTACATCATTTGGGCAAATAATTCCAAATGTTATGCCTGAAGCAGTGGATAGCTACATTGCTCACTGGTTGTTTCTCTTCCTTCCTTGCCTGCTGAATGCATGTTTACAAAAGCTAATTAGAGTGGACTGTGTTATTTACAGTGTTAGACTTCAGAAAGAAAAAGCTTACTGTATAATCTCTGCCTCAAGTGTGTTTGAGCAGAGATTACTGTAGGGGAACTGAAAGGAGACGACAGGAACAAACTCAGCAATTATTTTAACACAGTCAGGAGTTTCTATCCCCCAAGTGGCAGTATGAAATATTTCCATACTGATTACCTGATACTATTTACATATTTGTATTATGTAAAATGGTAATACAGGGTAAATATTTCTTTCTGTATGAACTGCATCACTTTGGACCACAGTTTCAGACCCCTGAGTTCACATTAAATTTTCAATATATTTAACATATGTAACAGAAATCAGAACTAGGAAATTTCATCGTTTTTCCTTCTGGTCTTTCCTATCCCCTTCTTTTTAAAGTTTAGGAACTACTTGCTCTCCCACAGCAATGTTTTTAATTTTTGGCGTTTTTTAAGTTTCATAGGATTTTTACTAAGGTTAGGAGGAGGTGAAACCTGGGAAAGCTACAAACCTTATATTTTATTAAGCTACAAAGGCAAAAACATTAAATCCAAATATTTTCTTTGATGAATAAAAATCCTTAGATAACATAAACACTTCTGTCATCTTCACCGGGAGAAGGTTATGTCTTGCAAACCTAGGGTTTTCCTCAAGGAGCACTTGGCAGAGAAGAAAGTGAAAAAAGCATTAGAAGTCTGTTTGGTCCTACTTTGCAGGCAAATCAATTAGAGCTTCTTGTTATCAAGTTTCAAAGACTTCAGCTGAGTCTCTTCAATATATGCCAGCTATGGTGGTCCCATTTGGACCCAAACCCTAGCAGACATGCTGGAGAGCATTATGCTTTCCAGAAAGTTGGTTTATCAAATGATACCATATTTTTGTCAACAGGGGCTTCAAAGGGAGGCACAGAAACAGAAAAAAAAGAGATTGGGAGTATTAGACAACTCTGCTGGCACTATTGCTTCTGCATCAGTGGAAAAACAGTTTGATCTAAGCAATAAAAAAGAATTGGAAACACCTAAAACAATTCAGGATATTCCCATACCCAGCCCACATGTTCAGTCCCAGTTTCAAATTCCACAGATGGGGACTCACTCAGTACAGGGAGAAAAGTCTGAGCAGGGAGGCAAGGATAAAATAACTTCCCTTCTTCAAGCCTTCATTTAGAAAATCCAGATTTGTGTTCCAAATGTACTCTTTGCTGTGGAGGTTGTAGCACAAAATAACAAATCTAAGAGAGAGAAAAAAAATCTGCCACCAAGACCATATAAGAGAGGAAATATTGACTTTGATAAATGGGAATTTTCTCATGCTTGTTCTTTCAGCACTTTACTATAGCGAGTTCAGCATCACGGGAACCTGTTTCAGCAAGTTCTCACATTCTCCTTGGTGATAATATGTGTGTATAGGAGAAAGATAAGAACATTTTGGAAGATTTTAATTTTTCCCTGCTGTGGAAGCCAGTTAAGCATATTTTGTGCATTAAGAGATTCTTTTATTTTTAATAAAAGGATTTGCTTTGTTTTATTTGGACTGCTTATATCTTAACATATTTGTTAGATTTTTGCAACTTTTTCTGGAGCAGCTTTTAATGTTTGCACTCAAGAATGTAACAGCAAGGTTAATAATTTATTTAGTTGTCCCAGAACATTCTGTGAGCTTGATTAAGGTAATATTCTGGAGATATCTTGCTTGCCTTCCTGAGTCCTGGAGAGCTTTCTTTTATAAATGAAAATGTCAGCTGAATGTGCAGAAAAAGAGAGGATAGATCAAGAATCACATCATGCCAGGCTGTAGAAAAACATTCCTTAACAAGTATATAATAAAAATTTAAAAATAAAAATTAAACCATCATACATATAATTTATGTAACACTAGTCAGCAACCTGGAATAAGAGAGGGTATTTTAGCTCCTTGCTTGATGTCTTATAAACAGGTTGAAGAACCATCCACTTTCTTCATGAACTGATGTGTTTTCCTTCAAGTGTCTGTGTGGAATCCTCTCACTGTGGATCCAATTAGGTAAAGAAGTGACAAAAACAGCCATGCCTTTGAGGACCATTCCTCTAAGCAGTGCATCCCAAAGACAGGGATGAAGCAAAGAGCCTGAACCATGATCTGCTGCCAAATACGGCCCCGCCTGGAGGCCCAATAAGACTTTCAGATCTACCTGGGTATCTGCAGATCTAAAGTGCAAGTTGCCCCAGTTCTTCTTCTGTGGACACTAGTCATCACAAATTCCTCAGCCTTGATTGAGTACTGAAGCAACTATAACTTCCTGCAATCTCCAAAGTTTCTTCGTCAGAACATTTCTGTGGTTTTTTCCCAAAGGTTGTCTAACTCTGACACAGCCTCTGACCAATGTGAGGATCACACACACTGCTGCTGGCAGCAGAGTGAATTAGAGCTCCAGCAACAGCCACCCTGTGACTGAAATGCCTTTGCAAGTTAAAATGCTCAGGGAATCATTAGCCTGGGGAAAGCACAGGTGGGAGAGAGGAAGCTGTGGTGAGGCGAGAAGGACAATGGGAAAATCTGACAAGAAATATCAAAGCAGAAATGTGAAGCTGAGATTTGGAAAGGTAAATTTCAAAGCTGTTTCAATTTGGTTACATTGATTGCACTCAAGAAGATAAAATTGAGAGAGAGAGCTCTTTCCAAAGGATAATGAGACCTGCAAAGGCACAAAGCAGGCCAGGGACACGCTGCCAATTTGTTGGGAATGTAGAAACCTTACCAAAGTCCCCATCCAAGGGGGAGAGAGATAAGGAGACTGAGGTTGTAAGAGGGTTAAAAACACAAGCACATGAATCCACTGTCAACTAATTGTCATACTACAACAAGAATTTAATTGTCAGAGGTACACAGATGTAGAGTCCCCATTCACCAGGAGTGAAGGTAAATGTGAGTGTAGACTGTTCCTTGGTGCTAGACAGGATTAGATCCTCTCCTTCTCTGTGTGTCAGCTCTGAATCTATCTTTTCCTAAGATATAAGCTTAAACCTTTTCATCTTAACTCAGAGTCACCTTGGAAAGTAGTCTGTCCCTAAACTCTTACTGAGCTTGGCATTTGAACAGAGGGTTTTCCTTCTTACCTATGTGTGACTGATGATTTGACTTTAAAGGTGGTAATGCTGCACTAATAGCTAAACTCTGCCTTTGGATTTTTTTTTTTTTTNTTTTTTTTTTTTTTTTTTTTTTTGAGTAATTCAACAAAGAAACCTCCATAGTGAAGAGGTTTTCATACAAAGGGATATGTTTTTCAGGCTATTAATCTCTGCCCACTGCTCAAGTATTCTTTATTAAACCTATAAGTATGGGAGGTAGCAACTTTAAAATGGGTGAAAAGACTCATTATCCTCCAAAATAAAACTGTGTTGCTGTTTGGCATTTTGTTTGATGAAGCTCTAAAGGACAAAATTGAGGTATTCATGCATGTTTAGACAATGTCTATCATATTAAGCATACTGTGAAGAGAGGGGAGGTAGGTAACAGATGGGGATAAGTGATGCTTGCACAAAAAAGAAATTGAGTGCAGCAGTATTGAAAGCCAAAAGCTAACAAATGAAAAGACATCTTCAGGAGCTGCAGTGAAAGCTGAGCTGTCAGTGATTTAGCACCTGAGTAGCTGGCTTGGATAACATGGGCACATGTCCAGTGGAAATAAACTGTGGAAGTTCCTTAGGGAAAGCTGGAATTTAAGTTCAGTTTCTAGGCTCAGGACTAAATCTTAGAAATTTTCTTCTTGAGTATACAGAGAAAATCAGGAGTGATGCAAAGGGACTATAATCTCTTTGTTTTGTTTTTATGAAGGACAATTTTAACTGAATATCAGGAGCTCCATGGTAGCCAACCAGGGCAATCCAAAGCCTGAGAGGAGGCCACATCACCACCATCTGCTGTTGAGCTGCATACCTGTACCAACCTGGTAACTTTTCCCAGTAGATTTGGAATCTCCTGCTTTTCATTCTGGGGTAAAAACACTGCTCCATCTTGGGATCACAACAAAAAAAGTCTGTGCTGACCCTATACTAGGAGCTCTTTTATGAAGGGATTTTTCTTCTATATGTCAAAATCATCCAAATCCCCAAATCAGTTTTTTAATAGACAAACACCAAACTCACAACAAAGTCTAGTATTCTTCTCTTTCTGTATAGACTACATGAAAAATGTTTATGAAATGCAATAGTGGTGCCTTTAAGTGCCTCTAAAAGCACTGATGATAACTAAAACCTGAAGTATAAGAAGAAAAGAAGCAGAAAGAGTTAATGGTCCTTACAATATGCTTGAGGCTATATTTTATTCAGCCCCGCTTATCATAATCATCTTTGAATGTAAATTTTCTCCATGCTTTAATCGGGGACTTTTTGTACTCCTTTAAAACACTAAAGCTGCAGTCCACATACAAGTGCTTCCCTTTTCAGTAACACCACTTTTCTGATGCTTGTCAAATTTTGCTGAACAGCGGGAGAAATGACCACTCTGTGTTCAGCTGTTTTCTCATGTAGTGCTCTCCATACAATTTGGATTTCCTCCATTTAGCTCTCATCTCAGCTAAAATGAAGGCAGTGATTCAGTCACAACTTCCCAAAAAAAGCATCTGTTCACTGAACCTCAAAAGAAACTGCATGCCCATTGAGCTTTAACAGCTAAAAGGCAGTGACAGCCCCTCCTCTCCCCAGTAACATGAGCTGGAGACAGATCTGATGGAAAAGGGATTTTCTATGTAGAAAAGTTCATAAATACGAGGATTCACGTTTGCTAACTGGTGACAATGTAGAGTGCCAGCACAGCAGATAACTGAATTGCCAATGATAAAGCATCTATTTTTAAAGTTTGCTCCTCCTACTGACGTTTGATGGTCTTTTTTCCCCCAAAATTTTCACTGCACAAGTGATTATCTCATTCTGTTGAATCACTGTATCAGCAGAGGCTAGAACCCTATCCCCCTTGAGGAATTCTGCTGTCACACTGGGACAGGAAAGGAGGATGGTGCAAGTCCGGGAGGAAGACACAGAGACAGCCAACCTCAGGCCAGAGGTTAATTGCCTGCTTTTATTTTGCTGTCAGATTTTTGCCCAGCATACACAATGTCATCAGGGGAAATGGATGTTTTGAAGCCAACATGGATAGGTTGCCATAGATATTTAGCATTTTTGCAAATATGGCTTTGATTATAGACCTGAGATATGTTGTTAACTGAGCTTCTGCCTTGATATTTGAATCCTAAGCTAAAATGAAATCCTCTGGTTTTGTTGTTTTGGATTCTGAGACTGGGCCAGGCTACCCAAAAAGGAGACACAGCATTTAGGTAGGGTCTGGTGCTCTATAATTTACTGCCTTTTGTTCTCTACAGGCTGCTTAGTTGGCTTTTCCTTTTTAGGACACAATTACCTTCTCAGAAATTATAGGGCATTGTTCAATAGCTTTTTTTTTTTTAACCTCATACAAAAATATTCTTTGTTTGTTGTGTTGGCTGTTTTTCCTCTCAGAGGGACAAGTTCTGCTTTTGTGAATTCAGCCCTGTTAAAACAAAAGGGAAACCTACCAAACCATGAGAAGCAAATGTTCCACAGATAAGTATACAGATAGATTTGTGTGTATATCTATAAATTTATACCCACATATACTTGTTATTCAGTTATATAAAATTTATATAGAATTTTCATTCATATTTATGTTTTGATATTTACTTATATTTTACTTAAGACTAAGATTACACGACATAACTGTCAGATCTTAAACTATTTTCATATGCTTAGAACATAGAAAAAATGAGTACTCATTCAGCAGATATGTGTTTGCCTGTTCCTTTTACCAGCATAGCTTGAAATGAACATAATAACCAGCACACATTAAAAATGTACAAATACAACATTGCTAGAAAGAGGACAGGATAGACCACAGTGTCAGCAACATGTACAGAGGAGCAAACCAGAAGCAAGGGGGTGGATATTTTGTGGTGACTGAGAGGTTTAGCTCTTGCAGAGTTAGAAATAGAAAAAAATCCAAGACATATTTAAAAAAAAATGTTCATTCATGCAATTTTTCTGGTTGCAATTTTCAGAGACAAAGGCACTCATCCATGGCTGTGCTCACAAGCATTTCACAACAAGTCACAGGAAAGGGAGTGGAACAGTTACAAATTATTCACAGGAAAACACAGGTGAATGGTGGACAAGCCAAGTAGAAAGTAATAGATAGCGACAAGGATGCCCCCAGCTGCCTTCACAGCTACCAGAAAGTAATGTGACTTCCCTGAAACTTGCACCATGCCTTTTCTACTGGTAATAGCTTTGTTCAATGTCAGACTGGAGGAAATGGCTTCTGAACCACTGATCTTTGGTTATAGTGATGAAGTAGATGTGGGAAGTTGCTACTGCCAGGCTGCAGGTGAAGGAAGAAGCGAGACTTTCCCTGCTTTTTATAGCTTAGCAACAAAGTGCAGTTTATATTCCTGTGCTTGCAAACAGGCAGCAGCTCCTCTGCCTCTGAGGCAGACTGAGCTGAGAGAGGTTGGGTGCAGTGGTTTGGGGTAGTTTTTTCTTTGTGAAGAGAAGGGTTTCTGAGTTAGAACCTTTCACAACTTGGGCTGATCTCCCAACTTTGCTGTTCTTCTTTCTATCCTTCACTTTCATGGCACTGAGGTCCAAAAATATCAAGGACATTATGTAATTAGCAACTCAAGACAGTCTCCCTCAAGTGCTCCTTTCATCAAAGTACACATTTTGCTTAGACATCAGTCTTTGGTCTCTTGATTCATTTCATGTTATGCAAAATATCTTTTGAAGGAAGAGACCTCACATGGTGCTAATGTCTGGAGTCTGCCTGACTTCAGGGATTTCAAAAGGCTCTTAGACCATCCATTTGAGGGCATAAATGAACTTCTTCCACTGCTAAAACTTATTTCCACCAAGTCAACAACAGTTCAGAGCTCAGCCTCCTGCAGGCTCTGCTCAGCAGACTGTGGTATTGGCTCCCTGTTCCACAGTTTATCTGAGAACGGGATAACAGGGTTAAACAAGTTCTCCAAAATTCCATTTATGAATAAAAGATAAGAATTTATTCTTCTGCACTCAGAATAAAATAGCAAATTTTTCTGTCATCCGTGTAAAATTTTTCTATTAATGTCTGGCTTTGTATTTTCTGGAGACTATTTCAATGCACTACTAGAAATATTTATGTCATAAGAAGAAATATTGGGACTCTTTCAAGGAAAATAGTTGAGAATAGGTCCATATATTTCAAGAAATAAATGCATAAAGTATGTATTCAAACTATTATTATTATATATACTCAAAATATTATTAAATCACTCCCCGTGAGCTTAGTTGCAGTAAGAGTTGCAGGGAGATTGTTGTAGTGAGAATCATCAGTACATTGCTACCTGGATGCGAGTCCAAAAATTGGATTACAACAACAAAACTGGAATTTTAAATGAAAAAGCAATACAAAGATTAGTTTCTCAGGTGCATTTGTGAACCTATCAGTTAGGCACCTTATAAATAACCTTATTCATTTAGAAGTAGTTTTACGCTTAATAAAGTATAATCTTTGTGAGACCCATGATAGTCTCAATTTAAGCAAATATCTTTTAAAAAAATTCATATAACACACTGACCACAAAACTTAATGGAACTGTTAACTGTTTAAAAGAACAGAATTAAGATGTTTTTTAAAAAACCAACAAAAACCAAACAAACAAAAAATCCACAAAAAACCAAACCAAANAAAAAAACCAAACAAAAAGGTAGAAAACAACAAAAAAAAAATAGTCCTCATTAAAGCAGGAATGTGTACACCATTTTATGCAAGTAATTTTCATTTTATGTATGTTTTCCCTTTGTCAAACAAAAATTTGTTTGTTTTGTCAGAAGAAGAAGATAGATGAGAGCAGTCCATAAACCATCCCTTTGAATTACTTTGTCATCCCTGAACTCTGTTCTCTGTAAATAAAATAAAGACAAATCTGGATTCAAAGAGCCAAAGCCTGCCTTCAGATGTGGGCATGCATCTCCCTTAAATGTCAGGTAGAGTCACGTGCTCAGAGGAAAGAATTTAACACCATGATGAAACAATGGGGAGAGGAGACTTGCGGGGGAAAAGGTCTAAGGGTATTTTTAAGGCAATAATTTTTAATCCAGATTTGAAAATGGAAAACACTAGAAAAATCTTTCCATTTCAAAGAAGAATTTTCCAGTGCTTAACATTTTTTCTGGTTTTTTTTTTTTGTTTGTTTGGTTTTTTTTTGGTTTTTTTTTTTTTTTTTTTTTGTTTTTTTGTTTTTTTTTTTTTTGTGGGGGGGGGAGGGGGTTGGGTTTTGTTTTCTTTTGTTTCTTTGGTTTTNTTTTTTGTTTTTTGGTTTGTTTTTTTTTTGGGGGGGGGGGGGGGGTTGGGTTTTGTTTTCTTTTGTTTCTTTGGTTTTTTTAATGATTTCCTGGGCACGACCAAGCAAACTGTCCAAAAAGAGTTCAAGAAACCCAAATAGTATTAATCTAATACTACTTCAGCAAGTAGATGATCCCCTCTCAGTTGCTTATTTTCCTACTTTCCTTTAAGGTTCTTTTTCCTACTATCTGCTCCAAACCACATGGACATGTCTGTAAAAGTTACATTTGGCTCACCATCAATGTAAAGTTTACACTGGCCTGTGATCCAATAATATCCATCCTGTCCAGTTTAACCTTCTGTGTTCAAATCAAGAGGAGCTTAATACATTAGTTCTGGGTGATGATAACTATCAGAGTCACCTAAATAAAAATGAGTGTCAGAAAAAAATCAGATTTTGGAACTGGGGGGTCTTGAATATTCCATTTGTCTCAGGAAGCTATTTCTTGGGACTGGTGTAGTCTCATTCCATGGATATCTTTGGCTAATACTGGTCCAGCTGGATGGATTTCATCTCAGCTACCAAAAAAAACACTCTTCAGTGTTTCATCTCATTTATATATTATTGTGATCTTAATCTTGATAGTCACAAAGCAGAAGGTACTGTGGTGGTATCCACAGCACTGACCAAGAGGATAATCTCTTTTATTTTAAGGAGTTTAAAGAGCAGACTCAGAGCTGTTGCACTAAGAGTTTCTACATGATACCTACTCATATTTATATACAAGTACTCCACACACCTCAATTACTGTGATTTCATAATGCTTCTTAGGGAGGAATATTATTCCCACTAACAGAGAGGGAGACCTGGATGATGAGATGTTTCGTTCCTCCAAAGATCATGGCAAATGCAGGAATTGCAAATTTGTTCCACTGTATTCCAATGCTGCACCATGGCTCTGCTCAAGAACTCTGTGGTCAGGCCCATATGGAAAAAAAACAAAACAAAAAAACAAAAAAAAACAAAAACAGATTAAATTTGATTACTGTTCAAGGTCTGGCTAATTTACCCCCAATGAGTAAAAACTCGACAAGGAGTTCTTTCTCTTTTTTTGTCTTTCTGCAGGTTTATTTTGTAGCCATGTTAACAGTTAGAAAAAGAGGCTTCAAATGGACTCTCTGAGTCCAGGTGTATATATTCTATACCGTAAAAACAGTAGGAAACACCCTTGAGACTGCTTTTAGAGGGTGAGCACATTCAAATGATAATTCTGGAGGTGAATGTCTTGCACTTTTACTATGTATTGCTTCCTTGCAAAATATCTGTGGGAGAATGAATGGGGAAGTGGATAAACAAGAGTCATTCACACAGCAATCCTAACCCTTCACTAGAGTCCTCTAGAATTATAAAACACATGCAGGAAGCCTGAAAAGGGTTTGGGCTTCCCAGCTTCAGAAGACAGGAGTAAGAGCAAAAATGTATCTTTTGAAATATTTAACTGGACCTTGGGAAGTGGGTTATGATCAAGAATAAGAATGGATGGAAAATCCCATTTGCTTTTCAACATCTGCTTAACGTGTTCATGGGTATTTACTCTTTTTTTGAGTGTTACTCAACACTCTTTGAATGATCCAAGAGAAAATAACATTTCCAGTTTCATGGATATTTTAGTTCTGAAACCAGAAAAGATGATATATTCATAAAAACGCAGCACTGGAAATAACATCAAACACAAGTACTCGTCCCTCCCAGGCCCATCCAGAGTGAGATCCTATGCGGCAGTTAATTGAGCCATATATCACTCATAAGCAAGTTAAATACTTTAAGAGTTTTCTGGTGTTGCAGGGCACTTTTTGTACCCATTTTTAGTAATATATTTTAGTCTAACTTTCTGTATAATACAGACAATAAGAAGTTCTTTAAATAACATGTCTATCAAGTTGTGCCATAATTTGGTCTTTCCTGTAGGCAGATTTCCAACCCTGATTTAAAGAAATGCAGAATGATAGAGAGATCACCCTTTTCCTGAACAAACATTTCCAAAACTTAATTACAAAACCAAATCAACTAATCAGAACACAGAAAACAGCCCCTGTATGCCTGATTTCTTGCCTCATTTTATTTCACTTTGTCTTTCAGTCTTGGGATTTCCTCTTCCCATTTTTGAATGCCAAATACTTATACACAGTGATGAGGTCACCTCTTAGTCACCACTTTGAGTACATTATGGATAGAATTGCTTGAATTCCTCCAAAAGGCATTATTTCCATATCTCTGGTAATAACTTTGTCTTTAGGAAGAATCAATAGAAAATTGTGTAAATACTTTTGAAAGTACTAAGAAAGGTAAATTCCAGATCTATCTGAATTTATTTAACACCATTATTTATAAGTGAAATAATTCTTTTTTCTTCCTCATATATCAGAAAACTTCCAGAAGATCACAAAATCCGCAGTTGCCTGCACTCCCCAGTGCCTCAGGTAGCCAGCAAATGTGAATAGAACCCCTTATGTAGGGTGACAGCCAAGTGACCACGTGAGGTTGATTTGTTGCAAATACAAAATACCAGAGACCTCCTCCATTTCAGAAAATATTTTATGTAGAATTAAGCATAGAAGAATGAAAGAAAACCAAACCATAGCACTGCATAAAGCAGAGATATTGTTTGACCTTCAGACCCTTCAGAAAAGAGTTATAGAGATTGATACAGAAAAAAAAACTGCCATTTGGAGTCTACCTCTATTTACCATAAACTTGTCCAGAAAGAAGGAAAGAAGATTCTTAGGAAAACGAACTGTAAATACCCTGAATATTTTTTTTTTCATTTCCAGACATGAAAATATTATTTTTCCAATTCAGCCTAATGTGAGCGCTTTTTGCTTTACTTTATGCCCTTTATGCCCTATGTTCTACAAGACAGTGTGGCAGTTCAGCTGATAGATTGCCTCAGTGAAAAGTTGATTGTCTTGACAAATGAGAATCATAGGGCATTAATGTGGGCTATTAGTACAAGACCTCTCTCCAGCTGTGACTTTGTTCATCCTTTTGATGTGCACCTAAGATACTATCCGAAAAGCTCCAGGGTTTTTCGTAATTAGAGAAATTATCATCTGTGATTATTACAGATTCTTGCAGTGAGAAATTTGACGTCAGATTCATTTTACCTGATTGCAAGTGTTTGTAATGCAGGCCCACCTGAGCTTGTCACACAGGGAACACTTTGGAATCAATAGAAGAAATTAGCATTGTTAGGGCACATCCAGCCCATTTTAGCTGATGGCTGCGGGATGAGTGCTGATACGTCTTCACTGACTTTAGATTTCTGACATTGGTCAGATGCTATGACTGATTCCTGAAAACTGCCAAGTAGGTGGGTGTGCTATGTTCCTCATGTTGTTATTTAGCTTTTTATTAACTTAGAAACCATCTTGTTAACCAGAAACAGTTCAAGAGAACTGTTACCTCATTTTGAAGTTCCCTGTCACTGCAGAAATTGTACTTGGCATTTTCTGGCTCTCTGGACTGGGGCTCAAGGTCAGTGTCACACTGGTATGTCTTTTTCTGTTGTTTCTTCAGGAACGTGAGCACAGCCTTACATGAGCATTTACTGTTGTCACAGCAACTGATGCCTATTTTGCCATCCATGTCTAGGCATGGTGATGAACCCATCAAGGCTATTTTTGGCCTGACCCTGGTGCCAAGGTAGAGATATAGAAGAAAAAAGGTAGAGATACAGAAGACAAAATGGTGCTCTTCACAAACATTGGAAGTTAACAGGTTGGCCAAAATTATGCCAGCACAATAATGTGTCACCCTACCTTTTCCTGAAATAGTTTTAGTGTCTACACTTGTTTTACATCATGCCAAACCTTGCTGAAGAGATGAGTTTTGTATCTGTCCTGTAGGAGTCGGGAGTCTTAGTTTGTTAGGAACACAACATGGGATTAAATTTTGTTCATTTGCAATAGGAAAAATTGGGGGGTTTTTTGTTTGTTTTCTTGTTTGTTTGTTTGTCTGTTTGTTTTGGTTTTTTTCTGTGTGAGCATTTTTTTTACTCCTTACCACCTAAATAATATAGAAAATACATACAGCTGAGCAAGACATTTTACTAAGTGTCTTTGCTCTGGCTAGTTGCAATGGCTATACACTCACAAATCCTATAAATAAAACTGGGTTTCTTCCGGGGATGAAAGATACTAAATGCTTGCTGGAGTGTGAAATCAATGAAGACTTTAATCTGATATGATCTGGCAATTTGTCAGGTTTAGAAGACTCCAAGTGAGCCAAGGATGTAGGACACGGCAACAAGATGAGAACAGGAGAAATAAACCATGGACTCAGAAATCAAAAGGCACCAGTCAAAGACATGAAACAAAGAAGGGAGAAATCTACATTTTCTATTTCATTTGTTCCTCCAATGTTGTACTTCTTTTTTATGTCTTCTGCTAACTCATGTCTTCAGAGTAGACAAATATAATAGAGTAAAATCACTGGAGATGGGTGATGGAGATGGATATTTTGCTGCCTGCCCGATTTCCTCTGGATGGTGGGTATGGTGAGATTTATAATCTCAAGGGGTTATCAGGAAGTACCAGGTTACTGTGAGAAATTCTGAAAATTTCTAATACTAGGGATAATTATTTGTCCTCCAGTGGGATCTATTTTGGCTCACTTATGAAAGGCAAAAAATACTGATAAAGCTAAAACAAAAATAATTCTTCCAAAGCCTATGCCACACTTTGGAATGGAAATGTCCAAATTGTAGTTGGGTTATGTTAACCACAATTTGGTACCTTGAATACATGCCAATACCTGCCACCTATTGCAATTTGGTGGAAACTCTGAAACCAGTAGGTGATAAGTTTTTGAAGAGTCAGACTGACCCACCTAAGTGTGTACAAAGAACAGAACTGCAAAAGCTTTGCTTACAGTTCTTTATTGCTAAAGCTAAGCCAGGAAGCAAGGAATTATGCTACACATTGCAAGCCATTAGCGTGTGGAAGCTGAAGACATTTGATGAAAAATATCCCACAAAAAAACCTAAGCATACAAAAAAACCCCAAAACAAAACACCAAAAAAACAAACCAAAAAACCCATATAACCAAAGAAGACCCCACCAAAAACAAAAACAAAAAACCCTCATAACCTCAGCACTAAAAAAGATTTTATTAGTTAAAAAATGTATCTTCTTAATTACCTTTATGTACTTGGGGGAATACCTTTAATTCTGTTTTGCTAGGTTTTTTTTCTAAAAAAGTGACTAGGAATGTCTATGCATATGTGAATGCACCTCAGTTATCCCCAAATAACACTTGAACATTGCCAGCTTCAATAACGTTAATAGAGACATAGAAACCCTAACGAATTCTTGTGACTTTTATGAAAATAGGTAACCAGATTGAACACAAACCCTTTTAAAGTGATTTAACTGAGGGTCCTACAATATTAAGCCCCAGAGACTCTGCATGGGGGTAATAAAATACTTTAGAAATATTCCATCTACCAAAAAAACTTCAAATGGACCCTGAAATGAGCCATGAGACATATTTCACATAAACAGTTATATTTATATTTTTGATTTGCTCACAGAGAACACAGAGTTAGCAATTCTCAGAGTGTTAAATAACTCTGATTTACTGGATGTGGGAAGAGAAGCTGATTCTAAGAAATCTGATGAGAAAAATTTGATGTATATTTTATTCTTACCTAACTGTATCTATTTCTTATATCATACTTTCAATGAAAAATCATACTCTGCTTAATTCTGTTTTTAGAAGTACCATATCACTTAGTTTATAGTGACATGTAATCCCCCTGAGGAGTCTGGTTTTACATTAAGAGAGTGTATTTGGAAGCAGAATGAGACTTGATAATGTGAGATATTCTGTGGATCTAATAATGTGTTCTCTATGAAATTCATCAAAAATACTCCCATTATCTTCATTTGTCTTAGGATCTGGCCCTCAGAAGATGGTGCACACAATCAAAGTCTGGATTTTTTTCTGGTTTTCTCATTTGAATTCAGCCAAGGTACACTTTTACCAGCTCCCAAACTAAATGGCCAGCCATCATAAACTGTTAACATTTTTTTTTTT
>VWZN01018524.1:522-68317 GCA_013396955.1 Regulus satrapa
CCCCCCGCCAGACGGTGACAAGTTGAAAAGCGGCCACATTGTCACACAAAACATGATGACACCCCTCCGTAAACACCTCCCTCCTTTCCCCCTCCCACCATGCCACAGCAGCAGTACAGCTGCTCCTCCCGGCCGAGCTGGGAAAATGTTACTCCAGGGGGAAAGGCGACGTTCGCTCTCTGTCCGGGGAGGGATTTAGATTGGCATCTCTAATTTGAATGGCCTCTCTCGATTTAACATTTCATCTCTGGTGCTCCTGACAGGGAAGGTCTAATTAGTGCTGGCGACAGTCACGCACAGCCCTGAGCAGCTCCCTCCCCCCCTCTACCCTCCCCCAGTATACTTCATCCCCATCCTTTCATCTCACAGCATCCCTCGACAAGGCAGCAGTCCCAGCTCTCACAGCCCTGACATTACCATTAAAGCATCTCCAAATTCACTCTTTGCAGAAAGAGTAGCCAACGAAACCAATTTCCTTAGCGACTCCCATGTCATAAATACATCCACACAGGACGAGGGCCCAAGTCCTGAGCAAGCCAGTGCAAGGCAGAGGAGGGCAAAGGGAACTGCTGACCCACCATGACCCCCTCTCATCCCAGGAAGATTCTGATCTGGCCCAGCTCCTGTGGCCACGCAATTTCCCTCATCCCTGCTGCCCAAAGCACCTTGAGGAGGTCGAAGACATCGTCCGCGTCGAGGCGGTAGTCGCAGAGGCGGTGCAGGATCTCCACCCGCGTGCGCAGGGGCAGCTCCTGGAAAGTGCACTCCCGCAGAGGGTTGGGCTTCCCTTCCTCCAGCTCCCAGCGGTAGTTGATGATGTCCTCCAGGTAGCTGTGAAATGTCTGGGATCTAACCAAGGAAGAAAAAGCCACACACGCTTACTGTAGTTTGCCGTGTCCAGAAAGGCCTGGAGCACCAAGCAACCGCAACAAACGACGCAGAGACAGAGAGCACCTGAAGGGAAACTGGCAGCTATGGTTGGGTGCAGCTCCACCATCCACATTCCCAAAACACAGCAATCTCATTGCAACACCACGGGATGTCATGTTACACACAGACTGTAATTTCTTTCTAAGAAAAATGAGCCAAACCTGGTAACAACTCATCCCCTTTCTACCCTGATGGGCAGTGTCTTCTGCTAGCACCAACAGCCTCCCTTTACTAAATGGGATGCAACAAAATCTGTGAGTCTGGTCCCCTTCCAACTCTTCCCATTTGACGTGGAGACCATTTGATTCAGGTTTCCCTTTGCCCCTCACATCTGTCACTGCCAAGCTCTGCTCCTCTCTACTTCTAAAGAAGTTTTCCATGCCCTGGTTCAGCGGCTTGAGACTTTGCAGGGCTGATCACTTCCTCCCCACTTTGCTGCTGGATGCTTCCCATATTCCTATCGTGGTCCCTGGCCTGCTCTCCCTCCATCCCCACGTGCTGCCACTTTCTGCCTGCTCCTCTTGGTGGCTCTGAGAGGACATCAGCACAGCCCTCACTCACGTGGCTTGGATGCTACCACACGAGGGTCATCCCCAACAGGAGTGAACCTCCAAAAAAGGAGGCACTACAGAGGACTCCCCCCCTCTGCACTCTTCCAGATCAAGCTGAACACTCGAGCTCTTCTTCATAAACATTATGATTAAAATGATCTTTCTCATTTTCTAGCTGGGTCACATTAAGTTTTATTTTCTCTGCCAGCAGTTCATCATAAAACCCAAGGAAACAGGTATTTCTTACCCTCATCTAGCACTGAGAGTGAATGTCCCCATCTGACACGTGTAAGACCACTGATGGAGCTTAAGGCTAAAAAAAACTCCTGTCTATATTTCAATGAGACTTAAGCTTTTACTCTGAATGCTCAAAATTTCAGGGGCAGGAACGCAAAGGGGCCATGTCCCTATATATAAAACTTTCTGAAGATCTGTCCATATGACTTTGAGTCCTGAGAGTTGCCAGGCTCGCTCAGCCTGCTCGAGTTGTGTACCCTGAGCACAGCAAAAGGGGACCCCCCCATGCCCCAGCCATTCTTGCACACACGGGAAGTCCATATGCCAGCAAGAACACCACTGGGTACACATTCCCACCAGCTCTCAGAAAGGCAGCTCCACTTGATAGGTTTTTGGCACAAGCAGATTACTCTATATGATTAATGGAACGGCGCCAGCACTACAGAATTGCACTTCCCTGAGAAATTGCTAACTTCTACAAAAGCTATTATATTTTAACAAAGAGGTGGAGAGGAGTGTGATCCAGCTGAAGAAAGATCATTAAAAGTCAACAAGGAGTTAGCTATTAGACAGAGGTCTTCTTCAAACATTTGGAAAAGACAGGACTTCTTTGCGAGGACCATGACTGGACAGTGACTGCGAGAATGAAGGAACAGATGCCTCAAGCCATGTCCACCTGGCAGCATTTCCCTTCTTCCTTGAGTAGAGAGAAGTGCAGATCACCCTGCAGATCACTCCTCACCAGTCTGCTTCTTTCTGACGTCAAACCCAAGCTGACCTCCCAGAGATATCTCCTCTCACCCCACGACTGTTACCAGCCCTCTGGTTGTATTTAACAGATGCTTGAGTGTACCTGGACCAAGTGCCCTCTGCAGCCTGGAGTTTGCTCCATCTGCGTGACACAAGCAGAGCATCTGTGTTCCCAAATATCGTTGTTTCACTAATATCAGCAGTCAGACAAATATAACTTGAAACAGCCCCCTATGCTGACAAGGTTCAGTCAGAAAGGGAGGACTGACATTTTATGAAATGCCTCAGAACTGTCTCAGGTAGTAATTTCAGGGTAAAAACTACAGCAAGCATTCTTTTTTAAACTGAGACATTCAGTACACAGTACACCTACCTGAAGTAGCTCTGCATCCCTACATTGTCTATTTCAAATACCCCAAGACCTGACTTGCAACGAGGACTTTGATTTGGGAAAAGGGGCAATAATAGATTCCCTTTACAGATGTTTTAAGAGTGGCATTTGATCACACATCTTAAGTGTCAAATATATAAGAATTTTGATTAAAACAGGAAGGGAACCGAAAGGGAGAGGGAAAGGAAAAAGGGAAAAGGAGCTTTGATTGTCCTACATAACAGAAATAGTGATGAGAACATCTTTTCCTGAAAGCAGTAAAGCATGACTTGTATGACTTGACTTTGGACGCTTAGTCCAGAAGCAGAGGGCAAATGACTGTAAGCTCTCAGAGAGCATTCGAGTTTCAGCCCCACAAGTTCAATTCTTCAACCAGAGCTCATGGCAGAAGATTATTTCATCAAATTTGATACAGAGGTTCTGACTATTTCCAATAAAATGAACTGAAAAAGCAGTTTCCCTAGGATCTTGGATAACTAGTGGATGAAAACAATTGCCAGGAAGAAACCACAAAAGTAAAAGGTTTTTATCTACTACTTTTTTTTTTCCTACCTAAAAAAAAAAAGCAGGAAGGCATGGATTAGACAGATACTTTTACCACTTGCATGAGTTCACTTATCTTGCTCTATCATTTTGGCTGCTCTCAAAGAAAACTGATCCAGGAAGCCATTTAATTCCAGAAGATCATTTGAAATCTTTGCCTATGTAACTCTCCTTCCCCCTAGGGACTGGCTCTGTTGATTTAACCAATTTGGCTTTAGTTTGACTTTCACATAAGTGGCTAACACTAGAAATTTCCGCCATCCACCCGGTGTTCAGTGCATTACAAGCTCTGCTCTTAAGAGTACTTTTGAGTTCCTACCCCCATCAATTTTCAAAGACAGCTACTGTGCATTTGTCGCTTTGAATAAGGATAGAAATGAGAACCAGAGATGGGAAACAGATGTCTCAAGGCATTCCCAATCACTCTCAATCTTACCCAATTTATATTTTCCTTCTCAATGGGAACCGACCTCTTCTCTCCAGACAAATGTAGCGTGCTCGTCCTCACCCTGTCTGCCACACCTACAGTTAAGTTTCACTTATCCCATCTCTTATATATTTCCCTTTGAACAAGGTTCTGAAACGGCTCTCTTTGTTTGGAGAAGAAAATCTGCAGGCAGGACAGCAATCTATGAGAACCCTGCCCTCAGGGTTCTTCCCTGTGCAAAGCAGAAATGCCCAGGGATAAGCGTTTAGAATTACCTGTAAAATTCAAACTCAAGAATCAGAGAGATCCCGGAATGGAATTACCTGGATACAGTCTGTTAAACACCCTTCTTTCAAGCTCAGCAGTAGGACAGCAATACACTTGAAAGCCCTACAGAATCTCTGCTGCAGCTGAGAACCTCCAAAAACTCTTTTGTAAGTGGGAAGAAGGAAATCACAGAGCTGAGGAGACAGGTGTATCTCTTCTCCAGAGGCTCTTAGCATCACTGAGATGTGTAAAAACACTCAGCAAGTAGAGGCAGCGTAAGGTCAGTTATGTCCTCTTCTCTCCAAACTGGGGCATTCCCAAGGAGGTTTAACTGGTACATGGGCACATTCTGTCTCAGGGCATGTATCCAAAGGAAAACCAACCCTCTTCTCAAAGTAATTTGGGAGTCTTTGAAACAATTTACAAGAAAACTGCGAGACCACGGGCCACAACTCTCACCACATCTCAACCACTTTCTGATGTATAGCACAATCAGCTTCCATGCAGCTCACTAACCAAGGCAAAGAACTACAGAAATCACCTATAACAGACCAGAAAAGGTACCTCAAAGAACTCTGCAGCTCTAAAACCTCTCCCATGCCAACTAACACCATTAATATTTCATCAAACTGAGAGAAACTTTCCCTCACTCGTTAAAACATCCCTTGCTTTACAGTTCCCCCCCCCCGATGTGGAAAGCAATTTGGATAGCTGTAGTGGGGCAGTGGTGGAATGGTACGTGCATATCTGTGTGGTACATCCCACATGGATGCAGATGATTTTTCAGGAGCCCAGTGCAATTCTTAGCCTCATCCCTGTCTACACTCAAACCACAGGGTTGTTGTCGGAGGTCCCTATCTTTTTTTTGCAAAGATTAGAAAGGGGGTCAAAGCTGAATTGCAACTGTGGTTGAAAGTTTTAATCGTATGTTGCATATACAAAAGGAAATCTGGGGCACAGGGAAGGACACGACCTAGCACATCTGTGTCAAAGGGGAGGAACAGCGTTAGACAATCCACAAGAGTACCACTGAGGCTGCAGCTCAAGTTGCCTGTGATCTTTAGCAGCAGCTGCAAAAAAATCAGGGCATAAAGAAGATGGAGCAAGTTGAGGGAGGGGCTCCTCTCCACCATGGGTATCACCGCCCAGAACAGCCAGAGAAATGATCCAGGCCTGACAGCTCAGCGCCGCAGCCCGGCCATCTGCTGCCCGGCTGCCTCCCAGAGAGGGAGGCTTCTCTGTGCTCCTCCAGAGGGGAGCTGAGCACTCCTCCCCCATCCTGGCCATCCCAGTGTTTTCCCCTGCTCCAAGGAGAGGCACCCTTCCCATCGCCCCGGCTTTTACCGCGTGGGGTCATGCTCTGCTGTCAGAAGAAAAGAAGCTTGGCCACTGCGCTCGTCACCGTGCCCGGCTTCCTAGAGGGGCTCCTGTGGAGACCTCGGGAAGAGAGGGTGAGAATTGCACAGAGCTGACGGGATAGGTGGGAAAATTTGGTTGGAGCTTCTGGTGTGCATGCTTGGCAGGGATCAGCTGCACCTAGAGATCCCAGCCCCACAGGGATCCCGTAGGAGCAAACTCAGTGTGCAATTCCTTCTGAGCAAATTTGGGCTGGAATTATGTGTACAGACACACATGCTTGCTTTATTTTTTTTTTTTTTTTTTAATCCTCATGCCCAAAGGAAGCGGAGTCACTTGTGCATTTAGTTTTAAAGACTCCAAAGTAAATCAAATGTTGGCTGGAAAACTGTAAACAAAACCAAGCCAAACAAACAAAAGCTAAACCAAACACTGATTCAGTAAGAGAGTCCCCGTGTCAATCTGTGCTTCCTGCAGGCAGCATGCCATGGCCCAAGTGTGGAATTACTGTCACAGCACATTGCCCTATCTGGTCTACTGCTGCCAATTTTTTTACAAGCCCTCCCCCACCACACATCTCTAAAAAGAAAAAAAAAAACCCTAAAACCCACCCCTCACAAAAATCTTTGGTCCTAAGGGAGCAAATATTGGATTAAAGGAAACATTAGGGTAAGGAGTTGAAATATCAGAGACAAAAATTTACCAGCAATGTTCAGATACTGCTGGCACACACAAATAAACCTTCTGAAAGTTTAGATGCCAAATAATTGCCTGGACCCACTAGCTAGAATATTTATCATGATGACAGTGTTTTAAGTCTCTTGTTTCATTTAATTTACAAAATGCAATGGAAGAGTAAATACTGGCATGCTCTTGAGCTAAAACTGCTGGGAAAAAGGCAAGTCTGACCTGCATCTAATCCCAGAGAGTATATTGTTCTTGAGATTAACACCAAGAACCCTGACAAAACCAGAGGATGACAGAGAGCAGAAACATTAGCAGACCTCTTCCAACTCCTGTCCAAGAGTTGTATGCGGAATGAACATGGAAAATAAGACTGGGAGAGCTCAGCCTTTCTACCAAAGACCATTTAAACGTAAATGTAATTACTCTTGAAGTTCCTTTTACAGAGTTAGCCAGTAAGGGAAATAAGAGAGGTGATACTTCTGTCTGGTAAAGACTTTAAAAGCTGAAAAAGACTCAGATACAGTCAGTGACCCAGCACAAGTGTGGTGTTTTTAGGAGGTTCTCAGTATTAAATGAAAAAAGACTTCTTGGGCATCTAATCCACAGCGCACAAGAGAACTGGCTTTGCCTCTGTGATTTCTCAAGTTAAAAGAAACAACAACAAAAATCTAGGTCTCATCAGAACAGACGTTTTATAACGGAATTAATTTCATGGACTGAAGATATTTCACCTTATGGGCTGGCACCTTTTAAGTTCTGAATTGGCAAAAAGGCACCAGCTTGGTGTTGGGAGTCACTCAGGTGTTAATGAGAGCATTAACTGACAGATGGCATTCAAGATATTTCTCGCCTCTCCAATGAAGACAGCTTCCTTGCTACAGCAGAGATCAGGAAAGCTTAATTCTTAACAAGCATACAATGCTTTGGCACAAAGGCAAGCCCTCTGGAAGGTAATGGGAAGGATTCAGGGTTTGCTGGGATGACCTCAGTCAAACATCATTAACAGGGTCAGGAGAAGCAAAGCCTATTTCAGAAGAAAAAAAATAATGTAAGGGCCCCCATGATCAATCTATCGTGGCTTGTCAGAAAGAGAAAGCTTAGGCTGACCTTAGAAGCAATATGAGTTACTACTACCAGCCTGACCTTGAGCTCTCATGCAACAATGGAGACCTTTTTTTACTGTATTAATGAGCTTTCTTATCTGAGGTGGGGGAGGCAGCTTGATGGACCAGCTTGTACTTCACCTTCAATTTACCCTACTGAGAAACTAAGTCAAGTATGATACAGGGGGAAAGGGATACTAGCCCATCCTTCAGGGGGAGAAGAGGAGCCCTCCCAAGCCCTGTGTGTGCAGCTGGCTCAGGGAGCTTGCAAGCCAACAGGGAGCTCAGATCATGGGCCACCTTGTCATCAGGGTGACCCAACTGCCCGAGGGCAACGAGCACCCCACGGGTCTCTCCATGGAACAGCAGCACAGTAAAATGACCAAGAGGCTGGAGAGGCAGGAATCATGACCTTAGGCTTTAAAAGCCACTTTTAGCAGTGCCACTAGCTGCACCACTGATGGGGACAGGCTTCAAAAATTCCAGCCAAGCACAGTCTAGAGGGAGCAGTAACTCCACACCACATTTGTGACAGACCTGGCAGAGCTCTTGTGGTGAGTCCTGCAGACACATCCTGCTTTTCAGTGCCTGTTTTGGATCATGCCTGGAGAAAGCCTGCTGGCCTACTAGTGGCTGTGAACAAGAGGAGTACAGCTGACATTAATGGACCCTGATGAGATCACAAAGTAAGGGAGGGGGAAATTCTAACAACATTGATCAAACCTCCAGAGTGAAGTTTCTCCTCCCAGAGTGGTAAAGACAGCACAAGACCATCACAAGGCACATGCAGGTCTGCCTTTTGTCCTCCATGACAAGCTAGAACTAGTTTCTTGAATGCAGACATTGCCCAAACCTCAGTAATTCTGTGGCTTACAGGCCACCAGGTAAGGGAAGAGAAAGACATCTGAAGAGCTAAAGAACATGGATGGCACTGGGCTCTCGCCTTCACCAATGCTCAACATGGGAATACAATCTTTCTACATTAGAACCATTGTTTTGTTTCAAAACAGAAGGACAAAAGATTAACTAGTTGGCAAATGTTAAGTAGCAGCAGCTCTTCCCTAAAACGGTCTGGCCCAACTCCTGGATTTGGCAGTCTGAAACGTGAGCAATTGGAGGCTTCCACATCCATGGAAGATACACCCATGTCTTCCACAAAAGTAAAGGACAGCAGAGTAATTTCAGCACCTTAGCAATTCCTGTTCCTCATTTGTCCATCCCATAATACACTTTCAGAACTCAAATGTGGCAGAGACCACCTCAAGAATATGCTGAATTGATGCTTAGAGAAGACACATCAGGGTTCTGGACCTCCAACATGGTAACACTCAACTGGGACAGTAGGTTCACCAGCAGAAGGGGGTTACAATCCTGCTGAACAAATCTAATTTCTTCATAGTTGGATCTAATTTACATGGTTGGATTTACACGTGGTGGACTTCCCACCTAACTCTGAAAGCATTTGTCTTTTAGGAGAGGGGAAAAAAAAAATCATCAGTGAAAGCACTATAAGAACACTCCTACTCCTTGTGTTCCTCCATCTTCCCCTGAGCCATCTCCCATGCAATCAAACCTGGGGAAGCTGGAAGGGGAGCTGGCAGACATGCTGCATCCCACAGAGAAGCAGAATAGGAACAGCTCTGGAGCGAGGCAGAGTCTCTGGGGAGGCAGGGAGAATGGAGAGCTGATGTGGGCTGTCTGCTCTAATAAGGGATCACACCACAGGAGCATGTGTTGGCTTGACAGAAGCAAGTGCAGCCACTTAACCTGGGTATGACAGCTGAAGTGGGAGCATTGCTTTGCTACCCCCCAAAAAAGGGGGGTATGAAGGAAGAGAGGGCAAGGCACGAGGTCAACACAGCTGCCCACCCTTCAGGAACATTCCAGGTCTGCTGGTCCAGATTTCTCACCCCAACCACAGCTTGAGCAACCATGGAAGTTCCCAGCTTGGGCTCCTTAGCATCACTAGATCAAGCTCAGCAAGTCTTAAAACTGAATGGAGATGCCCTTTTACCTCCCCTGAGCTGGTATGTGCTGCCTCCCACCCCTTCTCCCTCACAGGACGGACAGGAGGCAGCAAGTCCACTCCTCCCGAGGAGGAACTGAAGCCATCTCACACAGCAGTGTGGCAAAAGGGCACGCTCTGATCCTCCCCAGCTGCCTGTGGCCCACGCTTCTCCAGTGATTTGGCTCTTATCTAGCAACAACCCTACGAACGACGCAGATGCTGGGGGTGCCCTGTTTGTTATTTTGTTGAGAAAAGGCAGAAAAGCAGCAGAGATATCAGCACAGATACAGCACTGTCCTGCACTGGTCTCTTCTGGAAAGGCTCTTTCCTTAGGCTGGCAAATGCCAGGGACAGGCAGGAGTGCTGAGATAAGTGTCTATTTGATCTTTTTTCCCCCATTCACCCTGGATTTTTCACTGCTTTATGTTCACAAAACGCCAAGGCAGTTAATCAGTGCTCTGTGACCCCTGTTAATTGGGCTGTGTGAGAGAAAGGCAGCACGGGCAGGAGAAATCACACATACCTGTTACTTTGAACTGTCCTGTCATATTCCATCTCCCTGCTTGCAGCAGCTCCAAGCACCCTTCTGTGAGCCAGGACTGCTCTGTTTTCATCACCATCCTCGGGATCAGCAGGAGGGGCCACCAGCCCTTCGTGCTGTGGCCCTGCCTTTAACACCTCAAAATGCAGGGAGGCAACAAAGAGGCATATTGTTGTTTCTCCTTCCGTGTGAGAAGGTGAAAGTAATTTTAGGTGAGGGAAACACAATCTGAAGGCACTGATGGCCCTTCTTTCACCTAAGCCCAGCTGCTCCTCACTGCCCTTATCTGCCTTGCTGTTTTCTCCCCCCACCCACAATGGGAGGGAGGAGTGAGCAGATGCCCAGCATCCATCTCCCCATCCCAAGAGACCAGCAGCCTACACGGCCAAAGCGAGCCAGGGAAGAGAGAGCGATTGGTGTGAAGATGTGAAACGTTGGAGGAAAAAGGGGTTGGGTTTGCCAAGCCTGGTGGATTTATGCAGCTCTTGGAGGATGAGGAAGACACACATATTGTTAATTAGATGCATGCTGGGTGCAGGGGCCTGCATGTGTTTTTTAGGTTGGAGTAAGGGCTGCTTCTGTGTTTTGTTGTTTGGTTAGGGAAAGGAAGAAATCAAGATATGAGTGTCAATGAAACCAGAAACATCCCAAACAACATTTAAAGGTACAAGGTACCACCGGAAGAAAAAATCCTGGTGGCAAAGAGGATAAGTAGGAGGATACTTACACTGCATTGGCAGATTCAGGGATATTAATCTGACTAAAATATAATTTATTTGTCTTTCAATGCTAGCTCAACCCCTCCTTCCAACCCAGTGAGTCTCTGCACAATCTCCATCAAGGGATGACTTGTGCTCTCAATACATGCAGGGTTTTGGACAGAGAAGCAGGAACTCCATCCCCCACTACTGATGCTGGTTTGAGTGAAAACCGATAATGACAAATCAATGAGTTGGATAACTGGATTAAAACAGGGGGGAAAGAATTCTGCAAAAAGATCCTGAAACATCACTATGTTGAGCAAACTGTATTGCTACATATATTTGTGAAAACGTGAATTAATGTAGCTTTAGATGAACAGAAAGGATTATTTACCTTGAATGCACAGAAAGAAGAGACAATTTGAGACAGTTTCTAAAACTATCTTGTCCCTTAATTACATCTGCATAAATACAATAAATTAAGAGTGATGATGCTATTTTTCATGAGCATTGTTAGTTTTGACTCAGGGTGACCATGTTCACACCTAATGTGTGTTTAAACACACCTGCCCAGCTTTGCTGACACACTAACCCCACAGATACTCTGCACTTCACAGTTTATTCAATTTTACCTTTAGGGTACTACCCGAAAACCATTAGTCAAGTCATTTGCAGTAACAAATCAGTTGCATTCAATGTGATATACAGCCCATGAAAGCAGCAAGGGTAGCTTTAAACTCCAAGAGGAGAACAGCTCTGTCATCAGTCACTGACATGCATTTTCAACCATCATGTTGAAACTTGCACTACAGCTCCAGCGCGGAGGAAGGCTTGAAAATGGAGACCTCAGTTCCTCGAGATAAAGCTGAAATTGTAAAGTAATGGGCATCTGGAAAAATATAGGAACTTCCACAAAACTCCTGGTGAGAAGGTGGGTCAGACATCCTGCCTGTCCAAATGGGAAGAAAACTCCAATGTCTGCCAAGGAGTGAGAGGTTTCTGCTTCTTTGGTGGGGGTTGTACTGAACAGTTCAGCAACCAAAGAGGAGACAAGCTGAGTGTCTTCAGAAGGGTCAGCTACTCCTTTCCTGCCTTGAGGAATCCGTTGAGCCAAGGGAGGCCAAGAAAGAAGCAGTATCAGAGCTATGAAAGATTTCCCCAGCAAGGGAAGCACAGCAGGTATTAGAACAGGGTGGTTCCAGTGCTGATGCCATCACATTTTTTATCTGAGGTGCAAAGGACCAAGGGAAAAAGTCATCTCACACAAATCAACAATAGGACTATGCTTATTACACCTAAAAAGCTTTACTGTCAAGCTGTGATTCTATAAGGACACACAAGGGAGATGTCTAAGTGTAGGCTACCTCCTGCCAGATGATGACATTGATCTTGGCTGGGGAAGGCCAGGGAAAATGGCTTTCATGAAACAATGAATTCCCTGGCATCTAGTGAATAGGCTTGGAGAGCTGAGAACTGGAGCCCAACATCCCCTATCCAACGAGATCTATCACTGCAACTAGACTGGGAACATGAATTTTTCCCTCAGAGCACGTTCAAAACAAGAGACAGGAATCTTCCAAACCCCTGAGGTACAGAGAACTCTGTCGTGTTCGAAATCAGAAAGTGAGCGACGGAGACCAGTGGCCAAGGCAGAATGGCAGAAGGCAGAAGAAAGGTCTTGAGTCTCAGGGAAAACACCAGGCTGTGTGTTAAAGGCACAGCACAAACACTGGTACTAAAGCATGGGAAGATAACAGCAAACAGATGTTTTCATGACAGGTTCTGATGTCCACAGTACTGGTGCACAAGACAGAGGTGCAGAGGAAAGAAGGAACAATGCTCTGACCTGTGGGGTACAGCTGGTCCCCTGGTGAAGCTTAAGATCACCAAAAGAAGATTAAGCCACGCTGATGGCAAACTGAAGATTTTACAGGCACATCAGCAGGCTGGATGACACCAACAGATTTAATGGTATCAGTAAATTATGCCACTTTTTGGATGCAACACAAAACCAAAGAACCCGAGTTCTCCACAGAGCAGGGCAGTAAATCTAAGACAGCAGTTCTCAGGGTCAGTTTTTGAGCTTAAAAAGCAATTCCTGGGCTTGAACACAAAACCATCTGACTGGACATTGCTGCAAACAACTTAGCAAAGCAAGATACTGTTCTTCCTAACAGTTAGATTGGAAGCCAGATTTTTGTCAGCCTTGTAAAGAAAGTCAAAGGCAGGAAGGTCCTGGCAGCGTGAAATGCCGAATCTGAAAGGCCCTGGGCAGCTGGTGAATGTCCTCCAGTCCCCACATGGATGGATGCCTCCCAGCACCCTTCAGGAATTCCGAGTGCTGCATTCTTTTATCTTCCCATTTCTTCCCCAAGGCTTATCAGACACTGAGGATGGGAATGGCTCATAGGCACAACCATCCCACAGCCAGGACAGAGTTTGAAGCCCGGGGGCTTCTGCATTGCTCCTGTGTCAAGTACCTTTGAATAACAAAGGGCAATCTCTTGAAGGATCAAAATGGAAAACAAAAAGAACCAGTGTTAGAACCATTAACTAACCCAAGAACTAGTTACAGGTTGTTTGATAGGGGAAAAAAAGGAAAAAAAAAAGGGAGCAAGAGAGATCCGAGTGCTCAGAAAGAAATGAACAAGTTCCTTTGGGGAAGATGACTGGGGGGGATTTTTGGGTAACGCTGGTGGGGGCTGAGAGGCCTGAACTGCTCTGAGGGGCTCTGCTGAGGGACACTTCAGGTCCTGCACCATGGGTACACAGCCAGCACACGCTGCTCCGACCTGGAGAAGTGCAGGGAGGGATGCTGATGGCTACAGAGACAAATGAAGTGAGAGAATGGCTGCTGCACTCCCTGCTCTTTTGCCACACGCTTTTGACTTTTAAAGCATGGATTTTTTCCTCCTTGTTTAGTGTCCTGTTCTGTGTGACCTCAAAAAACAACCACACAAGGTGTGCCCCAACAAGAAGCCACACTGGATGTGATGAAATGAAGATCAAGCTATAGTAGTCTCTGTCTCAGGAGGGATGAGCAGTCTTCTGGATGGTCCAGAATAAACGAATGGACCTACAGCCCAAATTTCACTTTGTGATTGAACAGCAAGGGCTTTGGTTTTTCTGCAAAGACAATTCACTTCTCCCATCAATGACCTTCACTTGCATCTAGCCAGGCTTCAATATGTACTTGCCAATTTTAATCCACATGCTTCTTTCTTTCTACTGCTGTTATTTAGTTCTTTTTGAGGAGAAGCTCCTTGGGAGCTGGAGCTGATTAACTTACAAAAGACTCAAATGCATCTCCTATATTCTGAAGGAGCAATAGAAATGGGGCTTACCATGCTCCACATTCAGACTGGAAGAGGATCATTACTTACTATTCATTCCTGGATCCTTGAAGAACAAGTGAAGCCAGCTTAATGCTGCATTGTTCATTCCTAGTGCCCATCAACAGAAAGCATGCTCCCAATTCATTGCCACAAGGAAAGACAACAGTATTGCTGTGCCATAAGCACTTCTGATTGTTTGGGGGCTGTAGAGAGGACCTTAGGGTATTACAGTGATGATGAGCACTGTGGGGAAGAAGCTGAAGTTATTGTCTTGATGATGATGGGGAAATAGGACACATCCCTGTATTACAGCACAAATCCATATGAAACAAGCCCTTATGCCCCTTGCTGCTCATAGAAAAATACACTTAATGTCAGAGAAAAGAGTCCCCTGTGAGGCACAAAATACCTTAGCGTGGAGCTGCCTTGAAGCAAATAAGCTTAGCAAGTTCATTCCTTAGAACCAGCCCCACACATTAGAAGTTTCTGGAGACCATGGATAAACCCAAGTTTTTACAGGTAAATAGTTCCTAAAGAAGTCCCTTTTGGGATTTGGTTTCAGATCAGGCCTTTCATCTTCTTTTCTCTAAAGTTTAAACCACTGTATTGGTTGAGCCAGAAAGAAACTCGGGAAGCATCAAAAGTAAAATGGGAGAAAAAGTAAAAGCATAGGTGACTCAGAGAACAGAGACTGCCACGACACACCACATTATCACAGTGGCCTAGCAGCTGGCCAGCAGCTATTCCAGCTGTTCATCAAGCCCACTGAGGCTAAAAGGCTCCAAAAAAATTACTTCAGATCTTTTCCAATATTCACCCTTGGACTAAACATTGGTTTCTGAACTTGGATGAGGTGCTGGGAAAGGGGCTTGGGAAAATAACTGTGCTGGAGCAAAAATCCTGATGCACCAGTGTCTTGGAGCATCACTACAAGCCTCAAAAGTGAGGGCAAAGGTTTCACATCGGGTGAACTTCCACACCCCATCTGTCTCTCTCCACAGTTCTTTGCCTTCTTCCTTGAAAGGAAAGGAAATTTTCACTTGCCTTCTCAGTTTCTCTTTTCATCACTGATTTTTTTTCTTCCTCCTCTCCAGAGTACTTGGTTTGCAACATCAAGAAGTTATAAATACAGCTGTCCCTTTCATATTTCATGCTCTGAACTGGCACAATGACATCACTGCAGTCTCCAAGACCCTTCGCTGACTGTTCTCTACTCCTCCTTTGAAGTTTAGCCACCTCTTCCTCCCTGTCAATGTTTTGCATAGCTCCCTCTCCCCCAGCAATCCAATCTGTTTGTCTCTCATCCATCTGCCCTGACAATAACAGCACAGCTTTTCCTCTTCCACCGTTTTCAGTCCTTATTCTCCACCACATCCATGGAATAGCACTTCCAGAAAATGCTACCAACTTTTCTTCAAATTCTTCTTTAAAGATTCATTTTATCCATCTGAGAATCAAAGACATTTACTTAGCTTTAGTTATATTTCAACTCTATAATTTTATTCCACTGTGCTTCTCATTAATCTCTGAATGACCGTGTTATTTTACTGCTGTAATCTCATCCTTCCTTTGCCAACACCTGCCAGCTGCTTCATTTTCACTTTTTACCCTTTAAAAGGCTCACCTTGCATGGCTTTGCTATTACTATAATAAATATTAAAATTAGATTCAAGATGAGCAATGTAGCCACTTCATCTCCCTTGCCCCCTCACGGTATCTCCCGTGCCGACGATACCGGGTTGATTCCAGAGGCCATCCACCAATATCCATGATGTATGCGAGGCAGCACTTGTTAAAAGTCAGACTGTAAATAATGCTGATCTTGTTGATATTCACTTGGCATTCATGAATATGATTCTGAGTTAGTGAGGTGCTTTGTGGCCGGGCCATGGAAACAGCTGCTCTAACCAAGGTCACCGGCACAAAGGCAAGAGCCGGCTGTTAAAACTCTTCCCAAAGGTGCTGGGCCACCAGGTCTGCTGTGACTGAGCTTAGGCTGGCTGCCCCAGAGGTTATGGCACGGGCTGAAGTGGTGAATTCATTCAGATCAGTCTTAGGACCTTGGCTTAGCTCTTCCCAAAGCATCCATGAGACTGAAATCTCAGCACAGGTTTGCCAGCTGGTGCTGTCGACCTCCCACTTTATCCCCCAGACCAGACAGACAAACAGCAGTTCTGCAAGGACACAGCTCGTGCAGGCATGTGCACAAGGGTGATTTCACGACATCAAGCATTTTACTGAGGTCTCTTTTGCCAAAATATGAGACCTGGGGTAACCCTGAAAGCACCTGTAAGGACACAGTCCACACAGAATAAAGGAGAAGGTTGGACAAAAGTGACAAAGCAGAAGGAAGAAGCAGAATACTCAGAGCTATTAAACACAGTCTTCAGAAACAGGTATTGTTCCTCATTAGGTTACAGGATTTCAGATTATCTCTCTCTTTCTGATGAAAGCTCAAACAAGTGATTACAGAACAGACACAGTGTACTTGACTGGCAACTCAGCAAGCAGGAAATACAGCTCTTCAGGTGCCATACTGGGAGTGTTTCTCAATGCCACCACTAAGGATAGGAAAGAAATAATTTAAACAAATAATTATGGGAAGGGAAGATGAGTTGAGGAATAGCCTATTATCCCTATTAGAACAAACCAGGTGCAAACTACAAGCCAAAAACTCCAAGGATAGTTTGGGATCCCAAAAGAGCTTAAAGGTGAGTGCAAAACTAATGATCTCCTTGGGAAGAAAAAAAATTCCAATGCATTAGGGGAGAAAAAACAAGAAAAAAAAGTTGAGGTTCCTGAGGAAGCAAATCCCCTCTGGTGGCACAGAAGTCAATAAGAGAGTTTTCAGCTATACTGACGGACCAATCCCCTGAGGCGTAAAAAAATAAAAGACTCTCATGGGACATAGAGAAAACAAAAAAAAAGAAGAAACAAAAAGCAACAAAAAAGCGAGAGATACTGTTTTTCTTCCTCCTCACATTCTGGTCTTTGTGGATGGTGAAAAAAAACAAAACATAAGAAAAAGCAGCAAAGATTTTTTTTTTGAGACAAAGTAGCAGCATACAAAATGCCTCCCAATAAGAAACAGGATAAAGTTACTGAAACTTTTTATGCCACCACATTAGAAAAAACAGCAAAAGTGCAATAACAGAACATTGAAGAATGAGTTTCACCCACAGAAAAGCTGAACAGCGGGAGCTTTTCTGGAATATTTTAGTTGAGTATACACATCCATGTCACACCATCACTTCTTACTTAAAAACAGCTGCAGAAGGCTCCTGCTGCGGCCGCTGCCGTTAGCTGAAGCTCTGATCTTCCTGTCTTCATACAAGTCATCAAGTCACATTTCCTGCTGGACTTAAAGTGGCAGCCCCTAGGGACTATGCAGTTACCCAATTTATAGCAGAGAGAATCTGAAGCAAGCACCAGGATTTTTTTGAACTGCTTAATTTCGATTCACTTTTTTGCAACCCCCCAAATCCTAATAAGAGCTTTTCTGGGCATTTGCCTTTTGAAGCAATTAAAAGAAAACATAGACATTTTAAGACCTGTGCAAAAAAGCTGAGAGCAGGAAAAACCTGTGGGCAATCTCCCTGGCATCAAACCAAAGCATGCCTTGGATACCTATTGCACCCATAGTAGTTACATACGGATGGTACAGATGGTATATGGATACTATGAAGGGTATTTATAAAACAACAAAAGCTGCAGATCATGACACAAGTATTTTTGGCTCATAGTAAAAAGAGGAGAGCAACGGGGAAACTCTTCTGGCCAAGTGCTCAAACTACCTGGTGCCAGGCAAGGACAGCTACAGGGTCATTGGTAAAGATGCAGAAATGCAGGCGACTGGTTTTTGTTCTGTACTTCTACAGTACTTAACACAGCAAGAACCAGGTCAATGGAGTGTTGCTAACAGCTATGAGAGGTTATGATAAATAAGACTTTTGAGAGGATCACGTAGCATGCCATTAAGTAGTCTCTGTAGTTAAACACAGATATCCATAACTCAAGAAAGTCTTGTTACAAACAATGCTCCTTTAGCCATCAAGCAGGGTAAAAAGCAGTCTCTCTTGCATGTGATTTTTTTTTTAAGTCTGTCATAAATAATATCAAAATCAAGGCAAAGTTGCTCTACTTCAAAACTAAGGATCAGAGAAGCCTACAAAAGTATTAATCTTTTTTTTTTTCTTCACAAAGAATGGAAAGCAAATCAAACTAGAGCATGTTAAATTGAGCATTAGAAGGGCTCTCAGCCACTTCCAAAATTACTTGAGAGCACATTATAATTAGCAAAGGTATGTGACAGTTTTATACCCCTCTATGATGCATGATTAAAGCCAGGCAGCCCAGCTCTGCCGCAAGTCCTGCGCACCGTCAAAACAGATGTGACAAGAACTGCAAGCTGCTCCCAGGCAGGCTGTGAGAAAGCATAGGCAGATAACATTTTGGCCATCAGAGACGGAAGACCCGATACAAAACTAATTAAACCTCAAAACCCCTCAGAGAGGTAGGCAAACTGAGGTTTTATGAAGCAGCCCGTGCTTGAGCTGCAGTGCCCCAGCCCGAGAACAAGCTTGAGAACAAGCTCCTGCCTTTCCCTCTGAGGTGCAAGAGGGAACAAAAGTTTACAGCCCTGATAATAACAGCTCACAGCCTCAGCACGAGGATGCAGGGCACAAATGACTGGAGAGATGCTGCAGTAACACCACCAGGATGATCTGAGACACTGCTGATTTTTCCCACCCGAGACAGATACCTCTTATCTGTCTGCATCAGAGAAAGATGGAGTCCTGGGCCACTGGGAAAAGCCAAGGCTAAACTCCACACAAATCCTGCCTCTTACATTTGCAAGGCTTTGTCTGCTGAGCACTCAAAAAATCAATTAAGAGGCTCGGCTTCGTATCACTAACTGTGGAAAAACAAGGTACAGAAGAGAAGCTGTGCATCACCCAAGATCTCTGCCTCTTGAACTGAGAGGGGAAAAAAGGGTGTTGCAGGGAAACATGTAAAGAACATGGAGAATTTTAGTCTTTTGGATTCCAAAATTCCAGTTGTTTTTTAGTGTGAAACAGTGTGGCAAGTTTGTTTGTGAGAAGTTTATCCAAGCCAACACTTTTATTCTTATTTATCTACAGATATTCATATTTAGACTACATCTTACTGCTTCTTCCTTCATGACATCCCTCTGCATTCAGCATCTTTCCCTCTTTTTGCCAGGTAGGCTCTCCCATTGCTTCCTCTGCAGTGCTTCAGAGCTCACCTCTCTAACATCCCAGCAGTTTCAGGCAGTTTTCCTGATAAATCCCTTAAGCCATTCCCACCGCACTGCTCCTGCTGTGCCCTCTTCCCCATCTCCTCTGCAGAAGGAGATTCCTTTCCTCATTATCCCCATGAGCACGAGGTAACCCCCTTCTAAAGGAGGAATGGCGCAGCTGGTTTCTCCTTCAGGCACCTCACGCTTTCCCCAGCACTGTTTGGGTGTTTGGTTGTGTGGTTTGTTTGTTTCTGTGTTTGGATGACAGACAGACAGACAACTTGCCAGTGTCGTACAACTCACCCACAATTCATCCCTGAATTTTCTGAGTTAAAAGAGTTAAAATGAGGAGGCAATTACACAGTGCAATCACTACGTGGAGATTCTTAGACAGGAAGAGTTTTGGAGAACTCACAATGTGGAATTTATTAATTTTATCAAAGACAAATCTTCCATTGCTGCTACAAGGGTAAGATGGTTCAGGTGGACAAAACACTTATGCCACTACTTTCTGATGGCTTTGGTGTGAAGAAATAAACTTGCTGCATGTTTACAAGCAGGTATATATTGCTCTGTGGCTATTTTAATGAAGAAGATACATGACTGCAGACCCTTTACAATCAATCTTCTCATCACTGTTTCATTTGGAGACAGTAAATGCAGTGCAGCAGCTGCCTGGTCTAGGTCCTGATACCCACTCGTGCTGAATGTCTATGCAGCAATGAAAGAGAACTTAATTAAGTGGCATATGTATATATAAATAAACTATATACATTTTATTGAACATAATCAGTTAATTAGAAATAGAGCTTTCAGTGCGAGCACCCATGGCTATGCCTATGCACCGGCCTAAGCCTCTCCACAACAGGGGGATCTTAGGGAGCAGGATTGCTTCCAAGCAACTGCACGTGTTGCCAAGCTGTCTTTGTCCCCACAGTTATGCTTTGCTCATAATACAATTCACAAAAGAACAAATAAAACACACTGCAACAAGCCTTTGCTATCACTGGAAGCACATTTTGCTGTGCGAGTGGCAGTCCTCTAAAAGAATGATGCTCTGCACATGTCTCCATTTGGGAGGCTGCTTTAGTGGACACTAACAAAGTGTCTCTGCATGTCAAAACTTCAAGAGAACGTGTCAAATCACTTCCCAACATCCTGCAGCTGAAGTGATTCCAACACCCCTTTTATTTCTAAGAAAATAATCACAGTTGTCCCTATGTGGAGCAGTGGGATCCTTCATGCAAATGAGGTGTGCGCAGAGCAGCAAGCTTCATGCTACGCAATACACACAAACGTTGAAAACATATGTGATGACTTAATATCACTAATTTGACCAAACAGAGTGCAAGAGCCTAACAGCAGATGCGAATGCTCACCGTGTGCGCCAGTGCCACGGCAGAGCATCAAACACGGTTCTGCACAGCAGCTGAACAAAGGAGCTTGCCTAACGGGTCTGTACAATTAAAAGCCTACAACTCAACCCAAGAGAACTGGAATTCCCTTCCACTCTGGTGAAGCATCTGGCCTGATTGCTGGTGGCTGCTGATTGCTGCCATGTCACCACTCCAAAGCCGTGAAACATCCCCGCCACCGTGTTAATTAGCTCCCCTTGCAAAGTGCTTAAGCCACCGAGCGCGGATACTCACGTGATGTCTCTGCGCTGATAGCAACCTTGAAGAAGGCAAGCGATCAGGTCGCTGATAAACTCCACATCATCCCCGTGAAGAGCAGCTTCCAGTTCCTAATGAGCAGAAAGGAGAGGAAAAAAGAAATAAAAATTCCAACCGTTAGACTAATTCCTTTGAATTTCCTGCTAGCTCGTCAGGACCAATATGACCCAAACAGCGCCATGTATGTGTACAGCAGCAGAGCACACATGGGGTAAACCGACCTTCCCCATCATTAAAAATACTGCTTCTACTGCCTCTTCATTGCAAGAGTTTATGGGAAGACCTTGAAAGGCTTTTACTGAATGTCACTCTCCAGCCACAAGACTAATGCTTTTGTCTGGACGCAGAAAAATAGGGTTCAGTGGGGTTGAGATACACTACAGCCTAATAAGAAAGGCATGATTTCTCTCATGTTCACCTGATGGACAGGAATCAACAGTTTCATTCATTCTCCTGCTTCACCTCCACTCACTAAGGCTGGTGAGCTCAATTTAAAAGACGTGCTCAGAAAGCAGGGCCCTAAAAGCCACTTACAACCCAGAAGGAGCAGTTTCAGATGGATTGCCAGAAGTGGTTGAAAGCTGGCAAGCAAATGCCTCCATGAAAAGCAGGCATTTTGATTATTTAACTCATTACCCATTGGGTTCCTTTTCTTCCCCAACTCCAGTAAGAGAGAAAGAATGGAGGGGTGTCAGACTTTGTGACCCAAAATCGCAATCCTGAATGGAAAATATTATGGATTAATATTCTAGCCCAGCGCAGTTCACAGAGATACGAGGCACAAACTGATCCACAAAAAGGATAAACTCCTAAAATTTAGTTATTACGAATTTTGCACATACTGTGAGAAATATTTTTTTTCAGCTAGCAGTTTCAAGCTTTGTTTTCCAAATATTATTTGGTTAATTACAGTTTTATTTGTATGCCAGAAAATTATTCACAGTAAGAAAGAGCCACTTTCTATAAGACTTATCATCACTAGCATACAGCATTTAACAAGATTTAATATGTATAAACAATATAGGCATAAGAAGCTATTCTTTTAGGGTTTCAGAGTAAATAATGGAACGAATACAAATTTCTGCTTGAATGTTACTCAACAGACTGTTACACAAATAGCTAAGCTAATGGCTACAGAATAAAGGTTAATGGCCAGAGAATAAAGGATAAACGTTTTGGCACTTACCCAATAAAGAAGAGAAAGTGCTTTTTTTATTAGACCGCAGTAACTGCAGTAATAAAATTATTGATAACAGATTGCAGCTTAAACGCCGCTTGTAGTTTTTTATTGGAAATGTATTAATGGCATATTTTCATTACCAACACTGCTCTTATTTACCTCTTGTGCAACATGCAAAGTGCTTCAGGAGTGGAAGCCTGACACCTGCCCTGTGAAAAAAGTACTAAACACATCTATTACATGTGGAAATTAGAGGTAAGGAAAGGACATTGTGCAGCCAAAGCCTGACGTAGCATCCCTGCCACAGAGCTAGGGAAAGTACCAGGAATCTCTGCCTCTAGATGAGCACCCTGCTTAATGACAAGTTAATACAAAAACTGCAGTTGCTGCTCGCCATCCCTTGGACAGAGTGGTATTATTGTTGTATAAATAGTAATCACGCTATATAAATAGTAATTACTGAGTGAATTCATTTAGAATCGTGGAATGTCCCGAGCTGGAAGGGACCCACAAGGACTGCTCCAGCTCCTGGCCCTGGCCCTACTTGATAAGTGGCTAGTATTTTAGAGGTGTTGACCTACTTTATTTGTAAAATATTTTAGTGGACGTATGTCTTCTATAAATATCCCTGGGGGAGAGGGGAGGAGGGAGGACCTAAAGCATGTGATACACTAAACCACCCCCAGGTGTGTTGCCACATCACTACAATCAACTTGCAGCTTGTGAAAAATGACATGTTAGAACCCAGAATGATGGGCAGGGGGAAAGTGAGTCTCCAGGATGCCTCCCTGCATTCAGCCTCTCCCTCATCCACATACACTTGTTCATTAAAGCTGTCAGTCAGCAGTCTGCCCCTGCTAAGATGTGACAGCCTTTTGTATGAAGGAATATTTAAACTGCTTCCCGTGAGCCTTTTCAGCCTGCTGTTTGACTAACACTCCTTAAGCAGTGCCCACAACTGCCTCAGATAGCCCCTATCTGCAGCCATTGTTTTCCAGCCCTGAGAGTGACCTTTACATTTTTGGAGTTGGCAGGTCACCCCAGGAGCAGGGGGACATTCCTGGGGCACTGGGCAAGATGCCATCTCCTGGGCAGGGATTAAAAACACCTGGATGGGCAGTGCCCCCCACCTCTCCTGCTGCTTTCCCTCTCCCAGAAGTGTGCTCCTTGTCCTTGTCTCCATGATAGGTGTAGCACCAATTTTGGGGACTTGACCCAGACCCAGATGGATCTCGCAGGGTAAAGGGTGTTCCGGGCATGCAGAGCAACGTGGAGCTGGGTGCAGAGTCCCAGTGCCATGCTGGGTTAAGGGGCTCTGGAACAAGCCAAGATTAATCAGCACGCACAGAGCATGTGAAGGTCCATCCCTGGAAGGCGTGAGGCTGTCCGTGCTTCTGTAGAAAGACACTTGCACCGTGATTATTTGTCTTGGAAAAAAGGTACTGACATTGTCCTGTAATGTTTCTGTCTACATTTTAACTATTGCTGCTCGTGACAGAAGGGTAAAAGCAGTGAGAAGAACCTGATGAATGAACACAGGGCTTGAACAATGAACCCAGGGTTGGGTCCACTCGCCCTATTTATCTGAATGTCACAGTTTTTTATCCCACTGGATTCTCCAGCTCCCTGTCCCAAAACACCTTAATTCTGGACTCTTCCCACACACTCAAGAGTGCTGTAGGAATGACAGACACACTAGGAGGATGTAATGCAAATCTTAACATCTCGGGAACACGAACAAAGAGTTAGTATCCTTCCAGGTTTTCACCTAATGCTTCAGCCCACATTTTGCAGGAGGATTTATCCAGCCCTCTCCTCTAAGGGACAGCCAGCAAAGCAGCACGCTGCTCAAGCAGCACATCCAAAGGGAGGTAGATGAAGTGATACCAGGGACTCTCAGGAGAAAGAAGCCACTAAAATCCCGCTAGTCCTAAGGGCAAACCCTGCTCCAGTCACCCATCCCCACAGTCCTCCAGCCTGCCAGGACGAGCAGCTCAGCTTCCTCCCCGCCACCATCCTCCCCACGCCTCCAATCCTTTTGTTTTTCCCCTTTTCTCTTTGAGCACTGAGCTGTGAGCACAGAAATCTGAACCTTGCCAAAACGCTTTGGGGACAGCACAGAAAGGAAACAGAAGAGGCAGCAAATCAGCAGAGGAAAAGGGGGGGACACACATCTCCTCCTCCTCTAGCTGGAGAGAGCAACAGACAGGAGAAAAGCAGGATTCTCCCCCTCTCCAGCTGGCGTCACACCTCATTAGGGAAAAGCCTGTTTAACGTCTTGCCCTCCCCCAGCCCGGTATTAAATCCCCCCTGAGTCAGGCAAGGACTGTTGGGAAGAGGCAATCGCCACAGCAAGGGTGGGAGCAAGGGTGACCACGTCTCCCAGGAGGAGTGGCCCAAAGCAGGGCTAGCAGGGTGGGCGAGAGGCACCAAGCCATCCCTCCCCACTCCCTGGGAGGGAGGGCTGGGACAGAAGGTACCCCGGGCCTGCTGCCTGCCCCACACCCAGCACTCGGGCAGGGATGGTTAACCCCACGGGCTGGGAGACAGAAACAAACGGTGCTTTGGGGGCCTTTTTGATATCTGCCCCGATTTTTGAGAGGGAGGACATCAACCTTCCCGATGAAAGTAAGCAAATGAGTCCACAAGAGCGACACCACTGTCACTGAGCCAGCACGGGGCGGGCAGGGGCTGCATGCGCTGCTTTTTGAGCTGTGGAAAGCAGCCAGGCAGCCTCCAGCTCCTGCTCCAGCAAGCTGACTGTGCAGAGAGCAGCCTCACAAAACTTGGGGCCTTCCTTTCAGAAGACAGACCCCTCCAAACCTGCAAGAGCCCAGTGTGAGCAGCTGGATGCTGAGGTACAGGACGACAGTTCAGAGGTTTCTTCTGCGCTGGAGCTGAATCATCTATAACTGAATGTGATGGATAACGAGTTTAAGCACAGCTAAGCCTTGTCCAAGTTAGCCCTCAGTTTAAAAACCCCAATCCCTTCAGCTCTATTTCCATACTGCTGCCGTTATCAGCTTTCCATTGAGATGCTCCAAAGTGACTCAACGGGCTTTTGCAGAGGCTTTAGGAGATCACCAAAAGCTACCAGCGGGACGTGCTGAGCCAGCCCCAACCCATGCTCTGAAATTTCAGCGCTGTCACTGAGTCAAATCAGGATGTTATTTTCCCCTCACACATAAATAATGACAACAGGCATCCGGGCAAAAGTTTGGCAAACGCGTTCCAAAGGGTACTGGCATTAGGCAGGAAGATGGAAAGTCAACTGCAGGCCTGAAATGCTTCCAGGAAGCACCATTTATCCCTGCTGGTGTGAAGTCAGTGTCTGTCAGTGTGCTCAGCTCCTATCGCCTTCTCAGAATGCCTGAGAGAACCAAGCCCCCACTCAGCACTCTGCCTGCAGCCCAGTGCCACGTTCTCCCTGCTTGGGATTCCTGCCATCATTTGGGAAATAGTTTCCAAAATATGAAGCCTCTTTTGAGAGTGTTCTGCACAAGCCAGGAGAGCACTGCAAGGCATTAGGGGTGTTCCTAGGGCCACGGTACCCCACAAGGGCAAACAGAAGTGAGTTTAGCTGGCTGCCATAAATTCAGAATGAAATGACTCCTGGTCCTGATGGAGCCTCTCAGACATGCCATCTTAATTTTAAGTGGCTGTTGGAAACACTGTGTGCTATCCAAGTCTGCAGCTGGGTGTACCTCTCCCACCTTTCCCAGAGTCCTGCAGGAGCCTGCACGCTTCCCCCCTCTCTATGATCCTCCAGGGCTTTAAGGTTTCAGAAGCTAAAAGGATCCTAAATCTCTTCACTCTGCCTTTCCACAGCAAGGAAACTGGGTGCTAAATGTCCTCCCTGTGCTCCTGGCAGTGGGGATGAAGTCAGCAGCTGCTTCTAAGAAACATCATCATCTTCACCTCACCCTGAGGAGCACAAGCTCAGAGGGAAGCAAACTGGTCTTTTACAGTAGGTTTGGGGTGTGAGGTGAAGAGGTCAATGACACTCATCATTCATCAGTGGTCCCAGCTCCTCTCTGAGCCTCTGTCCTGGGGTGTGCGAGGTCAAGGGATGAAGAGCAAGTACCTGAGGGAGGGAAAAAAGCTATCCTGTCAGAAGGGAGCTATCATTTGGGATGGAGGACAAAAAGAAAGAGCAGAATAAGGTATTCCCTTTCCCTGTTTCTTCAGGCTCCCCCCTAATGTCTGCCAGTGCCTCCTGAAATGTCTACCTTCCTCGACTTTCTGAGAGCAGACTTTGAAGGCTATTTCGAACATGTTGTAAAACAGGAGCATAATGTTACTCCAGGGCTAGGCAGAGGTGTGAGATGACAGCTTTGTATGAGGGAGATTGGCTATAAACAGAAAGCCAGGGAGAATTTGTCGTATTGCCTCCACGTTACGGCTGTTTGCAAAGAACAAATCCCACACTCTCCCCACGGGTGCCAGCAGCACAAGGGGTAATGTCAGCCATCCTCTCCTCCCTCCAGCTAGGAAAGGGGATGCAGCAGACATTGCATTTTGCTCAGCTCAGCCTAAGGAAGGTTGCAAATGCAAAATGTTTACCATGCCAGTGGACATTTTGGTCAGGCTAGAATTTTCCAGACTCTGTTTATAGGCAAACTTATATTTTTGTCTTCCTTTACCTCTTTTATCAGGATGCTTAAAACTCTGAGACCACCTAAGTGCTCTCCACTTACTGGAACAGTTGGAGTTCTCCATCCACATTAACCTGCTGCCTGATCTCTCCCTTGGGACAGGGACCCTCCCCTATCTGCACAGCACGCCGCTCCTTGCTCTCCAAGTGGAATTTTTCACTGCTGTGTAATACAAACACAAACGAGTAGCTCACGCTGGGTGGCTAAACTGTACTGAAAAGAGATTCCAGACTGATCAATCCACTCTCCCTCATGCCCCATAGCCATGTACCAGTGCTAATAATGCTTTCTTCTCCTCCGAGCTCATCTTGCCTGCAGTGCAAGCAACTTGAGAACTGCATTTGTTATGAATGTATGCATTGTCACCGCTTTAAAGATGCGACTCATTCCATTTCTTGCCCCTGGCAAAGAACCTTTTCAGAGGGACAGGGCGCATCTGAAGCTCTGAAGTAAGAAGTGATTAGTTTCTGTTTAGTAGTTAGATATTAGTACTTTATGCCTCTAAAGCAGTTGCCAGTTGCTCGGAGCATCAAAGCATTTCAAGAACATTCAGTAAAGCTTTGTAGCACCTGTGAAGAAAGGGGAGGCACACACCCACATGCAGAGCAATTTTACAGACAGCTCAACTAACACAAGCCCCAGCATCCACACCATGGGTATCCTTCACTCAGTGGTGAGGCTAAGAGAGAAGCAGTAAGGCTTGACACTTGATGCCACTGCAAGCATCTTTTTTTTTTTTCCTCCCCCAGTTTTATGAGCAGTCAAAGCCTTTGGAGATCGTGCTATTTCCCTCCAAAGGATAATTTCTCCCTTTCAAAATAATCCCCTCTTCCTTCAGTGCAGATAATCTACGCCATTTACCATAAGCCAGTTATGCTGGCTGAGGGGCAAGCATCTCACTGGGCACTGAGCTGGCTTTACAGCAAATTTCAGGCTCAGCAGAACCTCCAGCCTTTGGTTTGCAGACCTCTTACAGACCCTGTGGAAGAGTTCCAAGAGGCTTGTGAAGGGCAAGTAAGAAAAGCAAGCCTATCACCAGTCTGCTTAAATTTCTAATCAGGGGTCTACACCTTTATGGGGAAAGTACTGGCACTGTGGTCTTAAAAAAAAAACAAACCCAAAACCCAAACCAACACACTGCCCATCTCCCCTCCATCCCAAAGTGGCTGACTACTATTGCCCAAGCCACAAGTTCAACTCCTCCAGCTGAAAATAGCCTCCAAACACAACAGTGTGAGAGGAAACAGAGTCTGTTTGAATTGCATCCTGTTTGCCTCACCCTCAGACAGAAAGGTACCATTATTATCACCTAGAAAGGCCCTCTCCCAGTAGCTATGTTTATATGGAGTATCACAGGTATTCAGATCATTAAACCACTTGTAGATTGCACTAATGATGATTTTGTTTTGGTTTTGGCTTTTTTAAGGGTTTTTTGGTTTTTTTCTGGGAAGACAGGGTGAGAAAAGTGGTGAGCAGACACCTGGAGATTGGCACCATTCTGAAACTAACCCAAAATATTGTCTGGATTATATATCACTAATATTGCAGTCCCATGCCAGCAGTATCCTGCTGGTAAAACCCAACCAAAACAACCCCAAACTCTTTCTCTTCACATATGCTGGATTGAGCATTCCCATTTATGAGCTAAGTACCACCAGCAGTTAAAGACTAAAAATTTTAGCAAATGTTTTACACAGCACTTTGGGTGAGCCCAGTCCTCTTGATGGGAAACAGCATCAGCTCTACCTGTTTGGATGTTGTTTCTGGAAACAACCCCAGCGGGTTAGCGATGGTCCCTCCCCAGACAATTCAGCTGCACGATAAATAAAGAACAGCTGATCCTGCCGTGTCACCATCTCCTGTGGTAAGAGGCTTCCTGGGTACCTAGTGGGAGTTCTGCTAAGCTTTTAAGCCCATTGGCAACGTGGGGAACAGTCTGTAGCTCCAAAGCCAAGAGGCTCGAAGTAATAATCCGATTTCAAAGCTCCTCCTCCTCTCCAGCCAAAGGCAGCAAGGGAGGATGAGATCAGACTGTAGATGCTCTTCATTTTAGGTCTGGCCATTGCACTCATCTGCTCAGCATGAGCACTGGGAAGGGGAAGGATGAGTGCCAAAATCTGGAATGGATTGCTTGGCTAAAGTTTCTGCAAAGATTTCAAAACTTACCGGGAAAATGAATTTTTAAAGGGAATTTTCACTGCTTTTGATACAGCTGGACCGGTCTATCCAAGCAACATCCACTTTTGTAGCTCATACACTGGCAAAAACTCTTGGGGGATTCGCTCCCTGCCATCAGGCACTCCAGAGGCACCAGGGCACTCGAGCTGAGCAGTGGTTTGCACCCTCCCCACAGAACTCCTCCTGGAACAGCAACCAGTGCTGCTCCTCTGGCGTTTATGTGGCTCCCCCCTCCAGGATGTTATTAGCTGCCAGGTGATATGCAAGCCATGAAAGAACTTATCTCCACGAGCCCGGAGATAAACAGAAAGTCCAGATCATCCCTTAAGGAGTCAGGTGATTTCCTCACATCCCTTCTGCCCCTCAAACAAAAACAACGACGTGGCTTTTGAACGGAGGAAGACAGGTCCTTGCTCACCACTGCCTGAAAAAGCAGGCTGAAACAGTAAAACATTCAGGGAGAAACGGGCTGTAAAGCCTGGCTTTTCCCCTTTAATCTCATCTCCACAGCCAGCCATTCTTCTGCCTCTCCTTGGATGCTGTGCAGAGTGCAGCCCACAGCACACACAGCACAAACAAACCCTGGGGCTCAGTGGGGAGAGTGGCCTGGAAGTGCTGCCAGCTCTGAAAACTCCTCCTTGCTCCGGGTGGGACAAAAGGAAAGCCACCGAGGGAGAGGGAGCCAGCAGCCACACACAGGTAGTAGTCCCAAGTTCCAGCACTCTTTTTTTTTTCCCCCTACTAATTTAGCAAAGAAGGAATTGAAAAAGTATGAAATAGCTGCCTACTGCTATGAGCCCAGATGGATCAGGCAGCCAGCTACTTGGATGTGTGAGCTGCCTGTTTGCAACAGGGCTTAATCTCAAGACTAAGTTTTAAAAACACACGTCTACTCCGTGGCATGACAGTTGCTAGAACTAGAGCTAATAGGTCTTTTCCATACTCTTAAATCAGTGTCTGCTCTCCTCTGGATTGCCAAAAGCATCACCTTGTTTATCTATCAGACTTTCTGAACTTATTCCAAGCTTATGCAGTCCAGACATACTTCAGTACAAAAATTATTGACTTTTATACAATTGGCAAAAAAAAAATAAATTGCAACAAACACAGACACCTTAATGAGATGTATATGCACTAAAGGATAGGCTTGAAATAGGAAATGGTGAATATTGTAACACGAGTCACACAGAGCTGGCTTCCTAAGGCTCGTCACTGCAGGATCCAATGTCAAAATAAATACAAGAAGTTAATCTCTCCCGATTCCCAGTCTATCTTCAGCCCTGTCCAAAAAGATCTATATTTTATTGGATATGTGGGAAGGACCAACCTGCCATAGCTTTTAAAGCCTGCCTGGGGGTGAAAACCTTTACCCCAGTGACCGCTACCTATCACACCTTCCCCCTGTGGCACAGGCGGTGCTGCCCCAGTGACAACCCAAACAGGACCCAGCAGAGCTGCCTGGTGACTGAGGCAGCTGCTCTTGGGGCTAGGAGCAGCCAGCAGCCCCATGGCAATTCCCTTTCCCTTCCCCAGAGCTGGGGAAAGGCAGAGGGGAGAAGGAGGTGCTCAAAAAAAAACCCCAAACCCCAAAGCAAAACAGCCAGCAGTGCCAGGGTTTTGAGTCGGAGCAAAGAGCAAAAACTCAGGAGCTGCTTCTTGCAGCACGCTGCAAACAACTCAAGGCTCTCCCCAAGCCCGAGGTGGCCATGAACCACCATCCACCTCCACTCCCATCTGGAAGGAGCTCGGCTCACACGTGTGTTTGCCAAGGGAAACAAGGCAGAGCCCTTTGCGTGCTTAGGAGACACGCTCTGCCTTTTACTCCACATCTGGCAGGGCTGCTCCATAAAAAAGGTGATGGAGTGCTTGTGGCTCTCTCCTTCCAGAGCACGGGATAAAAATCTTCTTCAAAACACATACACACACACACACGCCATGTAGGAATTCTTCGCCAGCTTCATTTACAGCTGTCTTTATAGCAAATAAATTTGCAGATTGCCACAAACACTTGGGTATTTACACAATAATAGTTATATCTGCCAGAAACGGCAAATAATTATTATGATGATGTTCATAAATGTTAATGCTAACTACGCTCTTAAAACATATATTAGAAAAAGCATGGTAATTTGAGAGAAGGGCAGTAAACTATTGCCCAGACAAAGAGGAAACCAGCTCTATTGCTATAATACTTATTCTAGAGACAATAGTTAGAGTACCTTTTTCTTCATAATTTTCTTGACATCCAGAATATGAAAAAAAATGGAAAAAAAACCCCCAAAAAACCCAAACCCAAACTTGTTTCATTATACTTAAAAACAAACAAAAAACTGACCCAAAAGTCTGTTACATCTCATAAACTGTAATAGGCAGTTTTGTTTCTGCAATTCAGTGCAGAACCGATGACATTGGATTACCCAAAGATCCACACAAAATGCTTTGGTTGGATGAAACAGCTGATCTGCCTGAAGTGGGGGGAAAAAGCTCATGATAACAGATAATTATATAACCAGCTTGTAAAAGTGTTATTAGTAGGGCATGGGATCAGGAAAGGCCTGGCTTTTATTCTCACTTCATGCGTTCACAGCGATGAGAGCTAAATCTCTGTCCGTCTCTCCCTCCTCCCCCACCCAAATGTTAGATAATTTTTAGCCAGCCCTGTAAAACACTTGCAATGTCTGAGTAAAAGCAAGGCTGAGGTTAATGTACTGCTACTTCTCTACCATTCAGATGCTGTGTTCCACCTTGATAACAGAAGAGAAAACTGGGAAAAAAGATTTCCTCTGCTGTTCAGATAAGGTGGCTTGAGGACTCAGGGGTAAACTCCAAAGTTCAACATTTTAGTTTGAAAGGACATTTCCAGTCATTGGCTACTGGAATTCAGATCTTGAGATCCTGACTAAGTGATAAAATGCAATAAAAAAAAGGACAGCTTTGCCAGAGGGTCTCTCTTTCAAGGAAGGAACAGGAACATTGGACATTCTATACATTGAAACGTATAGCAGAGCAAAAACCCTTGCACGGACCTTGTTCTCAGTTATCCACAGCCGGATGTCTCTGGAAATCTCTCCTCAGGAGTAAATTTTGCTCCTCCTTTCTCAGGAACAACGGAGTCGAATCCAACCAGGAGAAAAATTAAACTGGTGGCAACGAACCTTGAAGGTCTGACAGTGACCTGCAGCACCAAGGTCTCTGAAACTGCTTTCATTTGCCAGAACATAAATTAGATTCCTCACTAGGTATGGCACCGGGGTTAATGGGAGCTTTATAAAGCCTTCTTTGAACATACAGATTATCCTTTTCAAAAAAGTGGTTTAAAGTACAGTACTGTGGGCCAGGAAACCTATTCCCAGCTCTGCCAGGCTGGGAGATTTCAGGCAGCCCACTTCTACCATTCTCTGCTCTTTCTCAATGTGCACAGCACAGACAAATACCTACAACTCCCATGAGGCTGAATATTTGTAAGACAACGAGAACCAGCTTAACTCTTCACAGACCCCTCCAAGCAGATGATTTAGCCATTCCATACAAACTGCTCAAACTTTTCCAAGCAGAAGGTGCATGCACAGGTAGCAGATAATGACACCTGCACTGGGCACTTCAGATATACAAGAATACTGAGTCACATCACCAACTACATTTTTTTTTTCCAGCAGTGAAGAAAATGTCTTATCCTATCCAGCATTAATGTTTAAAGGAGGTGCTTAAAAAGGGGCAAAACTGAGAAATTAGGAAAAATTCAAGTTTAGGAAAAGCCATGCTGCTGCCTGGACAACTCAATAAACAGCTTTCCTCCGCAGGATCTGATTTCTGAACTGCAAGAATGTTAAAAACAATTTCAGAAGACAATTAAATAAATTCAATTAAAAGAATAATGAAGCATTTCAAAAGTACAATACAAAAATACCAAAAGTGTGAGCTGACACAGAACATTCAGTGCTGGGAGCGAGGATCACTACTTTCCTTCCCAACAAATGCATCCTAGGCATCTCCACTGTAAAAAACAAGAATGGCTTAGGACCTCCTGTCAGAAGGTGCCTGCCATCCCTCCCAAACTGTCATAGTTACATCCTCCTCGTATTTCAGTGTCCCTATAGTAGTCCCCTTCAAACTTTTAAATAAAATACATACAAAACATTTGAGCTTAAACAATCCTATTATTTCCAAAGCTCCTTAAAAGAGAGCGTGGAGAGCCTTACTTGTGCTCTGCACTGCAACCATTTCAGGCTCACATCTCTTTTTTTTTCGGAGCTCTTTTCTGCACACCCCTGCTCTTAGATCAATGCCTTCACATGCTGCTCCTGTTTGAAAAACCTACTTGCCCATGAGAGTTCAGGTGACTCTGACCTGGTCCCACTGTGTTGATGTCTGGCAACATTTCCTCTGACTCAGCCTTGCTAATATAAAAAAAGCCTCAGTAAAGAGGAATTCCAAAGACCGTTTCCCAAGTCATTCCCTTCCAGCATGCAGAAATCTCAGGAAGTTGTTTGAACTCAATAACCTCCACACCATCCACACAGTCAAAATAGAACAAAAAAAGGCAAACAAAACAAAACAACAAAAAAAAAATCACATCCTACTCTGCAGCCTACAAAATTTACTCATTCCAGGGTTTCTTGCACAGAAGACACTTAGGCAACCACAACAAAGTAACGTCACTTCCTTTTCCTCCAAAATGAATTTTAGTGTTGGAAAAGTCCACCTATTCATTTTCTGTGAGCAGCCTCAGTCAACACAGGAGCACATCCACAGCCAGCAGTCAAGGTTTAGCATTCAAGATTATCTTTGCATTGATTTCCAGCTGGGGTCCAAAGTTAGGAATTTCCTTCCCCCCTCTTCCCCAGCTGTCCATTGATCTGAGAAGAAAGAAAGAAAGAAAGAAAAAATATCCAAAAATGTTCAGACTCACTTTTGTACAAACTGAGATATCCTCACTATATTTTTTAAACAAGACCAAATGATATTTTCTTAACAGCACTTGCAAAAGAACTAGAGCAGAGTGATCCATTGCTATTAATTCCTTTGGACACAGATCCAATCTTTCAGTCACTCTTATATGGAAGGTAGAGCAGCAAGGAGCCCTGAAGGATTAATTCTCACAATAGTGGGAAGCAGGAGTCCCAGCTCTTGGGGGGGTGAGTGGGGGAAAAGGAGAAAGATGAGTGTGTAGGCAGCATCCCTGATCTTTGGACTTCCTCGCTGGGATTTCATCTTCTGCCTAAAGTTACCTTAAAAGGGAGCTAGCACGGGAAGAATGCCCCAGTGACTTAAAATGTAAAAAGCATTACAGGGATTTTGCTTTAAACCTGCAAAGACTAGGAGAAGGGGTTATATGTGAGATAGCTCACGGCAGAGCTCAGCAGGGAAGAGAATAGCTAAGGCACAAACAGTTCATACTCTGTTTGTTGTGAGTCACAGAGCAGCTGAACAGATTTATGATTCAGATGTTTTAGTGTTGGTTATCAGCGATTAGCTCCAACTGTTAGAAAAACAGAGAGAAAGAGAAAGATTAAGCTTTTGTCTGCTCCAGCCCTCATCCTTCCTTTGCCTGGCAGCAGGGGTTACTGATTGTTTCTGTCCCTTTTTTAACATCAGAATGGCTCTGAGCCACACTCACTGCAGAAGCAGATCACGCTGCCAATATCACCATCAACATTCAACAGTAATCACTGAAGTGTGACATCATTTGTTCAGGTACGTATGCAAGCGCATTGGTGAAACTTGGTTGTGTGGCAACTTTTAACTGTGGGTTTGTTTTTTTTTTTTTTTCCAACCGTGGAAATCATTTGGGACACAGAAAGGGCTGACAAAGAAGGACTGGTTTTGCTAACTTTATCTTCAAACTCTGTGTGAGCCCGGTAATATACACACAAGAAGACTTGATGCATGCTTAAGGCATTTAACCTCATAACACCTATGTGGGCTTCTCACAGACAAGCTAAGTGACTCGCCCAAGATCACACAGGAAGCCAAATGCAGAGCACTAAAACTGAGCACAATAACTCTCAGGCTACACCTCTGGCCATTAATCCGTTTCTAATTTAGTTTAATTGAACTTAATACTCAGCTAACAGATTTCTGCCAACCCACTGTTACGTGGTGTGGAGCTCTACCTTAGAGATCCGGGCTTTTCTGTGAATCACATCTTTGTGTGCAAATGCAATGATGCAGCCTAAAGACAGAGCTCTCCTCAGCACCTCTGCAGCTGGAGGACCTGAAATGCTGCTGGCCTTCAAAGCCACACTGCAGCTAAACTCTGTGGCTGAGGAGAAGGAGGGCACTGGATCACTGCATCCCCTGGTGATGTATATCCCTGCCACAGACCAAGGTCCAAAGTCCTTACGGGACCAAGTGAACACAACACCCAACTTTTCAAATGCTCAGAGAACCCATCCCAACTCCCTTCTGGAAGAGGTTCTTCACTCTTGGGGCAGAGAGAGGGAATCGGGGTCATTTAATCATCTGCAGCCTTGAGACAGCAGCCGTGGGTTACACTGCAATAAAACCAGAGCTCCCCTGCAACACCTTGGTCACAGTTAAAGCTCACAGCAACATTAGGACTTGCACCTGATGGCAGATTCCTCTCTTACAGGTCCAGCCAGCACCGCTAATCCAAGACAACTCTGGACAAATGCTTACGTGCTGACCCAGTGCTCAGCATAAGCCACAAACATGATGCTCTTGGTGTGTCTCCAAGCTCACACGTGCGTGTTCCCTGATCCCAGAGCCCGTCTGTGTGCAATCCAGCGTGGCTGGGAGACAAACAGGCTGCACATCTGCACATCAGGGCTGCGGCGGGTCCAGCACAGGAAAGGAACATCAGGCTTATTAGGCAGAGGTTACACGGATCATGTGAGTGATTTCTATCCAAAAGTTCCCAGACAGGAACAGAGAAGGCCCCAGACTTTCCTGAGCTTCTTCTTAAAATCAGAGCTGCTTTCCTTGAGATGCTGTGCACGGTGCGAGCAGATTAAGCTCCATTAGCATGAGACACTTTTGAACAGCAGAAACTAGAACCAAACTTGGAATTAACCGGACTGGTGTAAAATTATACCTTAATGCCCACAGAAACCAGATTAGAAGACAGATGGTGAAGAGGAAAGGAGAAAAAAAGAAGAGTGGATTGGATATACATATGTGGATTTACATTCTGTGAGCTTGGCACACATTTTAGAGACATTTTTTATTTCCAGCATAATAGAAAGTTGCCTGACAGTGCTGGTAGACTAGATAAGGGGGAAGAAAGAGCAGATGCTTTTGAAGGGCTTTGTAGTATGACTCTTTGACAGAAATTTAGAGATCAAGGTGGGTAGGAGCACTGGAGGAAAAAAGCCCTTTCAGATATGGTGGGAGCATTAAAAGGCAGAAAAAAATAGAAAAGGGGAAAAATTCAGGTGAAGCAAGAGTAACTGTCAGGGTCCAGATCACAAGCAAGAGTGCAAGAAGCAGAGATGCAGCTTGGGCAGCAGTGTGCAGAACCCTGAAAGTAGAAGCAATATACTGGAAACTGTCAAAAATGAAATAATAATAGTAGGCATGCTGAGGAAAGGAGCATAAAACATCAATAGATCTCTGTATGAAGGCAGAGTGAATCTACACCACAAGCACTGCACGCAGCTCTGGACCCCAGATTTGGGGGAAAAAAAGACAGAGAAGAACTGAAAAGCTGGAGGAGGACAACAGCAGTGATTAAATGCATGGAACAGCTTCTGCAAAAAAAAAACCAAAACAATTATGCAAAACAATAAACAGCCAGAAATGGCACGGAAAATGAATGAGTGCTTGTAGTCCCTTCTGAAAAAAGAATGGACAGACAGCAAATTAAATTATCAGGACAGAAACAACAAAAAAGGAGACATTTCCTTGCACAAGCAATAATTCTTCTGTCTCTTGGCCATGGAATATTATGGATGCTATAAGAGTACATGGGTTCACAGAAGAAAGGCAAATTAACAGAAGGGGGGGAAAAAAAAATCTATCAACAGCTGTTAAGTAGTTTTTGAGCTGCAAATGAGCCAGAGAGTGGTAGCACAGTCGAGGGAAGTATCATTGCTTGATTGCCCTGAACTCACTCTTCCCTGGGTATCTGCTGTACAACAAGAGACAGGATGCTGGGCTAGGGGGACCTTTGATCTAACCCTGTACATCCATTTCTGTGTACAAGGCAGAAAAGGGTTTCTATTCCATGCTGAATCAGACTGGGGATACTAAAATGTGACCAGGAAAGAACGTGACTTAGATGCTAAATGCAAAAAATACCGGTTGCCTAGAGTTGAATGTCATAGAGGAAGGAAAATGTGAGGGTCCTAAAAAAAAGAATAAAATCTTGTTACAGCTTTAAAACGGAGAACAGAGATTAAACTTTTGATGGCAAGTATGTGCATGAATACAGAAAGCTGCATTTCAGATGTGGAAGGGGACGGAGACTTGATTTCACACGACTTGAGACGCAAGAAGGGAGGCAAAAAAAGAGGGGATAAAAGAACAGTATTGAAGAAGACTCCCAACATGTAAAAACTCCACTCTCCTCCAGTGCCTCAAGCTATAAGCAGAGTCGAGAGAAAAGAGATGAAAAATGCAGTTTGACACGCTGGTTCAACTTCACCAGATGAATCTGAGATGAGGCAGGGGAGATGATCACGTAATCAAGGTACTGGACAGACACAGGAGAGCAGAGTTCATCCCCCAGCTGCGCCACAGACTTCCTTCACCATGCCGGGCATTTCACTTCGTCGTTCCACAAATCCGAGAAAATATTTTCTTAATGCACACGTGAGGCTGAATTCTTTAAACATCCAGGATGTGCTGTGGGACCTGAAGAAGCGCAGCAAACGCCCAGCACTCCCAGCGTGGGATGGAACCACGGCAGCAGGGACAGGGGAAAGAATTCCATCGCAGGAAATCAGCTCAGGGAAATTAAAGCCAAGAAGGTGTGAAGGGAACGGGTTTCAAAGCCAGTGAAAATAGAAGATGCAGGAAGCGTGCTTAAGGAGCTGGCAAGTTTGCAATGCCTCTGAAGGACAATGCTGCAAACTATAGGAAGGAATCAGCCTGATGCTAACAGGAGGGGAGATAAACGGGAGAATTTGGTACAATGTACCAAGTACTGCAGTGTCTGTCTACATCCAAAATGCACCTGAACACTTAGAAAGGAAGAAACAATGGTTAGCTTAATGTTTTCAATGCTTTCTACTGATTCTACCCTCCCACCCCATTCTCAGGAATATAAATCTTTAATACTTTGAATATTAACTGTATCACTAAAGCAAATATAAACTTGGAATATAAACTTGGAATAGCAGCACCAGCACAAAGTCTACAAGAACAAGCTGACTGCTCTTCTGCTTTACTCTTAAATGTTCAAGATGCACTAACACCTTTAAAACTTATCTAATGGTAAATCTGAAATCACTCTAACCGCTAAGAGCTGAAGCTTTCCCTGACTTTTAATCAATCACTTAGATTATACTTAGAAACTCCCCGACCAAATATTTGCCAAGAGGTGTAAAACAACTCCCAGACTGAACTGGCAGAAAACACAGAAGAGCCCAGAATAGACCTTACTGATAGGATAAATTGAGCCTTGACATGTGTGGAGCCCATCTGCGAGCGACGAGGAGTACGCGCTTCATTTCTGTTGATTCCCTTCACTCTGGATGGAATCTCGGGGGTAACTTTATAGCAACACTACCCAGCTCCTCCACCTGTGTGAGCCCTCCCTGTGCTTGCTCACAGCCCTGGGCACCACCGATGGCCAGGCTACGGGCAGGTTTTAGGGGTTTTAATCCTAAAACTGATTACCCGGCTGAGTTTTCTTTGCTGTGTTGTTTTGCAGTGGATCTGCCCGTCTCATCTCTGCTGCCAAGCACCTCCCCACAGCCTGATCAAGGAGCTGAGTGCTCAGGGGAGCATGAGATGCTGAGATGGGCCACAGAGAACCTAAAGATGGGAAACAAACCACCGCAGCTGGCTAACTGCAGTAAATCAGGTTTAGGTGCTGTCAAACCAATTTTTTAAAAGTCGCACTACGTTTTTAAACTAAATTTTTTTCACCAACAGCACTTTAATACAGGTCAAAAGAAAGTTCCCTCTGCAAACAGGAAGAAACAATTATGGTTTTGTAACTTAAAACATTAAAACAAATTCAAGCAAATATACATTAAAGCCACAAATTGCTCAGACGTACTGAAGAAAATACTGACTTGAACTAAAGCCTTAATTTGGCTGTAAACCTCCAGATCGCAGCAAGATCCAGAAATAATCCAACTTTAACTAACATGAAAGGCCAAAATCATTCAAATCACACTCAAATGATGCTCTGGTGCTCACTTGTTTGAATTACAAAGTCGTTTTAACGGAGCAGGTTAAACTTCCCAGAAGTTTGAGGGTAAAGGGAATGTCAAGATACTTGGAAGGGCTTTTCAAAGAACGTCTCCAGAGCGAGAGTCTGGACTGGCTACACCAAACAGGTTGGTAGAGGAGAGGCATAGGAGGCACTGAGAGCAGGGCCCTGCAGGGGCCCTTGGCGGGCGCCGGTAACAAGCAGTTCAAGAGCAGGCGCTGTAAAAACCCAGGGCAGCCTGCCACCGATGGCCTGGAGTCACATAAAATTAATTTAAATTGGAAACAAACTGGCCCAGGTAGCGCTCGCCCGAGTTTCAGGCGACGTTAAGAGCTAAGCGGCACATGACGCGTTTTGCTGGCAGCTTGATCATTAAAATTAAATAGGAAGTGGCAAAGCTGCAGGGCAGGTGATACCGTGGATTTGTGTGTAAAAAGCAACAGCGAACTTGGGAATTACAGGCACTTGTAAACCTTACTTTAGTACCTGGTAAAATGGCTCAACTGGGTAGTTATGAAAGTTAAGATTAATGCCATGCAGCAGGCCCAGATTAGCGTGGTATTTCCATAAGTAAAATGGGCACATCCGTGCTTTCTGTAAGGAGAGCCAAGACAGTGGGTAAAGAAAAATTGGTAGATATAATTAATTTGAATTTTCAAACAGCCTTTGGTAATATTAATCACCACAGTCTATTAGGGAAACTAGTCGTGGGGTGAGAGGTAAACATCTGTCAATAGATTAAAGCTAATTTAGGAAAAATGAACAGCATGAATAAATGGCCAGTTTTCAAGAAGGTTAATGGGGGAAGTCCCAGGGGTGGATGCTATGATCAACATTTAATATATTAAATGATCTGGAAAGGGGAATATACAATGTGAAATAGTGGGAAAAAATTGTTGATGATACTGCTCTATAAATTAAATAAAACCAGCAAGAACTAATAGCATGAATCTGAAGCATCCACCCAAGTTACAACAAATAAATGTAACTGCACACAAGTGCAAGGTTATGCAAATTGGCAAGGAGAGTTTGAATTAATTGTAGACATGGATGGGTTTCACATTAATTGTAACCATTTGGAGAAAGATCTAAGTGGCCTTGTGGACAACACAGGGAAAACATCTGCTTAGTTTCCAGTCATCGTCAAAACCACAAACCAGATGTGGAGCTTTGTATTAGAGAGAGATAAAGAATAATATGGAAAACACAGTTTTTCTCTCGAACATTGCGTTCAACCCGTCTGCCTCTGTAACAAAACAAAACAAAACCTCAGAAATGTAAAAGTCCCTCCAGAAGGAACTGACATAAATTTACAGCCCTGGAAAGACGCTCATCTAAGAATGCAGTTACAAAACACAAACACATTACAAAACTCAAGACTCATTGAACCCCTGTTAGCATGACTTTTGATGGCCTACAGTCCATTAAAAAGTTTGCTGAATAGGAACTCTAATGATTTTCAAATTTCTGGGCTACGTTCAAGGGGTGGTAAGTAAGAGGTGAAACAATCCAAGCATATGATAACATAAAACAGGCAGAGAAAACCATCTGGATGCACTTATTCTCCATTCCCACCCTCTTTTTCTCCCAACAGGACAGGAGCAAGGAGTCGACCAACTAAATAAAAGACAATAGATTTAGAAGTGATGAAAGAAAAGATTGCTGCGCCCACACTTATAAAAGTAACCCAGAGAACTCTTCTCTGCAAGGTATTTATTGAAGCAATAATACTAATAAGATTAAAAACCACAAAACATCAACAGTGGCAGCAATTGGAGTCAAGAGAATGTCAGTTTTCCCGCTTGTCCTTGCAGGATTTTGCTCTTTCTTCCAAAGTATCTAATATCAGGCACGGCTTGGGACTGGAGATGAGAACAAGCTGGGCCAGTGGCCTCATCCAGAACCTGCTCAGAAGGTTCAGTCTGAGGTGGACGGTGTGGACATGAAAGCAGATCAAAATGAAAGAGGAAGGAAACCGGGAAGACGTGATTTTCATTCCATTGTGTGAGTTACATTCAAGGAAAAGATGCTTTAAGTCACCACAAGAAGAGTAGGAAAAAAAAATGCTGAGAAACAAAACTTTTAAACTTCAAAACATTCAGTCTTTTGTGAAAAGTGGTAGGAGGCAATATCAACTCCACAGTTACTGTCACCAACTCTTCCATCCAAACCGAAGGGGAGGCTTCTTTTGCAGGTCTTCCCAACACCTTCTATCCATTCAGGCCAGAGCGAGGACTGAAAAGCAGCATCACAACTTTGCTGTGATGTTAAAGAGGAGGAAGGCTGCACTTGTGCCCTGGAGGTCATGTACCAGGGCCCACTTCAGGCAGAGAGAAAGGTGGGTGTGAGACTACCAGCCCCATCGGTGTAAAAAACCAGCATTTAATGAGATGCCAGCCTTTTCTCCCTGTTGGTGAGGGGAAACATCTCCATAAAAAAACCCCAAAAAAACCAAACCAAAACAAAACAAAAAACCAAGCCCAAGCTCTCAGCACAGCTGGCTGGCTTCCAGAGCACTGACGTGCACAGCAAAACCATTGTACATGTGCCATCTAATTCCTTCTTAGACTTTACAATAAATCCCAAGGCACTTGTTCAGTACCTAGCCTGAATCTGCCAAAAGAATACACATCTCAAGTGTCCCTGTTCTCCTACTTTTTCAAATAATCCTAGTATTGGCTACTGAGATGAACCCATGATATTAACCATCCCCTGCTTCCCAATCCACTTCACTGAGGATGAAATTCAGAGACACAAAAGGCATACAAAATTCTGTTTCTAACCCAGGACTATTTGGAGGCTCCTCTCTGCCAATGCATTTGTCTCGTTTAAAGAGCAGACCTTCCAGTTCCTGCTTAGGAACACTTCTTTGTGTTTAGAATAATTGTTGTTCTCTTTCTCCTATTATTTCAGTCAGCCAATTCACTTCTCTCTCTTGGTGCCTCTGTCCTATAGATGCAGGTAAGTATCCAGGGTATTCCCACCTTTCCATGGGATCATTCTCATGTTGTTATTGTGATTGATACTATGTGACCTCCTCACAATTTTACAAATCTTTTTTTGTACCAAGATATCCAGAAACAAAGTTACACAAAAGGACAGGGGCAACATTTAAGAAGGAAAACATCATACTTTCACAACCTCTCTTGATCCATCCAGTGATGTGCTTTACTCCATAAAACAACAAAACCAGGACCCATTGGATCCACAATGCTTTAAAAATGAAAAATAAATATTGGGTGCAATTTGATTCTCCGAACTAGGAATACACTTGGATCATGTTCTCTAAGTATCTTCAAGAACGGACGGTTCAAGCAAAAATGAAATACTGGTTTTGGCTAAAAGTCTCAAGACACGGCAAACTAGTTCTCACGTCTGGAATGTTCCCAACAACTAACCCTGGTTTATATTATTTATATCCACATGTGATAGCATAAACTTTCCTACCCGAATTTCTTCAGCCATTCTTTTAATCCCTCTCTAGGCTCTTGTACTTTTGGGTAGTACCCTGAGAAATATCCTCTCACAGCACAGGCTTGCCAACAGGATGGAGCGAGGACCTGAGGGGGTTTGATTATTGCTTTTATGGTTCTCAGTATAAATTAAGAGGCACAATTGAGATAAATCAGGTGTTTTCTAATAACTAAGTTATAATCACGTGTTAGCTACGTTGAGTGACACCACTTAACACGACGTCCTATTAGCAGTGGTCAAACTTCTCAAGCAAAGCAGAAAGCCTAAATTTAAAGAAAAGGCTAAAAGTCAAGTTAACTTCCACCTGAAGAATTACTCTATGTATTTACATGCTATTAATCACCACGAAGTCTCATTTTAAGTGCATTTTCAAAGGCCCTGTGTTTTGGGCACACCAGAGGAAGCAGTTGGCTGACGAGGGCAGGTTATTGGAAGACAGGACTCACACAGACAAATTTTCTGGAAGCACATGAAGTGTCTGGAGCTCATCCACGAACACCACACCGCGAGAGCTCTGCAGACCACGTCATGTGCCAGCAGGACAGTGGTGGAGCAGCCTGGTTTCATTTCCTTCCCCACTGCCCCCCTCCCTCGCTTGCGAGCCCAGCTCTCTGTGCCACCAGAAGCCCTGGTCTCCATTCTGCTTTCTGCTGGCAAAAAAAGACACGGGAAAGAGACTCCGAAGGATCACTCCCATCTCTGCACGATGTTAGCGTTTCCTTGGCAAAACGGGGATGCCTCACATCTTGGCTAGAGCACAACAGATGAATATATCCTCCAGATTGGGCCAGACCAAAGGTCCATGGAGCCCAATATCCTGCCCCAGACAGGGGCTAGCAGCAAATGCTTGGCGGGTGCCTAAGAATGGTGCAAGCATACCATAAGGCTTCCCCCCTACCAGCTTCCAGCAAGCTGTGGCTTAAGACTTCCTGTGCCAGAGATTGTATCTTTGTGCTTAATTGCCCTCGATGAACTTCGCTTCCATGAATTTGTTTAATTGCTTTTTGAACCTATCTCAACTTCTGGCATCCACAACATCCTGTGGCAATGAATTCCAGTTTAATTATGTCTTGCATGAAAAAAAATACTTCCCTTTTGTGAAGGAAATTACTTCCTTAAAAAAAGAGAGAAAACACCAAAAAAACCTCCCCCAAAACCATCAACCAACAACAATCACTATGTAAGACTTCAAGTTCTGGTAGTTTTCTAAGGGCTTTAGAAGAAACCACTGCATTCAGTTGTCCCCTCTGGCCTTCTGCAAAGTTTACTGCCCAGACTATTAGGCAAGGGTGCTGGGGAAAAAGCTGGAGTTCTACATCATGATGGTGGATGACGGTCACAACGAGTTGGCAACATGCCCCAAGTTGAAAAAAAAAGTCTGCCTACGTTCCTGACTGCTGTATACACTTGCAAAGATCCAGTGCTTCAAGACAGGATTTGTTCCCTGCTAGACTGTGAGAAAGGGTCTTGCATTCTAAAAAGTATCCTGTGTTACACTTGCATAACTTTAGGTGCTGCAACCCAACGCAAGTGATCATAAAGAACACGGTTCTTTGCCTTGCTTGTATAATCGTTTTTTGTGGGTTTAGTGGCTATTTATTCTCACTGTTTCAGGTCCACAAGAAAGAGACCGAAGTACAGAAAAAGACTGTAGAGATAATACTCTATGAAACCTCTCTCTATTCTCCCCTGCCTTCTCGACAATCCAAATAGCACAAAGAGCCTTTCTACACATTGGGGTTTATCTGACACAGGGCAACTCCGGCAAACTGTACCTGCTGCTTTGCAGAAGAGAAGTCTGAGAGGGTTACTGGTGGCCCTTGCACTGCCAAGAGGAAAGCAGGCACGGCCATCCGCAGTTCCTCCTCATGCCAGGTAAAGCATTAACAGGGATGACTAATTCCCTATCTCCTCTCCCCCTAATCTGCAGCCGTGCTTGAACCAGGCCACTCCACATTATAAATAGGTCTGCTTAACTGAGCTGAACACCATCTCACTCAACCCAAAACGAATGCCAGTGGCTACCCTGCAGCAACACACCGGCTTCTGGCAGGGGCTGCTCACACCAGCACTTCCAGGGGCTCCTCTCACAGGTGCCACACCAGAAACGTAGCTGTAAAAAAAGTTATTTCTCGACAACCGTGGGGTATTTGGTAATTTTCTGGAGTCACGAGAGCAGGTCCTAGAGGGTTCTGAAGATGAGGGTGTTTTAGCCTTTAGTGCACAGTCAGAGGGTCACAGCAGCCTAAAGGGACACAACACTTCCACTGCAGGCAAGCCGCCTCCCCCTGTGCCAAAGCGCTTGCTAAGCCCTTCACAGACCTTAGGCCAGGAGCACAGAGAAGGGGAAGGGCAATTCCCGGGGAGATCAAATTCTCCTGTGAAGACAGGAAGCTGACAGCTGGCAAGCATTGCCCTCCACATGTTTCAGAGCACTCCTCCTCACGTTTTACCTATTTTTGTTATCATTTATTGCCAATGTGCTCAAGGAGTGGGGCTTGGGGCCAACTTCTCTGGATGGGTGACAGCTACCAAAACGATAACGAAGCTCAGCATTCAGTTCTCCTGAAGCCAGGCCCTTTCTCTTCATCAGTCGAACACAGAAGTGCCCTCAAACCCCATTTTATTTATTTATACACATTGCTGCACTCTCTATTCCTGGCAACTGGTGCTCATGACATAGTGGCCTGGGACACGCTGGAACAGGGCTCTGGGTCACCTTGCAAGTGGTGGCAGCAGCTGCCTCCTGGATCAAGCGTCTATTAACCAGCAGCTTGGGAGGGCTCTAAATTAAGTTCTCTGCTCCATTCCCACAGAGGGGGAGGGAGAAAAAATACACCACCACCAAACCCTTATTTTCTTCCAGCAGCACTCCCTGAGGTTTCCCCAGTGCTCCCTCCTGTACTTGCCAGGATAAGCCGGCCCAAGGCCTGGTTTCTGTGGGCAGCCATCCGCACCACGTAGGACCGCTCGTTATTCCAGCTGCCACAGCTTCTCACCGAGCACACCGCCTGCTTTTGGTGGGTGGTGGTGGTGGCACGGCACTCCTGTCGCAACACGGACCCGGCCCTTGGACCATCTCTGCCTGCAAGATGCCTGCACAGTCCCTACAAGCCCCGCCGGCAGAGTTTTGGGCACCAAGGGTGCCCAGTATCAGCCATTCAGGAGGGGAGACTGCATAAATAGCTGGTGTGCACAAACTGGAGGAGCAGCAGGGAAGGAGAGAGGGAGGGACAGAGGGAGGGGGAATCTGAAGTGTTGGGCCCCAGCTGTGAACTCCTCTTGTTTTTGTTTTAGGGTAATTAATGTTCCCTTGAATAGAGCCAGGGCATGGGCTCCTGTTTCTGCAGCTTTCAATGCTATCAGCAGCCCGGGCTGGACCGGGCTGGGGGCGGCGGGGGGAGGTTTGGATTTCCTGCCATCCCCAGTAAATGAGGGGCTGGAGGCAGGGCACAGCCCGAGCCCCCCAGGCCTGCTGCCCAGAAACCTCTCCAGAGAGGCACTCACCCCTTCCCACTCTGCCACATTTATTAATTTTGCTGCCAAGGCAGGGGACCCTCACACTCCCATCCCGCCGCCCCCTTGGCCTGCTCCCCTCATGCCTGAATTAGATACATTCCCCCTGCACTCCCAGACGTCTCCATCCCCTCGTCCCCTGACAGAGCAATCATTTATCAAGTTGTTTCACGCGTTGTCGGGGAGGGGGGCCCCGGGGGACGGGGGTTTGTTTCGTCCCTTTGTTGGAGCTCCACAGGACCGTCCAGCTTAGTCTCCAGCCAACTGCTGAGAGTTGCCGGAGTCCGGGAGCAAATGTTAAAGGGGCTGTCTTTCATCTGCGGGCTGATCCTGCTGCCTTTTCATTTCATTCTTCCAGCTTCTGGGATGTTACTTGCTTACACGCCCCCATCACCCACCCCGCTATCATTCTGCGTGCACGTCTTTGAGGGAGCAGGAGCTTATTTTCCATGTGCTTGTCTCCTCTCCTTCCCTCAGCAGCTTCTCCTGTCACCAGTACATGCAGCCTCTGGGAGTATTTTTCCCCACTTGGCCTTTTTCTCATCCTAGAATCTAAGATACCATAAACCAATCTTGGTTAAGGGCAAGTCCTGCATCCCTTCCTTGCACACGCTTTGGTGCATTGCGAGCGTTTATTCCCCATGTGCCTGGGAGATGAGTAACTACCTAGAGCACACCACCATCAAAACAGAGTAGTTAAAATCAAAAGAAAAAAGAAGAGACCGCTTGGCAAAAGAACTAAGTAATGCTAAAGAAAAAAAAGAAAAAAAAAAGGAAACGTTTTGAGCGCTCTCGTGCTTTAGGCGCTCTTGTGTTCCCCACATGTAGGGCTGGAGACAGAGGATCTGCTCTGTGCTGCAGATTGCCCAGAGTCACGCAGCAGGCTCGTGGCACGTCACCTCACCCTTCTGCACCACACCTGTGAGACCAGGATCCCGCCTGGCTCCCAGGGATCCTGCCTGTCTGCACTCACTAACCAGCCGCGGACACTCTTGGGATTCCTGGCTGGAAGGAAATGTGGCAACAGAGTGCATTACAGATGGCTACCTGCACCCTAAAGCTCTTAGCTGACAGCTTGGAACAGCTGAATAACAGAGGAGAGCCCAAGGAGATGGGAATCCAAACACACCACTTCCTTCACTCACCAAAGCCCAAACAAATCTTATGGCTGCATATATTTTTGGACAATTACAGTTACTTACAGTTTGTTTTCTAACAAGCTGCCAAGACTGCCCTCTGTGCTTATGTGCAAGCATTTCCCAGCTATAGCTTGTTGTAGTCCTTAGTTTAAAGGATGGGCAGGACTTAAGGGCAAAAACAAATTTAAAAAAAAAAAAAAATCCCACTTGCTTAGCAGCTAAGTAACCATTGTAAATTCCACACATTTCACAGCACAGAGGGCAGAAGCTGCCTGAGATCTGATGTATTCCTCTCACCACCTTGCCTTCATAACTCTTCCTTGTGGAGGAGAGCTGGATTCATTTGCTTCCCAAGTCAATCAACAGAGTTCATGAGTCAGCCAAGGGAATGCTGAAAAGCAAGAGGGTATGCTCCTGCCCCCAGGAACTGATTACGCTGCCTCTTAATTGTTCCCAGATTCTATTATCCCTGAAGAGACTGGAGCAGCAGCAGCACCAGCCAGCTTGTTGACAACATCCACCCCATACAGCCGACCTCATCAGACATACAGAAATTTGCATTTTTGCAATCACGGATCTGTTGCGACTACAATAGTTAGGTTATTAAAAAGAAAATAAAGTTAGGTCTTACAGATGTATATCAGAAAAATCATCTGTCTTCTGAGTCAGAGCTGCATATCCTACAATTTCGAGTCTGCTAGTAATCACAGTCCGAAAGCCATCTGATACCAGGAAACTTCAAACCAACAACCAGCAAGGCACTCTGCATATTGCTGATCCGGGCAATTCCCTCCGTTCTCAGCTCCTTCAGTTCCAGTAGCCTCCGTACTCATTTTTTTCCCCCTCTTCCCTCCTGTCCTCCTCCAAATGAGGACAACCAAAGCTTTATTCCACTCTTCACACATTGTTAGGTGGTGTATTTCAGCTTTTACATTGCTGCACAGCCTCACTTATTGCTACTTCTTTCATGTATTCCGTGCAGGCTGCTGACTCTCTGCAACGCTTCAGGTGACAGCGTGTGAAGGGGGGGAATGCTACATTCAGGACTATAAAACCAACCTGAGACCTGTCCCATTATTCAAACCCCTTATAATAGTAATAAAATGAGTAATCACATCTCCATTACGCTTCATTCAGCACACGGGAGTGTGGGACTAGGAAATAAAGACAGCTGTTCAATATTGATTTTTATCCTTCTTATTCTTTATGTATCCCTATGCCTAATTTGCTACATTGCTTCTGAGCCTGGCCACCAAATAAGCTATTAATCGCTTCACAGACCTTTTTCTGTGGTGGCCTCCACACTGCATCCAATAAGCATTAACTCTTTTCTCAATCTATTTACAAGTTAATGATTTTTAATCTGATTTGACAAATGAGAAATTGGTGGGGAAAAAAATTGATCAACACCAGCAAAACTCACCTCTCTATTTAAACATCCAATGGCTGTGCCTCTATCTGAGATTGTCCCCTCCACCACCACCCCCAAAAAGAATCCCACAAGCCCCATCCCTGGCATTTTTATGGCAGCATTTAAAACACAACAGAGACTTAATTGTTATTTTTCCCAGGGCTGGGAGAAGCTGGGTAGGCAGCAATACACCCCAGAGGCAGGCAAAGCGAGGAGCAGTGTGGTGGCTCATCCGAGGCCACCCAGAGACGCTGTGACAGAGGCTGGCTCTTCCCTGCAGCACCGTTCCCAACCCCAACTTCAGCACCAAACCTTCTACGCTTTCTAAAGCTCAAGTTTGGCAATACAGTTAAGATTAAGGCTGAACCAGAAATGCCAGAGCAGTAGTGACATGAAGTGAGCTCTGCCCTTTTTAATACATCTCCCTGTTTTGCCTCCCTGGTCTGGCCAATGCCCACGGCTGCTCCTCAGCTGGCTAATTCAGCAAATGAAAAGCGTGTCCTTGTCTGGATCATCTGGATGACCAGCTGCTGGGAATGGAGACACGTGGAAGGAGCCAGGGTCCAAGCTGGAGCTCTGGAGCACAAATGGTGGGTGAAAGAGCCTTTGCCCTCTGCGCTTCGGCCAACACTGTAACTTATGCCAGTCTCCCTTGGCTTCAGCTAAGCTCTTTCCCAGCTCCTACCATAGTTTGTGAAGCGTTTTGTTTCCACACCCGAGGAGAGGCACATCTCCTGAGCTGCTCTGGGGGAGAGCACCACTACCCAGCCAGGTAAATGAAGATTTCTTATGAGAAATGAGGCATAAATAACTCACCCAGAGTCATAAGTGTGCAAAAAATGAGTGCTGAGACTGAAAATGCAACTTAACATCGGTATGTTTCACTTGGAAAAACCCATCCTTATTCCTCTAGTCCTACTCCTCTTCCACTCATTTTAGGGCTTTATAGTAAGCCAGACAACTAAAGTAATTTCAGTCAAAAAAGAGAAACAAGCCAAAATCCCTCTAAAATTTTGCTTCTGAAACCCGGATCATTCCCTCCCCTCCCTGCACAAGCACAGCCCCACAAAGTCAAACTGCTGGATGAAAAGGAGCTGTCATCTCTCAGGACAGAAGAGGGGAAAGCTGTGGACCTCACATCTGCCTTGCCTCTGGCTAGACAGATATAGCACTACACCCTCATGTCACCAACAGACATCCTTTCTTTTCCTGTGGCAGCCTCCGTCTCTCATGTCCTGCCCACTTCCGAGCTCCTTTAGCAAACAAGGTGAGAACCACACAGCCAACAGCTCCCTTCTGTGCACAGCCTTGGTTTGTGCTCTCAGCACCACCGACCCTACAGAGCAAGCCCACGGAAAAAGCGTGCCACCCTGTAATTAAAACCAATCATCATTTACAGGTACAAGGCACTGAATTAAAGGTTGCAGTGTTTCCTGTCAAGTAACTGAATTTGCAATCATTTAGCATCGGTTTCAACACGCAGAAAACCCCCAATAATGTACAACAAGCCCCTCACTATCATGTCACAGTGGTGATTTGAAGCAGACACGTTCTCTGCCATCACCACCACTCAAGATCAAATACAAATTACATTAGCAGGCAATATTTGTCTTTAAAGGCAGCACTGCAGGACAGAAATGCTGAAAAGTCTGCAGGATCACCACCATTTTCTGGGCAGCCTTACCCAAAGGTAAGGCAATGGACAGTGGTTTAAAATGGTTTTATTTCCCTCCCAGAGCTAATATTTAGTTCTTCAACTACTTATATGGTTAGCAGCTGGGTTTTTGTGGCATTACTATCGCTCACAAGCGCCCTGTTAGGAAGTTGGGGTTTTGCTTCCAGCTGGTGACATTTTCTGTATTTACAGCAACACTGAAGGTGGACCATTATGAACAGTAATCAGGCATGCCAGTACTTACATTATTAAAACACAAGAGTCAAAAAGTGAGGTTTAAGTTTGATGCCTTGTCAGAGCTGGCGCACTCAGCTCCCCATCATCATCCGTGGAGAAAAGAGGGGAACACCTTCAGAGTGATTCATGTCATTCTAAAATAGACTCCTCTCATCTCTCAAAGTTCAATTTCTTTCCACTGACAGTGATAAATGCCTGCATGATCAGTCTGACATGACAGTCCACTTTGAACACTAAATTATTCTTGCCCCTTTGCTCATCCCCACCGCTTATCCAAACTTCATACCACGGTATGGCTGGCACAACTATTTGCCAGCCACTCTATAAGCCAGCTCATGAAACTAATCCAGACAAAAAATAACTGGAGGGAATGGGAGTTGAGGTGGTTTAGGTTTTTTTTATCCACTGTCCAGATCAGCTGCCTGACCTGTTTCAATGCAGCCCCAGAAAGAGTTGCACTGGAACACCTGCAAAGGTGCTGATAGGGATTTAGAGGCTAAATAATCACACAGATTTCAGGCAGGTAGGAGTGGATGAAAACAAGCTACGCATTAAAAGACCAAAGGCCAGAACTTGGCTATCTGTTCTCAACAATAAAACAAATAAAAATCTTCCTGTCTGGCCTAAGGCATTTCTCTCAAGGCAACAGCTGCTATTTTGTGTGGTGCTTACCCACAGGTCCCATTTGGAGTGCCTGCATAATGACTCCTGGAGTAAGGTATTCCTGCACAAGCATCCCTCAAAGGCAAACTATTCCCTACAGAATGAAGGGAATTTCCAATTTACAGGCAGTTTCCAGCCCTGACTTATTGTCAGTCACAGTTCAAATGGAGTTTCAAAAAAAGCTAGCAGAAGGTGCATCCCTGCCTCAGAACTAAAAGCTCCCCTTTTACCTAGCTGAATTTCAGCAGTTTTATGAACTAGGCATTGCTAAATTGCTAAATAATCTCATAACTCTTTTCACAATTCTGCTGTCTTTTGGGGAATGGGAAAAAGGGAAAGGAACAGAGAAAAGCACTCAGAGAATAGAAAAAAACCAGAGAAATTACTCTCTCTTCAGACCATGGTTAACCTGACCTACTGATGGTGACAGCCTGAATCCAAAAAAGAGGTTGGATAAGATACTTCCATAAGAGGTCCACTCTGACTGCACATTTTTTGTGATTCTACATTGGGTTTTTCTTATCAGTCTTTCCTGAAATCAAGTCTTGACTGCCTTTCTTCATCGGTCATTTACATCTTCAAGCTCTCAGCCTCCATTTAGCATCACCTCTCTGTTCAGCTGCCTTCCCTCACACTCCGTTTTCCGTGTAGGACATGGCACCAAACCAGGTGCACATCACGGAACATTCAGGAAAAGCAGCAAGCAAAGCCATGACACCGGGGAGGGACACCGGGGTGGCAATACTCCACCCACCATGACCAAAGGAATGCCAGGAGCAGGCACCTGGGGCTGGATTCAGGTGTCTCTATGAATGCCAACACAAAGTTATGCTTGAGTCATGTTCAATATACCTTAGACCTCTGGATGGAAGAGGGAGGCATTAAGGCACCCTGTGTCTCCAAGCTTCTGCAGGTGCTACTCCCCATCCCACTTCTTACCGCACCCGGGAGAAAAGCAGAAAAATAAATCAGGATGGTTCCTTACTCAGGATGAGTTTCTCTGCTTCTAAGGAACCCAGAAATATCCCCACACCTTTCAGCATCCCCTCTCCGTCCCCTGCCAAGCCACGGTGCCAGGGCTCGCAAGCAATGTGGTAAACTCTGTGCAGCACACCCAGCCAGCTCCTCAACATCCAGGCACATCCTCTCTGCCCAAGGGTGTACAGAGAGCTCTGCTGATTTTTGACGGTGGCAGTGGGGAAATAAGCACTCAAAAAAAAAACAAAACAAAAAAAAACCCAACAAAACCAAAACCCAAAAAAGACAAGATGGGGGACTTGTAGAGCCCCTGCCATTTGCTTGGCTCAGACACAACTTCAAGGACTGCTGTAATTGTCTAGAAATCAAACAAGTGGCTGATAGCACCAATTAACACCTTCCAGCATAACAATACCTTCATCTCATCTCTCCCCATTCTCTCAACAGCTTAACATATTGGCACCCTGAAGGACTCCTCTCCCAGACAGCAGACAAACAGTAATGTGCAGGGCAGTGAGGAATGAAGGTGTGTGCACAGTGTCCTAGCATAAGCGAGGCACGGCGCAAAGTACCGGAGGTTATAAAACATATTAGAGCAAAAGAAATCAGAACTTGACTTGAGGCATCGGAGAAGGTGGAACAAATTGAAAGAATTTTTTTTTTTTTACACAGACTCGGACCACTTTTTGTTAATAGCTACAAACTGAGAAGATTTTTTTTTTAAGTCTTCCAGCAAAGAATACAGTGCCATCTTTGCACATGGGGAGAAAAGCCGTATGAACAATGTAATCAAAGTGGGGGAACATTTCCAAAAGGTCTTCACATTTTCTTCAGAATAAAGAAGCAACGAACACAAATAAGTTCTTATGCTTGAGCCGCCTGCTCTTTAAGCTTCTCGAGTGAATGTAAGTTTGCACGCTCAACCCCACGCAAGAAGAATCTTGCCTTGGAGGAGCATATGGACCGGGTATTGCACGGAGCAGCAGCCAGTTCTGGTGAACACACACAGAACAGCCCAAAGAGAAAATTTGGGGTTCAGAAGAAACACTACCTTCTGCAATTAAAACATGAGTCTGGAGCACATCGACTTGAACCCACTGGACTTGCCCTAAATTTGCAGCGGTGTGACTGAGTGCAGCATTACGGCTGACGGGGAGAGCAAAGGGGCACGGACTTCTCTTTTATTCAACACACTGTTTTACCAAAGAAACAGGACTCGGGATTCTGAGCTTCACGGGATTAACGCAAAACCAAGCTTGTGGACAGGCAACACCTATTAAAACCAGCAGCTACAACCAGGAAAAGTGAACAGCTTCTGGACTGAGAGCTCTTCGGGGTTTGTTTTGGTGTTTTGTTTTTTTTTTTTTTTAATTCCCCCAGAACTTGTGCTACCATTGAAAATAATAAAACAATTATCCTTGCCTGAAAAGAAGGCTAATTGCCCTTCCCGGTGGCACTGCCCATCTACCTTCAGACACGCTGGAGGGGTAGCTGCAGCTCGGGTGCATTCCCGACAGGGAGAAGCCTCGGGCTGTGCTCCTCGCAGAGCTGGGAAGGAAGGCAGGCTGCAGTAATCCCAAACCGGCTGAACCAGGCTGCCTTCCACCCCTGCCCAAGGGCTTTGCCTCCACCATTGAAATGCTAATCTGACTTTGTAAACCCATAAACAAAAACAAAGAGGAGGATACAAGAGGTAAAAAGCGTCCCTGAACTCCATCCCCAAACCCAATCTCCAGCATTCAGGCTCTGTCTGACCGAGCATGATTTTGCCCAGAGGAGTGAGTCTCACAAACTCTGATATCAAAATTGCTCGAAGGGAGCATCTTTATGGTCAGATGCATTTAAATGGCCACTTCCACCACATACTGGAATATCCTTTGTCTCAGAAATCCATGAAAACAGCTTTCTCCTGCAGCAACAGGCCAGACACAGATCTGCCAGCCTTACTTACTGCCCTTTTACAACAGGACACCCTCAAATATTAACACTAAAACTTATCTGCCTCCTGCATCTGGGCTCCAGCTCGACGTTGCATGCACTGTACCCACTTTCCCTGCCTCTCCCAACCCACACTTTTCAGAATTATGCCTGCACATGGCTCATAAGATGGGGGCAAGCACCTTCCCAGAGACCCCATCTGGGAGTCACAGACCTGGGTCTGACCCAGGAAGGGAGAGAGGAGGGTAGGAAGGACAGCAGAGGTTGGCTCGTGGGGAGAGCAGATCCAAGGCTTGGAGATGCTAAATCTCAGAGATCAGTAGAGACACAAGGACATCCCAAGGCTTGCTGGCTGTTCTCTCTGCTCTTCCTTCGAGCCCTGCCAGCACACCCACATCTGGAGGGAGTCAGCACAGGGGGTCATGTCTCACCAGCAATGCTCCCTGCCAGAAGGAGCACTGAAACCATCTAATTACCCTGAAAGCTGCCCTTTTGTTTCCCATCCTCCCTGTTTTCTTCCATCTCCTGACCTGTTTTCGAAAGCATTTTGGGCTGCCTGTCATGTGGAAGCCAGATTTTAAAGACAAAGCAGCGGCTCAAGATATTTATCCCTCTGCTGCCTCCAAGGACACTGCTGCTAAAACCAATCTTCAGGGGAAAAGAGGACGGAGTCAGCAACATGGACCACGGGGAAGGGGAAAGCTGTTCTGCATGCCACAGCAATTCCTTACTGGGGTAGCTGAAGCCAGCCGTGGTTAACTTAGGCCAGAAGGTCCAAGGGCTCTTCTCTGCCAAGTTTAGCTCTGGATGACAGTGAAATGTGCTTAATTTGACAGTTTCATTTTAACATGTATGGGCAAAGTCTAGAAGGAGACAGTGGCAGCAGCAAGGGAAGAGAGTTGGATTATTATAAGGTAGCTTTTCTGTTGCCTCAACCCAGTGCTTAGCACTAAAAATGGATACAAAAAAATTATAGATGCTAACTCTTCACCCTAGCAATGAAATGATCAAACACAGTGTCTTCAACACGGTAACAATTCTCTCACACATTATAAAAATCAGCCTTTCACTATACATTTCAAACTGCCACCCCTCTAGCATTACAGAAGCTGAAAGCTTGGGCATAGCACTGGGGCAGGAAAACACGAGGAAACTTTCTGTTTATTACTCTTCTCACATGTTTCTTTTCAATTTATAATAAAACTAAGTTACAGAACTGACATGAGTTCTGTGTCCTCCTCAAACTATTGGAAATATACTCAGTTCCTGGAGTGGACAGTGCAGGAGCAGAGAGAAATAGGTGGTCAACAAGAAGTTTAATTGGTGGAATCCTGCCAAATGCAAGGAAAGAACCTGACTTGTGCCTACGTGCCAGTGAGGACAGGGAAGAATAATGCTTCAAGAGTACAGGAGAACATCTTCTGGTTTCTGTTTGACTGTTTCTCCTCAAGAACTGTCAAGTGAAGGTTTTCCTTCCCTCTGCTTTTCTCCAGATGATCGTGAGCCATGGGCTGGGTCGCTGCACGTGCCTTGGCACCAACTCCATGAGCCCAGTGCATTCTTCAGCTATTTGGACACAAGATCTGTTGGTAGCCCAGACACACTGATCACATACCAGGTGCGCCAAACTAAACTGAAAGGGTATAAGACTGAATCATCTTCTCCTCTCCAGGCTCCTGATGAGACCACTCTGGCAGCCTTGCAGTGGTCAATTCATGACCACCACCCTCTTCTGACCACAGTCCTCACATTGGGGAAGCTGCCCTCTCCATTTCACACAAGTGCATCCCAGGCACGCAGGGCAGTGAAGGGTTAATTTAATTAGTTCTGTGTGTGCTCAAAGAATTACAGGCAACTTCATTTAATTATTAAGTAGCCAATCAGGTAATCTCTGTATCTGATTAGCACGCTAATGAAATAATGTCTTCCAGTTCAAAGCTGTCATTCCAATCAGGAGACAGCCCTTCAGCTAGAAGGAAAAGCTGGCCAGGTTTCCATGGGCTCAAGGCTTCGGATTTTGAAGAGGGGAGCAGGGAGCAGAAACATTCCCACCTTCCCTCTCCTGTCTCTGCCTCTGCACAGAGCAGCGAGGCTCCCTGATGCTCCAGGCAAGCGTCCTGCATCACCACCACCACCACCTCACATCCCTTCTGTCCTGCTCCCACACGCACAGGACGGGTCCGGTCTACAGAGCCCGGAGAGTGCCAGGCTGTTCGGAGTATTGCCTGGGCCCTGCCAGCTGAGAGATCTGCTAAATATGTGGGGCATGGCTCTGCTATGGTCCACATGGGAGAGGAGGCACACAGCAAAGCCGTTATAGCGCTAAGAGGAAGCCAGAAACCTTCCTCCCTCCCCCATGCCACGCTCTGCTCCTGTGTCATATGCAGTTATTTCCAGCCTGGGGAAAAGTGCAAGGCGGCAGCTGTCATATGAGGCAAGGACTCGCCTCTTTTAAACAGGGATTTCAGGACTAAATGACCCATTACAACCAACACAGCTGCAAGAACTGGGACACTTCCACACAGCCCAAGAGGGGCTTTGGGAGTGGGGGAGGAAAGCAGGACACAAACAGAGGGTTAGGATCATGCTTCCAAGACCTGGCGTGGAGTCTCCCGTCCCTCCACCTTTGAAGCATTAGCTTAGCTGTCCTCTTCCAACTGCTGCTGTTCAGCCTAAACACAGCAGGGTGGGTGGGATGTGCAGCCCAGCCCGAGCCTGACACTCACCTCCTCCTTTGGCCCTTTCCTCACAAGCTGCTCCTGCTCAGACCCAGCTCAAACTCCCTTTCCCGAGCAGCAGCAGCAGCTACTCCGCTTTGTGCACAGCTGCACACATCCCAACTCTCAACCAGCCAGGCCAGGTTGATCAGAGGAGCTGCAGCAGGATGTGGTTCAGCACCACCAAACCATGCCAGCTTCTATCCAAGGAGCCTGGCAGATGCTGCTGCCCAAGCTCCAGCCTGCGCTGCTGCCTCTGCGCTTGTGCGAGTCCTCGGTGCCAGTTTAAACGTTAATTCACCTCCGGTTGCCACAGCTGCCAGCGCGTCTTCTTCGCCTTTCTGAGCTCTAGATCGTCTTCCCGATGATGTTTCCACTCGGTCGGTGCCTCTCCCAGAGAAAGGGCGGAGCCTACCAGGATGCTCGCACCAAGCAGCACCAGTTTTAAGTCGCCACTCCAAAAACAAATACTGAGAAAAATCACAAGAGGAAGCAGAAAAATTGTGAGCAGTCCCCAGCAGCCAGCCGGCTTTCTATGAGAATGCTCAAGTGTTGACACTTTTCGTTGACCCTTCTTATCCTGCGTATACCCCATGAACAAGAGACAGCGCTGCTGAGAGGGAAGGGACACATCTCCCTCTCTTCTCTCTGCTGACTGCAGCCATTCCAACTGAAGGAAACTGGTTGGATCAAGAAAGTCAGGCTTGGACAGCACAATGAAGCATCCACTAATAATCAATCCCTTCGCAGCAGTCTTCCTGCCAACTGGCCCCGGACTGGGCAATGATTATAAACTGTAGTTGCTGCTCCAAGGAAAAACAACACAACATCATATGGCGGCCCTTAAATTCTGAAACTAGTCCTGCTTACAAATAAAGACAAGTCTTTCTGACTGCTTGTCCCAAAAAAAACCTCCACTCTGAAATCCAAAGCTGGGTTCATCCCAGCTTGTGTTTCACTAGTCACAAAGAAACCCCAACCAACCAAAAAACCATAAAGCTTCCATCATCAAAGCTAACAGAAAACTCTAAAAGTGCTGCGAGTTTAATGCCTCCCAAGATACTGTGGTCACCCCTCTCCTGCTGGCATCCCACTCACTACCCGAGGAGGTGAGCACAGGAGGACCTGGCAGGGCAGGGCTGTCCCAGCACTCATTAACCAGCGCAGATGCAATTCGAGCCCAACTTAAAGGCGGCCACCTGGGGACCCGCATTCCTCGACAGCTCTGCCGCCCCGCACATTCCAGCCTCATCCAGCCCCATCATCGTCCCCCAGCCCTGAAACCAGGTCAGGGAGGCACAGCGTGACCTGATCTCCACCTCTGATAGCACCAAGCCGGTCCCATCCCCTCTTGCCACCCTTGCCACAGTCAGGCCAGATGTGAAGAGCGCACAGCAATACCCGTCCAGGCGTGTGCGGGGACACCCTCTCAGTGCCACAGCTATTTGCAGATCAGCCATAGTCCAAAGCTTCCCAAAATGACAAACTCCAGGCATTGGGCGGCTCAGATGTTTACTACAGAGAGCAGTTTGTTCCACCAAGGGACTCGAAACACCCTCCCAAATTACACATTGCCCTTCAGGGGATGCCACAGCAGCTGGAATCGGCTCGCTTCTCACATTCCTTAATAAGCACTTCCACTGGAGAGCAGGGTGGATGCAGGGCATCAGCTGCAGCTCGTCACGACTGAGAGCTGGGCTCCCTTTTCCTCATGCTCCCAGCACTATCTGCAGTCTAAGAATATCCAGCACCACCCACCCTGCTGGGGCAGGGGGAGTCAAGTGGTCCGAGCTCCCAGGCATTACAGGTCTCCCTGCTAGAGGAGACTTTCACTCTGCCTCCCCCAAGCAGCAGCCTTCAGTGGGGCCCCTCGATAGCTGGTTGAGATCCTACAGATCATGGAAAGATAATCCATTGCACTACTAATGCACTACTGCAGCTGTCCATGGAGAAAATCCCCTTTCAACCAAAAAAACCCCCTCAAGCCCTTTGATCCTCTCCAACTCACAATTATCTTAAGGGCAAAATAGTCCTCAGTGCCTCGGCACCTTGTATCGGGCTGAAAGAAAGGAAATCGAGACTGCTATTCCCTGTTTATTCTACATGGCTGCCCTGTCCCACAAGGCAAGCTGCTCCAGCCTCTTCAGCACCGGCAAACAAATCCTGATGGATAGATATCTGCATTGTTGGGTGACCAGAGCCACGGAGAAACCGTTTTCTCGGGACATTTTATTTTGGTTCGTCTTTAAAGAGAGCCTGAATTTCTCAAAAAGAGACTTGCACTATTCTGGTTTTGTGCAAGACTCTCAGCTCCAGCTGAGCTGAACTGATTTCAGCCTCACGTTCAGGACTGACTACGGAATGAGCAATTTACAGGCTCACCATCTAACTCCAAATTAAAACTTTTCTAACCAGAACCTTCACTTGAAAAAAGAAACGTAGCAAGGCTTGATATAGCCCAAAACCCTTTCAGGGAGGGTCTTACTGATAAGGTTTCTTCCCCAGGTGCCCTCTTTGCTGCATGACCTCTTGTTACCTGTGCAGGCTCACTCCACCTGCTACCCAGGGCTGCAGTGCGATAAGAGTTTCTTTCAGCAGAAGTGTCAGCTATAAAAAGCCTTTCCCCTCCCCTCTGCCTGTTTCCATTCTCGTGCCACTGCTTCAGTCGTGCTGGTACAACCCTTTTGTGGGGCTGTGGAGGGAGCTGGCCAGGGGAACTGCTTCTGGCGAGGCACAGCTCACTTTAAAGAAAAAAAGGGTTGCGGTTTTTAATCCAGGTGAGCAGTTTTACTGCCGGCCGTGACGGTGGCAGGAGCTGCTGTGGGAAGGCAGCTTGAGAATTGATGTCCTCAGGTTCCACCAGACGCTGCTCGTGAGTCCACACTAACAACACGGGGAAAAAAAGCCGTGCGATGGCCCGCTCTCCAGTGAGGAGAAAATATGAAATGAAAAAAAAAGCCCCTTCTCTAACGCTCTGAAATCCCATTAATTTCAGAGGTACTACACTTAAAATAACGGTCTTTAGAAAATTCATCTAAAATTCCCAGCAAAGTACTACTCCTCGTGCACGTTTCTCCATCAATCAAGCACTAATAAGTTTTGAATTCTGGACTGACTCAACCTAAAGCAAGAGGAGTGCCGGAGCCTTGGACACGCTTTCCTAGAGGCAGTGCTCAGCATACTTGGCCACTCCAGTCATCCCAAACACGTTTGCATGCCAACGCACACGTGTGGCCTGAGAAATGCACGGGACATGGCATTATCTTTGCAAGAGGAGGGTGCAGGGAAGAGGAGAGGCAAAGGGAAGCACTGAGAAATGTCATATGCAGGGACACGCAGGGATGTTCCACGCTCAGATGGGGAACCCTCCCGAGCACAGGACTCACTTTTTACTTACAAGTGCAAGATATTTTGCATTTGAAAATGTTATTTCACTTCCACAGAGCCGTTAAGGTTGTGTATTCAGGGGACATGAAGAGACTGATGTAGTGGGCCAGTAAGGGTTAGGCCTAAGTGAGATCCCGAAATATCACAAGAAAGCATGGAAGGGGTCTTTTTCCTTGCTTATTTTTCAGGATTTGAACCTTCCCAGAACACCAGAAGAGGGAGCCTTTGACTCCTCTGCCATGCTCATCATTTGTTTTATATTAGCAACAATGACAAGCTCTATTAAGAGTCAAGCTCTTTAAGTGAACTCTCACCCTTTGCCTCCTGAAACAAACCCCCCCAAAAAAAACAAAACCCAAGCAAGAAAAAACCAAAAACCTCCAACCACAACCCTCTTTGCACCTCGTGTTATGGATATAAAGATATTTTTGCTGCCACACAATTCCCTACATGCAGGGCTCACCAGAAAGGAGAGCTCTAGGTCTGCCTTCCAACCCTTTGGCCGTACAAAGCTACGGCCCCTTTAGAGCAGGCTCAGCTGGAGAGAAAGAGCCAGAGAATTAATGGCTTTACCAAAGAGGAGGAAAAAGACCCTCCAGAGCTCCTTTTACATCACCAGCCCCAGCAACCAGAACTAAACTACGGCTAGAGTTTCAAGAGCCACAGAGGATTGAGCCGGCGGCTTGCAACCACCAAAAGCAGGAGGTCCCGCTCCCACCACAGAACCCTTGCAAGAAAAACCCGGCCAGGACCCAGCGAGCAGCTGGGACGCTGCCAGGAAAGGGGCAAACCACAGAGGCAGAAGCGTGGCTGAAGTGAGGGCTTGAAAGGGAGCGAGATCCTCTTTCTGGCAGCCAAGATCCTTCTGGCAGCTGGCAGCCCCCAAGAGCAGAAGAGCTTCGTGTTTCACGGCCCCCTCAGCGGCGCATGTGCCCTCCTTCCCACCAGGCTGAATGTGTCCGCTTGACCACGCTGATGAAAAAAACCAACAAAGACATCCCCCTTCCCTTGCTGAACCAAGATAAGCTACAGGGAAAGAGCTGAACCGGTGTAAGAGCACCCAAGGGTGAAGAGCCTGCACTGCTTAAATCAGACCAGTCCAAAAACTACACTGAACTGGTGGCCTAGCCCAGAGTGGGGGTCCCTGAGGACTATTACGCCCCTCATGTTTCAAATAATTTGGTGTTAACTTTACATACTGCCTTCCCCGGCCAGCTCTCAGCAGTCCTACCTCGGATAATACCAGCTTTGCTTTTTCAGTGGAGAGCTGGTGTTTTAGCTAAGCATTTATAGGATATAAAGAGTTTGTCAAGAAGTTGAGCCAGCGCTGAAAGGAGTTGCTGCATTGGACTGCAAGACCACCTCTGAGCAAAGCAAAGACCTTGACTGCCATCAGCGCTTCGGGTCGAGTTATTCCCCCATTCCTTGTAAAGGCAGTCTGTAAAGCCCCCCCCCCCAAAAAAAAAGCAGAAAAATGAGTGTTCTGGCAGTAAGCAAACTGCACTCTCACCACTTTTCCCCATCAGCTGTTTTCTGTTCCTCACACAAAAGGCTGCAAACCCCTCCTAATTGCAGGAGCCTTCCACCTAACAGACCCTGCTCTCCAGGCCCTCCTCCCCAGGAACTGGGGGAGAACTGGGGCACAATAGGAAGGAGAGCGGCTAAAGGGAATAGATCTGTTAAATTAACGCATTTTCTGTCAACCAAATCAGCTGCCCCTAGTGCTATTGTTGGTGAAACAATGGAGACCCCAGGAATGGGCACCCATTAAAAGGAACAAGCCTGCTGAAAGGATACACTCTGAGGCACAGCCTTGTGTGTTTAACAGGATTCTCTACTGTAAGGAAGGAGGAATCACTAGGCTGCATTGTTCCCACCACCACAGCAGATGCTGTTGCTTCTGGTAACGAGGAGGGGGGGAAAATAATAATAATAATAATAATAATAAAATTCATACATACCTACAATAATGTTTACATACTCAACTTTTAATTCGGGAATTTTAACTCCTTGGCTCTTGTCATTTCTACCCATGGCCCTTTTCTTGAGGAGATTTTTGCCTGAAAGAAGTCTATGAAAGCATCCATTGCCATTACAAAAGTTAATTCTTCACCCTTCATGCAGGCACTTAACAGATGCCAGGGGCAGAATGGCACAGCTCTGCCGGCATTATGCGCTGGGAGAGAAAGACCACAGTTAAGCAGGTCTACATATAAAGCTGCAACACTTTGAAGGTGTTACTTTTAGTTGGTTTGGTTAGAACAAATTCCACGAGGAAAAACTTTTGAGGCCTGATTTAGATGCGCTGTGCAGAAGTTTAAATCGGCTGATTGAACTGGCACAGGTTTGTTGGTGGTGTTTGGGTCTTCTTAAACAAAGCAAACTGCAAAGTCATATTTAAGCTCTTACACAAACGATTATATATATTTTTTTTTCTAGTGAGGAAAGACTTGCACCTGATTATCCTTAAATGGGTCTTAAAATCAACTCAGCTTAAACTGTTAAACTTGTGGGTACACAAACACTTCAGCTAACACCAGGCATGATTTTCAGTGTCAGCTGTGCCAGCAGAAGAATTGCCTTCACTAACACAACATAAAATCTGTAATATCAGGCTCCATGTGCTCTGTCGAATCTCTGAAAGTCTTATCGCATTCCTCCTTCCCTTCTGCCTTCGACTGCAACACTCACTCCCCAACTCCCCTGTCACCTAACTCAGATCCATTCAAAATGTTGCTGTCAAAATAACCTTCCTTATCCATTGTTCAGACACCCTTTGGCTTCGTGCAGTCACTGCTTGTTTCTTTTCACAGGCTTAAGATAACGTTTTAACTCATGTATCAGCCCCCTGAACTACCTATTCTTTTTTCATTTTTTTGGTTGTTGTTGGTTTGGTTTGTTTTTTGTTTTTTTTTAAATCTAATTACACAAGATTATTATTATATAAAATGTAAGCACTTGTGTAGAAGTTTAAGATCTACGGTTGGGAAAGATGTGACTTGCATTTGAAATGGAAACTGCTTTCCAATTTGCAGACCACTTGAAACAACAGCTCTGAGAAGTATCTCTCTGCCTCCCCCCTCCATTAATCTCAATGAACTCTAGAGCCCAACACTGACATGTAGAGTGTTAATGATTCTATTATGAACAGAATAACTAAGACAGCAAAAGCTGAAGAGCAGCAAAGTAAGACGTGGTGCTGGAACGGGGATATAGGGACGGGGCACTGCAGCAAGTGAACCAAACAGCGGCTGGGACAGGTAGGAAGGACAATAAAACCAGCACGGACCCTTGATTTTGTTTGGTTTTTTTTGAAAAACGAACGCCCAACCCACAGCCTCTACTCTGATGAAGCTGATGCTGCCCAGGGGAAGCAGAGCCATCGCAGAGTGACCGTAGTGTATAACCCAGATTGACACAGTGCTCCATAAATGGGTCTCTCCACACAACAGGACCAACGCTGTCCTGGTATATTTGAGTCTAATTCAGTGTATTTGAATTCCATAATATTTTCCAACCCTGCCTACTCTCTGTGCAGCACCTCACGCTGCACTGGCAGCTGCTCTACCTTTCCCCAGACAATGTGTTTTTCCTAAAGCAAGGTGCTTCACAGAGAGGGAAGTTTTAGTCAGCAGATCTATTGTTCTGCTGTTGCTTCGGTCACTGCCCACTCCCTTCCACTTTAATGTTGACTACTGGGAACAGGCAAACGCCATGAGGGATGGACATCCTAATGACTGAACTCTTCTACCCAAAAGGCATTTAAACTCAGAACTACCCTCAATGAACACAGCTGACCTACGTGAATTCACCAACACTTTCATCAACTAGCAGCACCTTCTTGCTGCATTGATCTTACCTGAATTTTAAATTCTTCTGATAAGAAACCACCTGGCCATCTCAACTACCACAGAGCAGGACGAGGCAGCAGCGGAGGCTGTAAATGCTCCTGTAATGCCAATAACAATGCAGCACCAGACCCAAACAGCTACAGAGGGGTGAAGGCTGTACCTGGGTACCAAACCCTACGCTCTGTGCCATTAACCCCATACGAGCCACTGACAGAACAGGAGGGTTGTGCCCATTTTGGTGTCATGGACCACGAGGGACACACCCAAAGGGCAGAGCAAGGGGATCCACAGAGAATTTTCAGCAGGATTTAACATGATATGACAGTGGAGGTCAGAGCATATTTGGCCATCCTATCCTCGCTAGGGAAAATTCTTTTTAAAGTATTAAAATTCTAACACGTTTTTTAACACTTTTTTTTTTTCCTTTTAAAGCTGTATGTAGCTTGCACAGATAGAAGGAACCCTGTTCTCCGCTCTCTCCTCCAGCTCTCCCTCTCTCCACACTCTTCCTCCTCCTGAGGGTCCCAGGGGAGCAGTAGCAGCCGCTGGTTTTTAACAGCCACATAATATTCCTGACAGAAAGAGCCTGTTCAAGAACCAGCACGGAGATACCACACTGGAGAAGGAAAAAGGCAGGCAAGAGCAGCAGTGCCCTCCCTGCCTGTGGGTGGGAGGAATGTACCTAAAGGCAGAGCCAGAGCCTGAAGTGCTAGGAAGGGGCAAGAGGCAAGGAAAAGCATCTCAAAGCTGTAGTGAAGTTAACAGCAGAGGCAATTTGCCCAAAGGTGCTTTTAAAAACCACAGGAAAAGATTTATGTTTTCCCTGTGTAATGTGGCTTTTCCCCCTTTTCCAAATAAACTAAGTTAACAACAATGTTTTGACTATTTTCAAGCACATTCTGGAAAGTCACCTCCCCTCGACCTACCCAGGCAGAAGTTCCTAAATGTCTGAGCCCACAGCTCCTGAGAGCACATGCCAAAGAGCAGGGTGGCCACGCCACACTGGCTCCTGTCCAGCGTTTTCAAGTTGTGCTGAAATACGGTTGAAAACGTTAAATATTCTCCCAATATTTTCGATACAAACAATCCCTACAGCTGCCCAGAGGATATTTCAGTTGCCGAGGGGAAGGGCATCCTGCCAGGAGATACTTTGACACAAGAGGTGTCCCACATTACAGTCCAGTCTTGAAGAGGGAAATAAATCACTCCCTATCATCACCTGCACTAACGTGACTGTGGAAAACATCCTTTATGTCCATCAAGGGCAATGACAACCCCCAAAAAAACAGACGTGCCCTGCACAGCCACGCCTTCTCCTGCTGCAGCGCTGTTAGAGTAGGTAAGGACTGAGGCAGGGAACTCGGATCGGATGACCCAGAGTGATCCCTCGCAACCTTACCCATTCTGTGATTTTTACAAACCACCAAGAAATACGCCATGACAACCAAGCCGACACAACCGAAAGACCACTTCTGAACAAAAGTTTTGTACAGCAGATGGCTGACAAGGCAGCCATTTAAAATGGGGAGAGGGGAAAAAAAAAACTAAACCACCAACCCAGCCAACCCACCCCAGAAGGCAGAAGTGCTCTCTGCCATCCTCAGATCCATGCTAAAACACGGCATGAAGCTGAACACGTCCCGAAGCACCCGCTTCTGTCCCACTGAACTTTTGACCTGCTGGCGGTGCTGAACCCCTCCTGAGTCCATTGCCGGGTGATGCCGCAGCAGAGATTTAAAAAGAGGAACCCAGGCGCCTGCATCTGCCAGAGCCAGCATGAGGGCCAGCTGTGCCCACCCCCTCCTCAAACAATGCCCAAAGTCCAGCCTGATGGATGCTCCTCTTTCTTTTTGGACACCCCTTCCCCTGCAGTCTCAGGCTATGCGCTGGGTCCAGCAAAAAGAAAATGGAAATATTTGCTTCCCAGGTTTCTGCCATCCAGCTGCTGATGGCAGCCCTGCATCTGGAAGCTTCACTTTCTTTTGGGCCAATAAGTTAAAGGTTTTGCATTGAAAAAGTGAAAAGGAAGAGAAGGAAAAAAACCAAAAAAACCCACCAAAAAAGCTCAATTCGGCCTCTCTCTAGACTACTGAAGGCCCCAAACTTCTCAAATGCCCTCAGCAAATCTGCTCAGCACAGGAGGGATGGGTGCAGATGGCCTACCATTACGCGCCCGTCCAGCTAGCTATGGACAGACCCACCACAAGAAAAAACAACATCCGTGGGGAAGGTACGGGGGTGAGAGAAACAAGAAATACCCGGAGCTTTTTAAAAATGACCAACAGAACGCCACAAATTGGAAGATCAGGTTTTGTCTGGTTTGAGGACTCTAGGGATGGTAGCAGTGAAACCTTAACCTGACCCTCCTGCTGAAATTGGAGGAAGAGCGAGGGCAGGGGATATTTGTTGCAAGCAGAATTAAGGCTTGTTTAAAACTTCTGCATTTTGTAATGATGTTGTAAGAGCACAGCGTCAAATTCCCACCCGGAGATACACCGGTATCGGAAAAACAGCAAAAAAAAGCTCCACCAAGCAGAATTTAAGCTCAGAGGAGCTCACACCTCCTAGGGAGGAGGGAATATCCAAGAAGAGACAGTGTAAGACCGTCCCTCAGAGATACTGGACAAACATTAGCTGTGAAGCTCAGGGGGTTTGAGCGTAAGCATCCTCCGGCTGAAGGCATCCCTGAGATCTCCATTCTTCCTTCCACACACACAGACTGGCTCAAAGCACCCGTTTTACCCCGCGCCCGAATGGACCGAGGCAATGATCCCTGGGTTACTCATGAGGGGCAGGAGTTTCGGAGGGAAGGGCATACCCCAACGCAGCCACAAGCACACCTCTCCACAACAGCCAAAGCTGAAACAAGAAAATCTTGCTCGTGCATGTGCACAGATTTACTTTTTGACGGCTAGCTACGGTTCTGTTTTCCCCGAACATGTGCTTCAAATCCTGGCATCTCCACAAACCCCTAGAAGAAGGGACACCTCCATTTTATTCAGACACCCCTGAAAACTCAAGCATGTCTCGGAGTGAGACCAGCCAGAAGGAGCACTGGCATTATCAGCTCCAAAATCAAGGGAAAAAAAGTCTTCTTTGCGCAGTTAAATAAAGCACAAATAAAATAACAACCGGAACCACACGGAGCAGTACTCTTAGAAAAAAAAAAGAGTAAATTCCATCGCTGGCCATTGGTTTCTAACAGTGAACTATCTGAGCAAGCTCTTCGTGCAAAGATCTGCCCCCAGATACCCCCGAAAGCAGCGGTGAGACTGGAACGACCACACCAGGCAAGAGGTAACAAGATGGTGTGAGCTTCAAGGAACTTCAGAGCAACTTTCGCGGCCGCTTTTGCCGGGCTGCTCACGCTCTGCCGGGGAGGGAGATTTTACTCCACGTGCCTGACGGAGCAGAGTTCTGACAGCCGCATCCGTCCTCTGACGGCATCCCGATTTTAAGCGCGATTTCCACCGCCCCTCGGACCAACGCCATGCTTTTTAAAAGCCGTTTCTGCCGAGGGCTGCAGGCCATCCACGTGCACCGAGGGTTTTTTTGGGGTTTTTTTTTTTGGCGGTGTTTTCGGTGCGCTGCTTCTGCTCTGCAGCACCCGCAGCACCAACGCGCCCGCGCTCCTGTTCCTCCTCCTCCTCCTTGCCGGGCATCATTCCCCCCCCCAAAAAAAAAACCCAACCAA
>VWZN01018524.1:71093-118588 GCA_013396955.1 Regulus satrapa
AGCAGCCGCCGGGGATGGTTGCAGTGGGATCCCCCGGGATCTCCGCTCTCCCTTCGCGCCTCTGAGCGGGGGAGCCCCAGCGGCGCTTCTCGCTCTCCGCATGCGGCTGCCACGAGGAGCCCGATGCTCTGGGACAGCTCTGTCACCCACGCTCCCGCTCCCTCCCCGTCCCTCCCGGTCCCTCCCGGTCCCTCCCGGCTCGAAAGGCAGAGCAACGCCGCGGCTGTTTGGAATTGTATCTCGGGAGAGCATTCAGCGGCAAATAGGCGTTAATTACCCGCTCGTGGAACTGCCTTAACGGGACGGGGTCGCAGGGAGACGCCAAGCTGACTTGGCGGGCTGTCACCGCATGCCCTGACCACCTCCCCGCGGCCACCGCAGCCTCAGAGCAGTCACAGAGGATGGCTGTGCCCGGCTGCCTCGGCGGAGGGTCCAACCCGCAGTGAAACCGCTGTGACACTGCAGGCCCACCGCGGTCACCACTGTGGCCGAGGGAGATTCCTTGGGAGCCGGAATAATCCCATGGCCTGGTCTTAACTAGCGTGGATAGCAGTGAAACGCCTGAGCTGGAGTGGGATATCCCCTTCCAGGAGCAGATCTGAGGGGGAACACGTTGCACATAACCCTGCTCTGTCTCTGAGCTGGAGGCATCAGAGAGGGGAAAGCCGGTGGCATCGGTCAGCGCCACCGCGTTGCTGCCAACAGCTGCTGACACAAAGCAGTCCGAGACCAGACTTTCAGACTTTGAGTCTGATTTCAGACTCAAAAAGCACGCTGAGACCTCCAGGGTTTTTCCTCTCCCTTCTTCCCTTCAAAAATGAACGTATCAACAGAGAATGAGGTGAAGGTATGAGCTCCATGCTGTGTCTCAGGCCATTCCTGACACGCTGACCAGGGGAGACTGGCTGAGGATGGGAACAGCTAGTTCAGAGAAGAAACAAATCAAGGAGCAGCAGCAGCAGCAGCGTGGCTCAGCAAGAACGAACAAGCTCTAATTTCATTGCCCCCTTTTTTTTTTTTTTTTTCCGTCGCGGGATCAAGGGATACCCAGTGAAATTGGAAGGGAGCGAATTTAAAATGGTGCAAGGAAATATTTGTACCATGCGTAATTAACACATGGCATTTGTTACCAGGAGGTTTCATTGAGGCCGGGAGATTAGCAGGATTCAGAAAAGGATTAGACATTTATATGGATACCAAGAACATTCATGGTCACATTAGACAGGATATAAATAAATTTTAGAAGGGATATAAACTGTCAGGCTTCAAGGCACAATATAACCACTAACTGATGGCGAGGGATTAGGGAAAAACTTCCCTTGTGGGCGGGTTGTTCTATAATTGTCCACTATGGAGTTTCTTGCACCTTTCTTTGAAGTATCAGAGAGTAGCAACTGTTGAAGTGAGAAGACTGGATTAGCGGGGCTACCGGGCTCATCTGGTGTGGCAACTGCTGTGCTCCTTGGGGGTCAGCGAGGGTCACTTGAGAAATGGCGTGGCAAAGAGGATGGCACAAGAGGTGTCATCAGACACCTGATTTTTCTTCAGACACAGACCTTGCTTTCCTTCGCTGGAAATTTCACACAGAAAATGGATTTCACCAAGGCTTTTGCCAAAACATACTCTATTTTTTCAAGTGGTTAATTACTTATCTTTCTAAGTTCAGCCTTTGCATCTGTTTTCCCTAAAAGCTCTTGACTTGGCTCAATTATTGTTTGAAGGAGACCAACATGTTGTACTGAAACCCCGACTGTGTTTCAAGGCACAATGACTGCGAGGCTTGATCTTGAGCAAGAGAGTATCTGATCTCTTGTGTATTGTGTCTGCCTGCACTGGATTGAGCCAGCTCCAGCTCCCTGCAGTAACTGTGAGAGGAGAGGGCAAACTCGGAGCACTTTGTCAACATGCAGGATCACTGTAAAACACCAACAGCTCTGTGGGAAAAATCTAGAGGTGACATCTTTGGGCCAGGTATGGAATTCTACTGTATTACCTAATGCCCAATTCTTCCACTGAGCTAATTTTTGGTCCCCTGGCCACGTAAGGGGAGTTTATGCTGCATTTCTCTCTTGCTCTGCTCTGACATTCCTCTCTGAATTCCTGTAATGTCCAGCTGTGGCTTATCTCACTGCTGCATCTTTGCTTGTTCTTGACACTGGGTCAAACAGCTTTGTAGTATCCCCACTCTCTACTCCGCTAAGAACTTTAAATACAGACTCCTAATCTCTGTTTTTGTCAGAAGAGCTGCGGTACCAATTTTGCCTAATGTTTTTTTGAATTAATTTGGCTCCCTCTATCGTCCCCATTATTTCTGTCGAACTGTTTTTTCTCTTATATTGCTCTTTTTATTCCAGGATGCTAGGGGCTCCCCACAATCACTTAAGGTTGTTTCCTTTTTCTAGATTCTTACACTGCTCTTAAATTAAACTTCTTACTCCAGCACCAAAAGCTCTGCTCTCCCACTGCTATTTGGGCAGAGACTTGGTGAATACACCACGGCATTTCCTCTTCTTTGATCCACATGCTCCTTCTCTTCCAAGCCACCTTTGGTTATGAGTTTCCTGTCCATAATTAACAAAACCAAAGCCTGCTCTGGCCAGTGTCTTTTCCAAGTATGCTATATTCTTCCCCTGGATTTATTTTTTTTTCCTAGACTGTTGGTAAGACTTCTCCTACCACTGATTTTTTGGCTCAATATCCAATCCTGGCTGCTCACTACCTTCCATATTTACACTCCTCCCTGGTCTTCTGTGGTTTTTTTCTCATCCTTTCTTCCCAAACTGGCTGAAGGTTGAGTTCTTGTACCTTGAGGCTGATGGAACGAATCAAAGCCTCTCAATTTTGTTGTTCCAGGTCATCCCTGGATTTCTGAGCTCACTTTCCTAAGGGAAAAAAAAAACAAAACCAAAAAAACCCCAACCAAATTCAAAGTGCCGAAAGCAAATTTTTAAAAAAAGGTTGTAGAGTTGCAGGGACTGCGTGTCCCCATTCCTGTATGACAAATCATTTCATCTAGAAACAAAAAGAAGGGAAGAGTGTTTTCCACTTTCTCCAGAAACTCCTGTCACCTCTGCCTGATCTAAAGCTCAAATGTAATGTTAGGTTGATGACAGGAGATCTCTTGCAGCCTGCCTCTGAAAGATAACAGATTACTGACAGGCACAGGTCAGTTCCTTGCCAGCTGAAGTGACATCATCATTCATAAAGATCTCTTTTAAAAGAAAGAACTCTGAACTTCCTTGCATTTCCACCACCTGGCTTTAAGCTAAAGCCTGGTGGACTACGTTCCTATAAACTAGATTCAGGAGGAGCTAGAATCTTCTCTTGTAAGGAGTCAAAAGTGCTTGCAGAAGGACCAACCAAACCTCAGATTCTGTTCTTACCGGCAGCACATTCTCTGAAGGACTTGGCTTTGGGAAATTCAAGCTTTCCTAATTCAGGGGAAATGATTTAACTATAGATAAAGGCTAACATTTCTGTTTCTTCAAAACAGAAATTTTACATTCCTGGCTGTGAAGAGTTTCATCTCCTTTTCCTAGCCTGTCTGAATTTTACTGCTTCCTTCTTTGTGTTGACTTCCCTCAACAATCTAACACCAGAAAATCCCCCTGCCTTTACTTCTTTTTGCTGAGTTATGAAGTAGAGGACAGATGTGATTTAACCACCTACCCCAAGCTATTTCTACCTTCTAGGATTCTTCATATTTTGATCCATCTTCAAGTCCTCGTTCTCTTTTCAATGCCTGCTGAGCAAAGAGGTTTTGTGGTTGACGTAGCACAGTTGAAAAGCCTTCCTGAATGGAGCAGAGGCTGCAGTACTGAGCGCTGGGAGATCTGCCTTGGATCTGCTTTTCCTCCTCAGACAACAAATCAAGGAAACTGAGGCACAGACAGTGAAAAAAATCAAGGCACAGATTTTTCTGGGTACTGGTAGAGCGAGAGTCATGGAGGCAGCCAGAGGGATCACAGAAGAGTTGTGGAAGCAGATGAGAATTTTTGCTTCTTTTGACTAAACCAGGAGAGTCAAGAGAAAAAAAGCCATGTTGCATTTTGATAATTACTTCTTTTGAGCCACTAGTTATGATTTCCTATGAAGTCAGGAAAGCAGTGGCACACAAGGGGCTAACATAAGAGGCAAGAAAGGCAAAAGGAATGGTTGAAAGAGAGCAAAACAGATTTAAAACAGAGGATAACGTTGTAGTCAAGAGACTGTGTAGGATGAGAGAGACACAAGGGAAGCAGGGATGAGAGAAACTGGTAAATACTCTGAGAAGGGGAAGTAAATACATCTCCCTCTTAATTAGCAGGGAGTAAAGAAAAGTCTGTAGTCACAAACACTTGTGGAGTGGAAGGAGCTGGAATGCTGTGAGGGGGGGAAGAGAGAGAGAGAAAGAGAGGGGAATGTCTGAGAGCAGGCAAAGTCAGGGAGGGATAAGCTGAATAAACCAAGAAATGCACAGTGAAGGCGAGCTCTGCTGGTGAGTGGGATGCTGCAGGGCTGCATAAGAAGGTGAGATGAGGAAGGTAGAAAAATGTGCAATCTCAACAGCCTAACAATGTGAAGTTTTAAGTTATCAAGAGAAAAGATGAGGCAGTCAATAAAAAGGAGAGCCAGTTGTTAAGGCAGAGAATAGAAAAGAGATGGGTGGGCACAGACAACAGCTGTGAAATGGAGGCATGAGAGAGAAGAGGGACAGTGCTGGAAAGCGTGGGAGACAGGAATTGGAAACAGAAGTAGAACAAGAGAAAACTGCCATTCCCACTTTTTTGGGCATTGTGGTGCAGTGAACCAGCTCGCACAGGCCTGTTGCTGAACTCAGATAGGTGGTATCAATACAAGTACACTTAAACTTCAGCTGACACAAACAGGGCTGCAGGTTAGGGACACAAACACTTCCCTCTAGCTTCGAGTGCCCAGAAGGTTTTCCATGATTCCTGCCTTGTGAGCAGTGGGGGATTGAGGATCATCTGCTGGAGAACCTGTTGCTTGGCCAGAATACACACTCCAGCTCCTCAGGCTGACCCAGCTGTTATGTCATGGACACTGCAGTTGTGAAAGAGCTGTGCAGTATTTTTACTGCCTCCTGCATGTACACATTCCATACGTCCAATGTGAAAGCTCATACAAAAGCAGTCACTCTGAGGGCCTGACAATCTGGAAATCTGAGGGATGCTCTTTGTAACATCCCAGATATTTACTCCACAACACTACTTTCAGCTGAACAAACCACTGGAAAGGATAAGTAATTTCACGTTACTGAAGTGCAGCCACGCTTTCCACAAAGCAAAGCAGCAGTTGCACACATCACCATTGGTTTAGGTAGAAAATTAGCAACATTGGGCCTCTTTAGCTTGCACCCACTCTCTTCCTTGAAAAAGCATCTCCCTACTGGGGATTTGGCTAGCAGTGCTGCAGCAAAGCACCCTCCATCACAGCTCCTCTCCTGTGTGCTTTACTGAACTACACATCAAACCAACAGATCTAAGCCTTAGGTCTCAACAGATTTTCTGTTCCTAACCCACTGGGGCTGAAAACCACAGGTTGTAACTTGACGTTTTGTCCCCTAGAGAGCAATCAACAGGCAGACGATAATTAGTGGCGATGGATTTAAAGCCAGGGAATCTGGCTCTTTCCAAGCCTTTCCCCAAAGAGTAGCAGAGAGGGGCCTGCTGCGTGGGGGTTTGTTTGTGGCCATCCATGGTCACAGCTGCTGCCAGGTACATCTGGTAGAGGGATGAGTCACACACGGCCACAAAGCAAGGTGGAGAGCCAGTGATCTGCCCTGGAAACCCCACTGGGAAGCAGAGGGGAGACACACACAAACCCCTACGCTTCTATGCCTCCCCAGATCTGCTGTCTCCGCTCCTGCTGGCCACAGCTACTCCGCAGGCAGGCAGCGGTACTTGGGCATAAACAAAGAGATGTTGAATTGTTTCCAGCCCAGCAGTCAGCAGCGGTGCTGGTATCTGTGCCGTGGGCTCCAGGACTGGTTCCTGCAGCAGCAGGGAGAGGCTCCTTGGGGTTTAGCAGCCTGAGCTCACTCGGCTCAGGTGCAGCGTGCTGTGGAGTGAAGCACCCACAGGCAGGGGGAACAGCCCCAGACACAATGCAGAGGATGCTGCACAGCGGGGCTGTGCTCCACGCATAGCAGACTCCTCATCAGTCACTCCAGGAGAGGTAGACTGTGTTCCTAGAGGGGAATTAAACTACCATTTTGCTTACAAGCCATGACAATTCAGTTCTGGGTTCAACACCTTCTTAGATGGGGATTAGTGGTGTCTGAGCAGAGCTGGCAGAGGGGCTGAAAGTTTCTTTGCTGTAACCAACGTTCCGTACCCTGGACCTGAAGACGTGATATGAGGGAAAGATGTATTTTTTTTTTNGTTGTGGGGGAAAGATGTTTTTTTTTTTTTTTTTTTTTTCTAAAGCTGCTGATCCCACATGCTCCGAGAAGTGCTGAGCACCCACTGCACAGAGCAAGATGGTTCCTGTTCAGTGCTGGTGCCAGTGCTGTGCTCCCCACCGAGGTGCCTGGGCCAGATGCAGCGTTGGTGCAAACCACACAGCCCCTGAAGATTAAAAACGGCCTGGCTGCGTGCACACCAACTCCTGCAGCTGTGGTGGGGCTGGAAAGGCAAAGCCCACGGTGGTTTCAGCCAAAAGAGCCTTTCCAAAGCTTCACCTGACACCCACCTGCCACTTGCTTTTCCTGCTATGCTGCTTCTGTGGGGAGCACAGCTCTCCAGTGCTCACTTGTGATTTCACCAGCATCCATTTCCAACATCACCGATACCTCCACTCGTTGCTGCTGCGTTTGGCTAGAGAGATATTCAAATTCCATTCCTTGCACAGCAGTCAGCAGAAATTTAAAGTGATTGATCGCTGAATCTTGCTAAGAATGGGATTCCAGGTTGTGCTGATGCACAGGTCTAGAGACAAGGCAGAGTCTCACAGAGGGCTGAGCAGGCACCCAAACATTAGCAGGACTGAGTCATAGTTCTAGCTCTCTCTCTGAATTGCTCTATGACTGTGAGCAAATCAATTCATGTGTATTTTCCTCATTTATAAAATGGGGACGGTCATATTTAGATACCTCAGGGAAGCCGTGAGGTTTAATTAGTTAATGCTAGTGCCTTGTCAGTTCTCATTACCACGGTACCTCTGTGTTTATTGCTTTGAAATTGTAAAAGGCTACTTACATGCTAAACATTATTATTCTAGATGAGGTGGAGCGACTTAATCCAGTTTCTCTGTAAATACCAAGGGCAAGGAATTGACATTCCCAGTATTGGCTTTAGTGTGAGGTCTGCTTTGCTTGTATAAAAATCTCCCTGCCATATAAAAGATTTTGATTTATTTTCAGACTCCTAATGCAGTTGCTCTTGAAACAGTTAAGCTGCACTTTTACTGGTTTACTTAATTTGGTATGTGTGAATAAAGTCACACAGAACAAAAGTAATTTAAACTGGTTTAGACACAATGTAGGTTCCAGTGTAAGGGAAACAGAACAAGGCACCAGAAGCACATCCCTGTACCTCAGCCTGGTGCTCAGCTCTGAAAATCAGCTCAGTGCCTCTGCAGGGCTGGAAGCAGCCACACACTGATAGCTGCTGCTCACTTCTCTTTGTCGCCAGCCCAATTTAAACCAGCAGTGCAGAAGTGGAAATAAAAGACCTGCTTGCCCCATTAGTGACACTGTCATCCGTTGACTCCTCCAGCTGGTTCACTGTTAGCAACTCTCAGCAAACACCTGAGGCTCAGCTCCAGAGGTTCCCCTGCTAGCAGGATATTGATACGAGCTGCTAGAGCTCCTTACAGTTGGGCAGGAAGGATGCTGTAGGCTCCTGGGCAGAAATCTGATAAACAGGGCGTAGCCTTGGCCAGAAGAACCTCTAGGTTCCTGTTCCCAGCTCCCCAGACAGCTCTGCCAATGCACTTCTGCTTTTCCCCGAGTTCAAGATGAGGATCCTGCTGCAAACCACCTGCCTGTGGTGGAACGGTTTCGCCTGTGGAAGCACTGACTTGTTTTAAATCTGCGACCCCATGAAAATACAAGTAAATAGGCAATGGAGACAGGAGAAACTGGCAAGGAGAAGGGCCAGTTGATTAATTCCTTCTGCACTTAATAGCTTTCAAGGTTTGGGTTTCCCACACCCAGCCTTCCTGGTTCACCTTCATGTCTCAGCCTCATTTTCCTGCTGGGAAGAGAGGGATGTGTGCCAGCAGCTCTGTCTGCATGTCCCAGCCCCCAAGGTACTGCCTGTCCTGCTGGATCATGGCACCAGAAAAACCCCAACCACTCGAAGGCAATCGCCCAGATCAACAATCTGATTTGCAAAGTCCTCAGCACCCAACCATCCTGCCAGCTATCTGAGGGGCCATCTTTCCCTTGCCTGTTCTCAGGGGCCACTCCCAGCAGCACAGACAAAATGGGGTGACTTGGCTGGCAGCTGGGTGACCCCACTTCACGCTCTCAGGAGGGCAGAATCCGCCCCCAAGCCCCAAAATGTGGCAGGAAGGCTTTGATTTATACATCCAGACAAAGCCCCACAGGGAACAGCCGTATGGAAATAGAACCTATTATGCTTTACAATTAGAGAGGGGAAAAGCTTAGGGTTAAAATATGAAGTGGCCAAGCTATTAACCTTCTCATTTAGCATGAATGGTCACTAAATTACAGGGCACATCTCCTCCCTCCTCCTGGCCTTATGAGGAGTGACTGAGACTGTTCAGCCTGGAGAAAAGGAGACTCAGTGGGGACCTTACCAATCTCCACAACTGCCAGAAAGGAAGTTGCAACAAGGTGAGTGTTAGACTTTTTTTTCCAGGTAACAAAGGATATAACAAGAGGAAATGGCCTCAAGTTGTACCTCAAGAGGTTTAGATGGGATATTAGGAAAAAATCTTCACCAAAAGGGTTGTCAGACACAGGAACAGGCTGCCCAGGGAAATGGTTGTGCCACCAGCACTAGAGATGTTTCAGAGATGTAGATGTGGCCCTAGGCACAGGGCCTGGCAGTGCTGGGTAATGGTTGGGCTCGATGATCATAAAGGTATTTTCCAACCTAAAAGATACCAGTCCATGACGTGAACAAGCAATAAAGCATAATTAATCCTGCTCTGAAAATATGATCAAATACTGGCAGTGAGCCACAGCTGAGCCTGAGGGGGCTAAGAGACTTAAATCAGAGAACCAGCACATCAGGCAAACAGCAAACCCTCCCACCACCTCCTGTCAGCACAAACACCCAGCCAGCGTTTGTGCCCCTACCAGTGACAGAAAATGTGCAACCTCACCTAGATGCCACGGGGGGAAAGCTCCGTTTCCACAGGGCAAACATGCATTTGGGGAGAGAAGGAGATGGAGTTAGCAGAGATCCTATCCTTCACGAGGCAATGTTGTACATAGATTTTAACCAGTGCTGGTGGTTAAAATCTCCTTGCCAGTGTTTGGGCACGCCTGCTCTGGGCACAGTGTGAGATGTGGTAGAGAAGTGTTCCCTCACCCACCTTGGGTGGGAGATTTATGGTGCAGGATTTATCAGTTCTCTCTCTGATGCAGAGTCTCTGAACAGCCATCACAACTCTACCCTCATCTTTCCAAAGCAAGTGCTTGCTTCAGCTGATTTTTCTTTCCCATGAGAAAGGGCTACCATTTTTTGAAGCAGCATCATAGAAATAGAGTTGAAAGCAATACCAAGCAAAAACTCATTTAGCAAAACTTTCAGATACCATTGCAACAGCGATATTAAATATAAAACAAACTGACAACCAAAATTCCCCCCAGCCTTTCCAACCCCAAATTTGAAGACCATTCTGGGGAAGATTAACAAACAGAAAGAAAGGCAAAGATGACGTGAAATAAAAGAGAAACCAGCCAAACAAATTCCTTTGACCAGCTGAGAAAAAAATAATACAGGAGGGAAAGAATTAACAAAAATAGCATCTTTTTTTTCCCCCTTCTTTTTTAGTGCTCTTAGTATCAGTGATCATTCTGTCTCAAGATCCCAGCTCTGACAGGGGTGTCCTTCATGCCAGGCTCCACCACTGACCTTCTCTGCTCCAGATTTCCTCCCACCTGTGGGGTGGGGGACACAGAGGAAGGCAGAACTCCGCAGTCCCAAGGTTCAGTCAGAGTCAAGAAGTATTTTAGGCACTGCCCATCCTTTTCCTGCTGTTGGCTGCTGCAGCTGCTGCACCCCATGCGGTTTCTTTGTAAGAGAGAGGGAGGGACAGAGGCAGATTTTCATTTCAGAACTTACCACCACTGAGTTCTTCACCATCTCCTGTCTCCAGGCAGAGCAGTTGTTCCCATCCTTCTCTTGCCCTTTCCTAATGAGGTGCCTTCTATGGTTTAGCAACAATTAAAATAGTAATGAACTTAACTGGACAAGGAACCAAACATTTATTTGTATTTTAAAACTTACTCCTCCTGCCCATTTTGGGTGAATCCAACCTCTAAGTGCCTTTATACAAGGCTACAAACAGCCTGAGACTGATTGATTTATCCCATGAGTATGTGTCTTACCCATCACCTTGGGCTCTACACTGGGGCTTGATGCACAGCCACAGCTAAAAAAACCAGCTGATCTGAGAAAAACCTTGATCTAGAAGGACAGAAATAGTTGTGTGGTAGCACAGGGAATAGTTCTGGTGTTCACTTATCCTTTATGCCATAACTTTAGGAAAAAAAAAAAAACAAACCCACACCTAATTTTTTTTTAAATTAAGCTGGCAGCTGGAGTGGCTTAGCTGTTTCTATGTTAAGTTTTTAAGTTATGGCTGTGAAGATAAGTCAAGCCAAACCCCATCACTGCAGTCATACCCACCGTGCCAGAGCCTCCCTCTCTCCCCACAGAGATCTACCCTAGGAGACACTACCAGCAAGGCACTCACAGCACGAGAACAGCTAAAACTGCAGTGCTCCAAAAAATATTTGCCCCTCCCAAAGTGCCTGTCCGAGTCTGAGCTGCCAGCAGCTCCCTGGGCAGCTGGGCTCAGCAGAGGAGCAGTGTCAGCACATCCAGCCTGGCTGCAGGACAGGACAGCCCTGCCAGCACCACCCCTGCCACCACCCAAAGGTGCCAGGGCCAGCCTGCCTCCTCTCACCTATTTATCCTGGAGCCCTGTGGGCGTTCAGGCTCCCTTTTCCCAGTTGTAGAGTGACCCAGGTGGGACTAATGAGTGCTTGCCTTGCTTAGCTAATTAGAGGCAGTGAGAGCAGCAGGCTGCAGTTCTGGGCTGGGGCACTTGCAGAGGAAATATAGAGTGTGGGGGGTTTATTTCTGGCCTTTTTTTTTTTCTTTTGGTCAAGTTAAAAACCTCTGGCAGGACAGCACAGCACAGCAGGGAAAGAGCAGAGGGAGGAGGCTCCACATCACCCTTGCCCATCCTCTTCTAATTGACATTATTCTGTGGTATGAGAAGGAGGCAGGAGAAAATGATAAGGAAGGCTGGACCATTTGTTCCCATTCAAAGACAGATTTTCAATGTGTGATCTAAATCTTTCAAAGGCCAGCCTAAGCCTCCCCACTTCCACAGCTCAGCCCTCTGAAGCTGCCCAGGATCTCAGCACGGGGTAGCACAGCCCAGGGGCATGGGAAGCTCAAACGCTCTGCGGGACACTTATGGACCCCAAAATGTTCTGCAGGGGCTTCACCCTGCCTGAGACCCACCTTCCCTGCCACAGGGGCTGCCCGAGGATGCTGAGGGAGAGCCTTCCTCAGCAGAAATGTTGGGAGAAACTGAGGAAACCTGGCTCTGCTGGGCTGGGCAATCCTGCCCTGGCCCCTGCTGAGGCTGCTCCTGGCCGTCCCTCGTGTGGCACAGGACAGCTCGAAGGGATCTGGGTTTTATTGCAACATCACCTCTATCATAACACACCCAAAGAAAGCATTCAGCTGCTGAGGAGCCTGCCCTGTGCTCAGAGGTTTGACCTCAAAAAGTTCTGGCCTGAGCTCTCTTTTCCTTGCCTGGCCGGCATTTACGTACAAATTTCAGCTGCCGCTGAAAGGTCCTTCTCTTTCACCTCACTCTTGCCAGCTGTATTTCCCTAGTCCCTTTCTAGCTGTTATTTCCTTCCCTTCATGTTGTTTTCCCCTGGCTTTTTCTTTGTTTCTTTCGTAGGAAGCAGCACATCATTATGGCTGGTCTTTCTCTGGAGCTCTCCCAGCCGAGGTCATTACTTAGCTGGGGAGATCCAAGGAGGTGGCTGTTTGTGCGGCTGTGAGACCTGTGAAAAAGCAGCTAATCAATTCAGAAAATCATCTGGGTGGTAACCCCACTGTCAGCTTGTTTTCTTCCCTTCCACTTAGACATCAAACTGGCTGAAGATGGCTCTGGGGAATGAGGCAGGCACTGAGAGCTCCTCCTCTGCAGGCACATCTGTGTCTTTCATCAGCAGGGCTCAGGGAATAGCACTAACCGGAGAGGGGGAAAATCTCTTTGGAGCTGAGAGGCTCGTGGTCTCCATCCTCTTGCTCTGAAGAGACCCTGCCCAACGGGGAAGCAATCGTTTGAAAAGTGGCTAATGCTCTAACACTGCCTGGCAGAAAGTGTCACGTAGCAGGCAGAACTGGGGGAGGACAGGCACAAAACACACAGCCAAGGGGGCACGTTAAGCTACGCCAGCGAGCAGGCCCTGGTAGCCAAAACAGCCTGCAGAGGCTGAGTGGAGCAATAAGACATGAAAATGGCCTTCTGGTGAATGAATTTACTAATTGTTGCACTTTGCTTTCACTCTGGTTTGTGTCTTTGGGGACTGTATCAGAAGAGGGAACAGCCAGAGACATAAAGCTTTTACCGTGGCCAGCTTTAGTCATTAGAAATTGAGATGCCTCGTACTCTGGGACCCTGTGGTGTCATTCAGAAGAGATAAGTCATATCAGAAAGGCATTCTCTATCAGGCCAGCTAGCCCTCTGAAGGGGGAGCAGGCATGTGCATGCATGTGTCATAGAGCCATGGAATGGTTTGTGCTGAGAGGGGCCTTTAAAGGTTATTTAGCTCCAACTGCCCTGCAGTGGGAAGGGAGACCTTCAGCTACATCATATTGCTCAGAGCCCAATCCAACCTGACCTTGAATGTTTCCAGGGATGGAAATCAACAGGGAATCAAAAAATTCCACATGCAGCCTGTTCCAGTGTTTCTCCACCCTCACCATAAAAAATTTGTTCCTCATTATCTAGTCTAAATCCAGTCTCTCTTAGTTTAAAACCAGTACTGCTTGTCCTATCACAGCATTCACTAGAAAATGTGTCCCATCTTCATCTTTCTTATAAAAAGCTATTTCAGTACTAAAAGGCCACAATAACTTCTCCCTAGAGCCTTCTCCAGGCTGAATAATCCCAATTCAGTCTTTCCTCAGGGAGGAGTTCTGTCCTGCTGATCGTCTTGCACAGCCCTCAGGGTCTGAGACTCATTCCACCATCAACAGCCCCACTCTGGGAACTGCCCAAAACTTCCAGCCCGAGGTACTGCCAACCACAGCACCCAGAGCCTCCCCCAGCCCCCCAAACCTTTTTCCATCCCAGGAGGGATTGGGGAAGGTGCTGGGGGCAGAGTGGGACACGAGGAGCTTTGCATTCCATCCCGGGGGACCCCAGTCAGAGGGCCAGAGCCAGCACCCCCAGAGCCCTTAGCAGCCCCCTGCCATAAGCACCATTGTGTATCAACAAGGATTTTGTCCCCACATCCTAAGAAAGGTTTGAAGAAGGGGATTTTGTGCTCCTTTGGGCTGCAATGATTGAAATCACCTGGGTTGTTGCTCTGTTTTACTGACATGCAAGGTGCCATTAAGGAAATGTCTTTTCCATAAAGCAAGGGACACTCACACGTAGCCTGTCTTCCATGCACAGCGCAGAGGTTCTGCATTTATTTAGCAAGAACACTGAACCCTCTGCAAAGGTTTGCTGAAAGTTCAGAATGGGAGAACAGCCTGAGTTGGAGGTTTCCTTCCTTCTGCAAGGTTAAGTCACATCCTTAGGTCTCCTTTTAGAAAGCTAGCAAACCATGTTAGAAGAAAGAGAAAAATCTTTAATGGAGAAGCCTTGCACTCAAGAGAACACACAACTCTGACCCAGGCCACAGTTCAATTCTCGGGCTCATTTTCTGCAGTGACACAGATGAGACAACTGCACACCTTTTTTTTGCTGTTAGAAGCAAACTCTGATGCTCTTCACAGCCAGACAACTTTGTCAAAGGATCTCAGAGATAAATGAAAGGCTTTAATGTTTGTGAAGAGGGTATTAGTGCAAACAGATTCCTTGAAACTACTGTTTAAAAAAAAAAAAATCTCAAATAGAGGGAGAAAGCAGGAATCTCAACTACCTTTAAAGATAATGCCTTCCTACAGAGCAAGTTCTGTATAAAATTAAGATGTTTATTTGCTTCCTTTGGTGTCTCCAGCACTCAAAATAAAATAAAGCTTTTATCCTATTATATTTCAAACCATGACTGAGAGCAGAAAAACAGTCCTTGCCTTATTTCCTCTATTTTACCAACATGAAATCTTCTACCCATGCATTTGGCCAGCAGTCTGGAAAATGTCAAGGTTAGGAAAGGCTGAGCTTCATCTGCTTTTCACAGATCTGAGTAATGAATTCTTCATTTTGAAGTATTGTTCTAGCCTGAAAAGCGAGTCTGTGGTGCTGGCATCATAGGGTTCCACATCTGTCTCTCAGTTGCTCTGGACTACGTTTGCTCAATTTATTAAACAGGGAGGGGTTTTTTTTTATGTTTTGCAGCCTTGCAAACTAAACAGGAGGCCTGAGGCTTTAGAGGGGTTTTCCTGTTCATATGCACTTATCAACATGACAGATTTTGCTTGCTAACACTTCAGCTCAATCTCCTGCATTGGAGGTGCTATTGCAAGAAGACTGGACAAACCCAAAGTGCAGGAAAGGTAAGAGCATCAAGAACTTATTTTTGATACTAGACAGAGTACTTATAATTCAGAATGCAAATAGGAAGCAGAACCCCACAGCAAAAACAAAAGCAGAGTCCCCAGACAGAGTTGAGTAAAAGTCATTGTGGTTGCAGCTTGATAAAACTCCATGAAAGAATGAGCAGCTCAAAAAGATTCACTGGGAACTCATCTCTGTGTTTCATTGTGTGAAAACCAGAGATATTCAATTACATTAGAAATCATATGAGGGCAATTGGAGGCAATCCCATTTCACACTATGCACATTTACCTATGGATTGTGCTTCTGCCATGTGTGATGGAGCCCAGGGGTCTCAGCAGGATTCAGAAAAGAGTTCAGCAGGTCTCAAACATTTTGATAGGCAATATTAAAAGCTATAATTAAAGTAACAAAGGCTGCTAGTGATGTAAGCCCTGCTTGCCAAAGCTGAATTCAACCTTTCCCAGTGGAGTTTAGGAAGTGTTTCATCAGTAGGGATGGTCTCCTGCTCGTAGCTACTGAAGATGTTTTTTGTGGTCCTGCCCATGATTCTGATCCCTGGCAAAAACAAAGATCTAGAGAACAGCAAGAGTTAGCCTTATCTAACACAAATCAGTTTCTGTATTTCTATTTAAACTGCCGAGCATCAAATACGCCCACTGTAGTCCTGACCAGTTCTAAGGGCACTGCAAGGTTGGAGGGGTGGCTCCAGGGTGATGTCCACAGAGTCCTGACTCCCGTAAGGGCTCGTGTTGAGCCCTTATGAAAAGGTGCAAAAATAAAATCCTTTGCCTTAATCAAATGTGTTGGGGCAGCAACTTCTGCAGCTTAACTCCTTAGGTGGGAAACACAGGCAAACTCAGTAATTTCTCCCAGAGGTTGATTTCACTGGCTAGGCTGCAGCAGTGGCATTTCCAAAGAGAGAGCTGCTGAATGTTTTCTCTCTAAGAGTGCTTTACCCATCTGAGCCCCCTGCAGATTGCCTGCAGCGTGCACGCCCCGACTGCAGCTGCTGAAGGGCTGCTGGCCCAGGGACACAACTCCCTGGGGGTGGAACGGAGACTAAGGGATTATCAGCACCCAAAAAGGGCCCAGCCTGGTGTCTGCTTGATTGGATGACAACAACTGGAGTTACCCCACCACATCCACACTCTCTGTGGCGCTCATACGAGCGATGGACCGTGGTGAGTGCTGCCAAGTCCAGCAGAGGAGTGAAGGGGGAGAAAAAGCAGCCCCCGGCCGCAGCAGGACCCCAGAGCAAGCATGAGGCTTGCAGCCCAAGCCAGCCAAACAGCACGGGTGAGCCTGCCTCAGCCAGGTGTGTTCAGCTTCCTTCCAAGCTTCCCACTCGTTTCCTGGCCACTGCATGCAGCTCGAGCGGCCCCGTGGCCGCTGTGGGGCTGGAGCCTGGCAGGAGGAGGGCGCAGCGCTAGAGGCGAAGCGCTGAGCATCCCCGGGGTGGCTGTGCCCGGGGTTTGCAGGGGGATTTATTGGAGGTGGGGAGCAGGTGGCACAGTGCTGAGCTGCTCAGCTGTCGTGTGGCTGGAGAGGGACGGCCGCAGCTGGGTGAGGGAAGGGACGAGCTCAAGGTCTGGCAGCCTTTTCTGCTTCACGGGTCTGTGGGAGGCAAAGGGACGGCGGAAAGCGACCCAGCTGGGATGCAGGGCCCTGTGGGGTTGGGATCCCGGGAGGGGCAGTGCCATGAATCATTTAAGGGGCCTCCTCAGCAAAACCGTTCAGCTTTGTGCTGGGGTGAGTACCCTGGCAGCAGCCCCTGCTGTGTGCCAGCAGGGGCCTTGGCAGCGCTCTCTGGGGCATGGATTTATATCTGCTCATGCAAATAACCTGGAAGTGTCCCCCGGAGTGGGACAGCTGGTCCCCGGCAGCGCTTTTGGGAGCATTCTTTATGTGCCCGTGGAAGCACCCTGGCAATCTCTTTTGGGGTCTGCCAGCAGGGGCCCTGGCAGAGGCCAGGAGGCAGCGTCTCGGGGGCTGAAGCCGTGCCAGCTGAAGCTTTCCAGCAGCAAAGCTTTCTTCTGCCCCAAACAAAGAACCAGTGCGGCCAGCATTATCGATTTGTTTCCCGACTCGCCGCTTTTTAGCGTGGCAGGAAAAGACCAAGAGGAGTTTTAATTTGTCCAAATGGTTTCAGACAAGCTTAATAAAACTCATCGATAAATGGCGCTTTTCATTAAGTTTTAATTAAGGTGTCATTTCAACAGGCTGGACGTGCGGAGTCGCGGTGTTTGATTTTTTTTTTTTCATTTAAGGGGCCTCCTCAGCAAAGCTGGTGGTTTTTGTTTTTTTTTTTTTTGTTTAAGGTGCACTTCCCTGAGTTCAGTGATTAATTTCCATTGCAGACCAAGGAGCTGCCAGGCTGCTGGAGAGCCTGACTGCTTCAGTGAATTCCCTTTAGCACCCATCCCATGCTGGGAATTACACCTATTTAGGCTAAAATCTCTGAACCGAGCACATTTTGTACCTTGATACGTCATCGTCTTGGTCCAGAAAGGGTGCTGGTGGCTGCTGGCTATCTCTCCTCCACAGGGACTGGTGAGGATGGCACGAATGCTGGGCGTTTCATCTTTCCTACTGTGTCCCTGAAGTGGGTTTTGAACACCTGAAAGAGATGCAGACAAGATCTGGTTCAGGTCAACTCATAGCAGGGTGAATAAACAGAAAATACCAGAACCACTGGTCAGTTAGAATCTCGGTTTGGCTGATAGTTCCTCCCTCTTCAGAATGAAAATGTGAATACTGATTTAGCTTAAGAAGTTCTGTGTACACGCATATCATCCTTGAAACAGCACTCCCTCCTGTGCACTGCACTGATTTCTGTCCCCAGCTCAGTTTGAAAACTTTGCTAAAACAGTAATTTTCAAGCAGCTTACAATTTCACTATTTGCTCCCTTTCTTCACAGCAAATTTCCACATTCTTTCCATGTAATCATTATAAGAGTGAAGAACCTCACTGCTGCAGAAGGCAGAGGTTTGCCTGGTATAAAGACCTTTTACTTTAAAATGCCCACTGCTGTTACCATCAGCATTTGAGGAGCTGTGGTGCTTCAGCCTGGGGATTGGCAGCAGATGATATTCATCCCTTGCATCTCCCCCTGCCTTCAGAAGGCTCCCGTGGCATGGTAGCCAGTGTCAGGGCTCTGAGAGCATCCCCTGGGGGTTTGACTCCCTGGCTTCAGGGCTGGCTTAGATAATCACACAAGTGCCTGATGTCAGAGAGAGCTCTTCAAGAAAGCTCTGCTAAGAAGCCCCAGTGAGGGCTGTCAGACCAGCTGAGGCTCTTGCCCTTGCTCCCCAGCTGGGCTACCTTGCACCTACGGCTGTGCCATGTACCCTGTTCATGTGGACCTTGGCCCGTGGACTTCAGACCCTGAGCTGACCCTGGAACTGTCTCGTCACCGCTGGCATCACCGCTGGGCCGTGGCTGGACCTGGCTGCCATCACCACATCTGCTCTGCTCTCTTTGCCTGGGTGCTACTGCGCGGCTGCACCTCTGCTGGTTCGGCCACTGCCCCACGCCTGCCTCCTGCCACCCCCTTGCCCTTCCTCCACGGAGCCAGCCCTCGCAGGTGACACGCTGATCCATGCCTGGAACACCCTGATGGTGCCTGGAACTTCGCCTGGGTGGTCACCAGCAGGAAACAGTCACCCTGTGTCTGCAGAGGGCGTGTTGGTCGGGCAGAAAAGGAAGGAAGAAGCTCTCCCATATTATAATTCGAAGCAGCAACGGGCAGCAGCAGCATTCCTGCACCCATGTGCCACTTACCAAAATTTTAATGTGTGCTAGAGCAGGGAGGGACCTTCCCCAAACTGAGGGAGGCCGTGGAATCTCAGGGGGAATCTCAGGCAGATGGTGATAATGGCTAGCCAACATGCCACTCTGGAGGGGGCTGGGCTAGGATTGGGATCCCAGACGTGCTGCCTCCCACAGATGGTGATTACTCAGAGCAGCACTCTCCCTCAGAGCCACTCAGAGCTGACACTGAGGTTCAAGAGACAAGGCTCGCTCACCAGCACTAGAAGAAGGTGGACTTGAGCTCTTTGGTAGGCTGAAAAATAGCTGTATTCTCATGGCTACCAAAAGACATGGGCTATTTGGGTCTAAGACCCCACAAGCCTCCTTAAAATCTCTGTCTGCACCCCACTTTGTGAGTGCAGTGATCTCACTGCAGCCTGTTGCTGAAGGTCTTGTAAAAGTGGTGCCAGCTATGTGCTCTGTGCCTTGTCACCCCGTCAGGGTGGGTGCCCTGAGGATTTGGCTGCTTGCTGTGGTGGGACAGGCAGTGCTGAAGGGCTTTAGGGGAAGAGCACCTTCTGGGGAGATGCAGCGATTTGGCCGAAGGTTGGACCCATCACTACCTGCAGGGTAAGGCTGGGAGGTGCCAGGGGACGAGAGTGCATTGGGCTGGGCTGAAATGCCTCTGAAGAACAGGATGAACAAGTCATGGCATGCCAGAAATGCCCTGAACTTTGTCTGTAAGGATCACAAGTGGCTGAACTCCGCTGTCCAGTGCGTGCCCTTCAAGTTGGAGCACCCTTCACCTTGCCTTAAACTCTGTTGCTCAGGTGTTGCCACAGCTGAGAGCAATACAAATCCCTGCAGAGCACAGCCCTGCCTAAGGAGCTCGGGGGAATGAGGTTTTGCTGGCAGGGCTGCTAGTGCTGCCTGGCTTGAAGCCAGTGTCTGCATTTGCAGCATGGTAGATGGAGGTACCTCTAAAGGGAGCCGTGCAGAAGCCTTGTTTTGACATCTCAAGGTTTTAATAAAGTTTGGAGATTTGCCTAGGCAGGATGAAGCTTGGCTACAACACAGGCACTTTCGGCCAATCATGTTTTAATCCAAATGCTCCTCGCTACCGTTAATATTTTTAGTATAAACCCATTCTAAGTGCTGACTTGCTTGTCTGATGCACAGGAGGAGAAGAAACCGTACAGAGCGGGGTGACTTCTGAGCACCTGGAGGTCGGGTGTACCTGCCTATGTGCTCCCCTGCCTTTGCTATCCTCTCTTCCAAAACATTTCTGGAGCCTTAGAGTACAAGATAGAGCCATAGCTCTGCGGGGCAGTGTAGAATGTCTCTTTTGGTGAGACTTCCATGAGAGCCTGGGGTCAGGGAGAGAGAGAAACACGGTGCAGTGTCACTGCAAGGCCTCGTGCTTGGTACTGATTGGGCTTGAAGTCTGTGTGATGGCGGGGCCGTGGTGCAGACACAGAGAGATGGAGAGGCAGTGAGATGAGGAGATGGTTGACATGGAGACACGGGATGTCCTGGCAGAGGTCACGGGGATGCTCACAGCTGCAGAGTGACCGCGGATGAACCCGGATCCTCTGTGTCAAGGTGTGATGGACCCCAGGGGCAGAGGTGGAAGGATTAGGACAGACAAGTGCTTGGCTTTTGGTTCGGTTTGGGGAAGTCAGGTGAGTGGAGCAGGAGGCTGGGAGTGGGGAGGATGTTTATATGGAATATAGCTCCAAGGAGCAAGAATTTTGCCTTTTTTTATGCTAGGGCAAATCCCTCCAAAGCAAACTAACCCCTGTGAGTCAGCACGGCCAGGGCATGGATAGACACCACAGGTCGGGCAGAAAACCTGACGTGACTAATGCAAAAAGCAAGCAAACACTTCCCATGGTAGCACTGGGCTTCTACCCTCTACCCTGAAGTCAACCCCCAGAAAGAAAGAGGCAAGTACACTTGCTAATCCAGGATGTTTTGGTTGCCTAGTTTGCTCTCGTTCTTGTCCCCGTGGGTAGGAGATGAAGAGAATACAAGAATACAAATAATAGACTTGAGGCTCTGGGAATCTCTGCACAGAAGGCTTGGTGACAGCTTGGGACCTGCCCTGGATGGCGCAGAGACCCTTTCCCAAATACCCAGGGCTCTCAGCTCGTGCCCTGGGAGCCCTTGGCAGGCTGCTGTTTGCCCCCAAAGCCACGGGGTGTTTATACACACCGGCTCACGTGGTTTTGTACTTCCCTTTCCCAGACCTCCAGGGTGGGGTGACAGCAGCAGGGAATTGGGGTGGGCACGGGTGGAGGATTGGAAGGAAATGATGCTGCATCACTTATTTATTTGCAGGCTAAGCTCCAGCAGCAGCACTGTGACAGCTGTGTGTGTGCGTGCTGGCTGCTGAGCCCCTCTTGTTGGAGGGCAAATGCTGATGGAGTTGTTTGGCTCCTAGAGCTCTGAGCCCCATTATTGTGAGCAAGATTTGAACTTTTGCAGGTGTGCTGGGAATAGCCCAAAGCACCTTGTCGCGGTTGCTGGTCAGAGGAATTCATGGCCATTATATTTGGGAGCCAGGCAATGATTACAAATCAATAACTCCACTCCCAGAGTGATTCATCATTAACCTGGGAATTCAGCCCTTTCCCTGGCTCTCTCCATCAGCAGCTCCCGCTCCTGGAGCATCTCAAGTGTCTTATTCATTTTAAATCATTGGATAGTTATGGGTGTAGCTGAGGAGGAGTGGAAGGACAGATGCATGGAGATATGGTTGAGCAGCTAAGGGGAAGAAATGTTTTTGGAGGGGTTTGGGGCACCTTGAGGATGAGTGGAGCTTGGCTGTAGACTGGGGAGCAATGCTGCCAGCAAGACCCAGGGCACAGCAGCATTCTCTCTGCTGCAGGGCTTCCACTGATGTCCCTGTTGGGCTGGGAAATGGTCAATGTTTTTGCCTGGCTGGGCACAAAGTGGGATGTAAAGAAATAAAAATACCAACCTGTGCCCAGCCAGACCAAAGCAGGGGTTGTGTAGAGGTCCAGTGGGGAGTTCTTAATGATTCCAAACATCCCAGGACAGTCTATTCTAGACAATAATTTATAGCACTTAGCACCGTTACAGGCTTTTAGCATTTTGCAGGCATTACCCAGGGACTGAGGCTGCTTCAGAGCAGGGACTGGCACTGTGGTCTCACCCAGGCCCAGCAGAGAGGCAGGGACTCCCCCAGCCTGCTCTCACTCACCTGTGCACCTGCCCACCTCTGGCTGCTTTCCTGCCCCTTGTCCCACCTCGTGGTTTCCCTCTCCAAAGTTGATGATGTCTCTTATGCAGACTTGAATTACAGCAGCTGCTGGCCCGGGGACCACGGCTATTGCACCAGCAAATACAGCAAATAATCACTGCAGCTAGGCAGGGAATTGGTTCCATTTCACAAATGAGGCAGCTGGCGCAGAAAGAACAGCTAACTGGTGATCTAGGAACACATTTCCCAGCTCCAGCCTTCTCTTCCCGGCTTTACAGCGATATTTCCAGAGAACAGCTTCGATTACAGCACGGTCAGAGAGGCAGGGAAGCCCCCCCACCCTCTGTGCTCTCAGAAATGCTCCCGGGTTTGGGTTTGGCTTACACAAAAATGGGTGGCCCACAGAAAACACAGCCAGGTCTGCATCACCCCTGGGCCTTGCCTCTGCTGGATTGATCCCTGTAGTTTTGCCATCACCTCCACGCGCTGCCAGGCTGTAGGCTGGGCCCGGGGGGCTCAGTGGCACATTGCACAGCAGCAGCATGGACTCTGCAGGGTGCTGAGCTGAAAAGTGAACTGAGAAACACCAGCTGCAAGCCTGCTGCTGCCGCCTCTGTGCTCCTTCCCCCTTCCTGCATCCCCACAGCTGCCCGTACTGCTGCTGCTGCTGCAAGGAGCAGGCTGGTGGGAGCTGGCACTGCCACAGCAGGGGAGATGCAGGAGGGAGAAGTGGGGAAACCCTCTGGGAACGGTACCTGTCACCTTCAAGAAGCTCCAGAGGTTTGAAGGAAAGCGGTTCCGGTGTGGAACTGAAACTGAAGCGGGGGGAACTCGCTGTGAGCACTCAGTGCTGGCCACCAGCTGTTTAAAGCTTCAGATGCGGCCTGAAGGCAAAAAGAAGGGGCATGGCTGCACAGACACACCCAGGACAGGGGCTCTGGAGCACTGCTGGCTACAGCTGCAGCAGCTGAGAGGTCAGCAGGGGCTAGGAGCCACCCCAGAATCCTAGGAAAAGCTGGGCTGTTTGATGAAGGAGCAGGGCATGCCTGGTGCACGTGGCACCAGAGCCAGGGAGCTGAAGGCTATTCCAGGGCCACATAAGACTGGGCAGGAACCACAATCGTGCTCCTGTGGACAGACATAGAGCTATTGCAAAACCTCCAAACAGGCTACTCGATTCTCAGGAAGAATTCAAACCAGCTGAGAGATGTGTTGGTGTGGAAATGACAACTGCAACATTCCTTGTTAGTCCTTGAGACAGGGCAAGCCTTCCTGGACCATGCCTCAGTTCCCAGGGAAGTCTGAAGCCAGGGTTTTGGCCACCTGCAGGCACTAGATGAATCCAATCCTCCCCCAGATGGGGCTCCTGGTTGTCCTCTTCTCCCTCTTTCCACTTTTCATGTCCAGACAGATCCCACCTAAAAGCAGCTGTGGTCCAATTTCACCAGGATTTTTTATTTCCAGAGATCACACCATGTTTTAATAGAGAGCAAAGCATCTCAAATGCCTGCTTATTTCCTAGACCAACCCTTGCAACATCTGTACAAAACTCTCCTGGCAATGTCTGCAATCATCTATTTGGAAAAGCCCCATCAAATAAGTGTTTGAGCCCTGGACTTTGGTTTTGTTTTTCAAATGTGATTTGAAAGGATGAACCACTACAAATCTCTGAGGCCCTCTGGCAGGCATTTCCAAGACCCCTGCCTGGCTGTAAGCTATTTGAGATCCCTCACACAGCATTTTAACCCCCCCTCAGTGCTCCACAGTGGGAGCCTGTCTCTAGCACTCCATTGCTCCATACAGAGCCAGTTTTCCAACTTCCTGGACTGAATTTGCTTTTATGGAACTAATGCTAAGCTTTACTGCCACAAGAAAATTAAAGCAATTCCCTTCCTTCACTGCTATTGTTCCCCTGAAGGTCTTTGGAGGCAGAACTCTTGTCCCTACTGAACCATCCCTTTTCGCTCCATGTGCTTCCCTCCTCACACCTCCCATCCTCGAGTTGCTTTCATCAACCAGTAGTTGCTGCTGACCATATTTGGGTCATCTTTGCACTCCACTGGTCTCCCTTTTTGGGAGCAGGATGATCTAGAGACTCGAGGAATACCCATCCTGCCGAGGAGCAGGCAAGGGGGGCACAGCCACCCTCTGGCCATGCTGCCATGGATGGGGTTTAGGGAGGATTTGGGATCCCTGACTGATCCCTGCATGGATGCTGGGACTGATCTTAATGACAGCAGAGGGTGAAGGGACCAGGAGAGGAGGAAAAGCTGGCAGGTGTCCAGCTGGGACAGTTGGGGAGGGGAGGGTGGGCAGCCTGAACACCCTGCTTCCAGTCCGTTGTTGTAGTGCCAGCTAATGGCATTTAACATATTATTGGCCAGACTCTTCTGTCTCTGCCTCAAGAACAATCTTTGTGGCTGCTGTGGGCTGTTTGCAATAGTTCTTATCTCACAATTTTATTTTTTTTAAATATTTAAAATGGTGAAAATTTTGGACTAAATTAAACCAAGCGGACTTTGTTCTCCCCTGGAAGCTGCTTATGTAACGTCTGTTTTAAGTAGCTTGAAACTCAGTCCTTTGAACCGTGTTAAATAAAATGCTGAAATTACTGTATTTGTTGTGATTTTTTTTTTTTTTTAAACTAAGTCTGTCCCCCCTCCACCTGACTTGCTCGCCAGGCTCCAGCGTGTTCAGGGCAGCCGGCTGGATTGACGCCTGCCTCACTCACAGAGCTGGCACAGGCTGGGCACCACCCTTTCGAGCTACAAATTGCTGTTCCCTCCCATGTAAAAACAGATTTTGCCGTGTCGCTGGGCACTGAAGGCTCTGCCGATCGGCTAGCCAAGCCTCTGTGCATTCCTGGGACAATCCGGGCAGGCTTGCAGAGTTTTCCCTGTGCTTCTCCCAGGATGTTTCAAAGCTGCTCGTGTGTGCCAGCCAAGCCCCTGATGCTCTCGCTGTCGGGCAGTGATGGGTTAAAGAGTTGGGGGGGGTTTTCCCCTGAGCGACCCCGCTTTTTTTTGGCTCTCCAGCCCGTGTCCCACTTTCTCATAACCTCCTCCTCCTCCTCCTTATATATTCATGAAGCAGTGCAGCTGGGGTGAAATAAAAGCCGGGCGAGCCGGGGCGGCAGCACAGGAAGAGGAACTCCGTGTGCCTCGCTCGGCACGGACCCTGCTCTTTATCCTTATCTCTGTCCTTATCTTTCTCCCTTGCAGCCGGGACAGCGCTGGCTCGCAGGGGAGAGGCGCTCGCCGCTCTCCCGGGCAGCAGCTGCGGGAGCTCTGGATGCCAGGAGCAGGAGAGTTAACAGTAAGTGAGTGAGCCACGATAAGATAACACTTTCTTTGCGGTGGTTCCTTTTCTCTAAACTCAGAGGCGGGCCTGGCATGGGGCTGCCTCCACCCCTGCTCTGTCTGCTCCCCTGGGAACCACTGAAGGGGCTGGGGATGTCCTCCTGGATCCACAGGTCCTTTCTGGGGAATTCACACGGGCTTGTTTCAAAATACGGAGCCCTTCTCCAGCCTGTTGCTCTGGAGAGGTTGCCGTGGAGGGTCAGTAAAGCCTGGGGTTGAGGGATTGTATTGCAGTTGTGGTTTGGGGGGGGAGGGAGAGCTCTCAGAGTTCACATGTTCCTGTCTGCTGTGATCTCCTCCTTCTCCCATGGCCTCGCTTCCATCCCCTTTCTTCTGGGGTTGTAAGGAAAGGACACTGCAGAGGAAGCCTTGGGGTTTCCTGCCCGTAAATTAACCCTTCAGAGAGCTGGAATATACTAAAAGGGTGCAACAGGATCTTCTCTCAGCTGGAGGGAAGCAGGATCTGGTTAGCTCAAGCCAAAGCCCTTACCTGGACATTATCAGCACAGCCAGCACCCCTTATTCAGTGGGGGCTCCATCCCAGCCTGCAAACAGCATCCTGACCCCACCAATCCCCCGTTCCAGGGCTGGGCCTATATCTTCCTGCATGATGTGCTGCCAGTCTGATGCCAGGAGCAGCATCTCTTCACCCTACCCACCCACCTGTGAGTGATCAGCAGCCTTGAGGGAACGTGCTGATCCCTAAATTCAGGGGACTTTGCTACCAGGTGCTCCTGCTAGAACTGAGCATCCCATCAATCCACTGCTTCTGCAGGGTGGGCCAAAAAAATTCACATCCCATTGCCGAGGTGCCACCTTCTGAGCTCTGCTAACGCTTCAGTCTTTCCTCCCTGTCAAGGTGCAGCTCCAAGATGAAACCTCCATCTGGGCAAGGCATAAGGCTGGCATGCCTTCTCCTGAGCCTGGCTCCCCTCTGCCTCGCCAGCCCTCTCTGGAAGGACCGGGACTCCCTGATGCAGGAGGAGAAAGCCCATCAGACAGGTGGCAACTTGGTGCTGAGTAGGCAAGAGCAGCAGCTCAGTACAAAGCTCGTAGACCTCAAGAAGAAGGAAGTGGAAGCAGCCATAACTACAGGACAGTTTCCTCCAAGCATGCACTTCTTCAGGGCAAAAAGCCTCATTGATCAGAGCACGGTGTTCAGCATCTTAAAGCGCATGCCAAAAGGTAGGCTTGGCTTAAGGGGAGGTCTCAATTTACTCATCCTTTCTCATCTTTTGCTTTCTGAGCTGGGACAGAACACAGGACACGGGAGACAAGCTTATGGGAGCTGTACATTGTGCTGGCTGGGTTCCAGGAAAAGCCCTGACTCCAAGCTCAGGGATGGGGTAGGGGGAGAGAGGAAGAGGGGGATGGATGGGATGAATACACATTTCCAGCAATTGTGGCATCTGCTTCAACTTACAATATGGATCCTTAAGTCTTTCAAGAGTGGAGAAGGGGCAGAGGAAGAAGAACAACAAGAAATAACAGACATCCCCATTTACTCAGCTTGTTCCAGCCAGGGCCTCTCTTTTTCCCCACATACACATTCCACAAACAGGCTACCAGCCTTGTCTTATTCTGAATCCCAAAAGCATTGCATCCTCCAAAAACTGTTTCTGCAGGTGGTTCTGTAGCAAACCTGGAAGTCTGCTGGGAACTCTGGGGCCACTAGTGGAAGAAGGGGCTACCTCTAACACTGAAATCTTTATTNATACACATTCCACAAACAGGCTACCAGCCTTGTCTTATTCTGAATCCCAAAAGCATTGCATCCTCCAAAAACTGTTTCTGCAGGTGGTTCTGTAGCAAACCTGGAAGTCTGCTGGGAACTCTGGGGCCACTAGTGGAAGAAGGGGCTACCTCTAACACTGAAATCTTTACTTCCTTTGCTTGTTGTGACAAGTCAAAGCCTATGTGCTGCCAGCACTTGAAGGGAGCTTATAAAAGGGAGAGAGAGCAACTTTTTACATGGGCAGGCAGTGACAGGACCAGGGAGATCAATATTGAATTAAAAGAGGAGAGGTTTAGATTATATATTAGTAAAAGTCTTTACTCAGAGGGTAGTGGGGCACTGGAGCAGGTTGCCCAGAGGAGTTGTGGCTGCCCCATCCCTGGAAGTGTTCATGACCAAATTGGATGTGGCCCTGAGCAATGTTCCCAACTTCTCCCCTCCCAGTCTCCACTGTGGGGTGCAGATCCTGGTCTTGCAGCATCCTAATCCATTACTGTAAGCAATTAATGTGTCAGAAATGTCATTATCCTTTCATGGCTGAATTGAACAGATAGGAATTTTAAAAATACTCCCCTCTCCACCTCCAGTATCACTGATACCAAGTGTGAGTCAAAACAAATAATTAACACTTTTCAATCCAGGTGATGGGTTCTTGGAATCTTTGCAAGTGCTGGAAGCTTTTAGGGCCAAGATCGCATCCTCATAGCTGTTAGAGTAGGACTTGATCAGAGCCCCTGGGAGTGAGTTCCTGTTGTTTCAAGCACTGCTGCAATGTCAGTTGCTGCTCACAGAGGGAAGAGGGTGACATTGCCAGCCAGAGGAGGGGCAGACAGCTGCAGCATGCCCAGGCTGGTGCACCAGCTCTGCTGAGAGCAGCAACCACAGCTCTTCAGCACCTCCGCAGACAGACCCTCTCAAGTGGGAGATCACAGACACGAGCCTCTATTAGGTTAGTCCACTATAAATTATAGTCTGGAACTTAATCTGATGGCAAATACACACCACTCTTGTGTCTTGTTCTTGCTATTCACGTTTTCCCTTTACCCTTAAGGGCATCAAAGATATTTTGACTAAGAAATCTCCCCTAGACGAATAAAATACATATCTAAGACTTCAGCTCTCACAGTACCTTCCCCATACAAAGGTGAGGCTTAGTTCAAGCACCAGTAACACCAGGAGTCTTTGGGAAAGGAGAGATTTCAGCAAAACGAAGGGATAAGGAAGGTGAGCATACAGAGGATGCCTCCTGTGCCAGGAAGGCTGGCAGTTGCCAACATTCTGCCCAAGAACAGAGCGCCCCTCGTGCTGGCCAGCAGCAGATGTACAATGTGAGCAAGCATGCTTCTGATAAGGCACAGAAGTGAATTGTACTTCTGCATCCCAGTGCAGTTCCCCAGAGAAACGTGGCCTGGGATTTTGGTGCGTGCCAGAGTTCCAGAGAGCTGAAAGAAGAGACTCGGGCTAGACACAAAAACTGAAGCTGGGATCCAAAGAGCTTAGAAATAGAGCTTTGCTTCAGGTGTGCTTCAGCTTGCATGCCTTGTAAACTACTGCCTCCTGTGCGAGTTTCTCTTTAAATCAGTGGGGCCTGAGCCAGCTCACAGCAAAGTCTGTCTGAAAAACCCTTAATAACCCGGAGTGTTTTCCACCCCAGTGGAGAGGCAGAGCTCCCTATTGATTTCCCCCCTCCCTGTGCTCCCAGGGAGCTGTCATGCTCTGCCTGCCCGGTGCCTGATGTGGAGGGGCCACATCCTCCAAGCCTGGGGGAGGCCGAGCAGCCACACACTCCTTTTCTAGAAGCATTTCCACACATCCCTGGGCTGGGCAAACAAACCTGCTACCACATTAAACCTTCTTCCCAGCTGCCTGGGGGCTCATCGGCATGTCCGTGTCCCCCCCACCCTCCCTCCCTCCCTCCCACCAGGTGCTGTGCTCCACCTGCACGACCTGGCCATGCTGAACGTGGGCTGGCTGGTGTACAATGCCTCCTACCTGCCCGACTGCTACATCTGCTTCACCCGCACGGGCTCCGTGCGCTTTCGCTTCTCCCGGCCTCGTCCGCCGCCGCCGCCGGAGCGCTGCTCCCCGTGGCTCCTGCTGGACACCTACCGGGCACAGCTGAGCGACGTGGCCGCCTTCGACAGAGGGTGAGTGAGGAAGGCGAGGCGAGCCTCTCGGGGGCTCCACGGCAGCGTTCTGGTCCAGCTTTCTCCCCTTTGTTGGGTGTTCTGGAAGCAAGGAGTTGCGGTCAGGGCAGGGTGCCTGGAAAAGCGAAGAGCGATGGTAAGAGCTTGGAGGCTGCTGGGTGAAGCATGCCAGAGTCAGGGACCATAAAAACGGGGTTTTTCTCTGCCCTCTGCGCAGACAAGCTTAATTAGATTTATGAGACCTCTCCCCAGCTCTCCTCAGCACCCAGGCTGAATGGGCTCTCAAAGCAGGACGGGGCTGCACGGTGCCTCATCCAGTGAGGATATCCACAAACAGGATGAGGAAGCCACACAGCTGATGAGCAGACTCTCCCCACCAGCAGAAAAGTCCTCTGCAAAGTCATTGTTTTGATTCAGAGCAAGAAGTTGGGCAAACTATTTATGTTAGTTACTGCACTAGCAAAAACCCTCCAAGTTCCCAAAATAAAACCCAACCCAACTCTCCCTCCGAACACCATACTCGCTTTCTGAGGCCTTTGAAACCCCACTGGCACCCACCACCTGGAAGCATGAAGCCCTCATTCCCAACAGGCTCCTCAGGCACCAGGAGCTGTGGCTCATCCTCCTGGGCACTGGCTGAGCCAAGGAACCCCACACACAGGATCCCTGCCTGATTTGGGGGCTCTTTGCCCCCAAACACCCTCCTGCTATCAGAGTTTCTGCCCTCACAGGCCTGACTCCTGTGGATCTCCAGGGCATCACCCACCTTCCTGCAGGCAGCTCCTGCAGCCTTTTATCAGGATTGGGCTGGTCTGAAGGACCTGGCACTTACTCACAGGTGGTTGGGAAGAGCCTGGCTCCCCCATCCAGCCAGTGGTGATGGGAAGACAGGATCCCACCTCCCCATCCAGGGGCCATTGATCCCGGGACAAAGCCTGGCTGAAAAGGGCAAGAAGAAGCGTGCAGTTCTGCCGTGGTGTGTGGGGGGCTGGAGAGAGCACGCTAAATAATGCATGAAGTCAGACACTGAGCGATGAGGACAAAGGAAAATATTGAGTAGCCATCCATTCAGAGGGCACCGCTGTCCCTGGCGCTCCAGGGGCTGGGGTCTGCAGAAAAAAAGAGTGTGGGGTGTCATGTAATGACAGACAGTATTGTCATGCCAACACACGAGGAGAGGGCTGGATTAAGGCAGTGCAGATGACCCTAATTCCAGCATTTCTGGAGTGAAACTTGGGGGGTTTTACTGCACTGGTCTTCAGTGAGGTTGCATGCTCTTAAATAGAGACCTTTTACTGAGCTGGTATCCCCTCCACGCAGAAGCTCTCCGGGCTCTGCACCCTGCAGATCTGGGATGGATGTCAGGCTGGGAAGCTGAGGAGCTCCCAGACTTGTGGCATGGTATTGCCTTCCCTCCCCAAAACCAGCGATGGGCAGGGCAGAGGGGTGTGACTCTCCAGAGCATCCCCCATCCCTCTCTTTCAGAGGTCCAGAAGGGAAGGAGAAAGTGATGCCAGACCCTGGGCTCTTGACCTTTTATATCCTGCTGCTCAACTGCCCTGACACATGATGGATAGAATAAGATCCAGTGAGAAGTCACTTATCTCTGTCTTCCAGAGAGAAAACTGGTTCCCCATTAGCTCCCTTCCATTTCTTCTGGGAGTGATGAGGAAGGAAAGATGACAGCACCAGCTCTCTTCAGCCACACCAGGAGACCCATAAATAATGTGCAAGGGATTGGATTTTGAAACAGCTTCACTTCCTTAAAGCCCAAGCAATTGCACTGGGCATTTAGAAGTGTCTCGGGGGCAGCCCTTCATTGCACTTGCTTTCAGTTGTGTTTCCATGGCGTGATGCCACTTCCTGGCAGAGGCTAAAGGGCAGAGCATCCCGTACACCCTGCACACCTGGGGTGACTGGGGCTGTGCATCGTGTGCTTCCCTCTGCTCCTCTGTGGGAACACTTGTTTTCAGAGGCAGTATTGCCACATTCCTCTTCTTTTGTGTTTGTCTGGCAGTGTCCGAGCACTGCACAGGGACACCAGACAATGCCTCGCTGCAAGGATCTCCCCAAATGTGGAGGGGAAACCGAGGCAGAGGCCAATGAAGTGATCTTCCTCAGCAAACATGCGCCTGAGCCAAGAACAAATTTGGATCTCTCACATCCATGGGTGCTGACTTATCCATTTGAGTATGTTGTCCTTCATTTCTTGCCCTTGCTGCTCATCACCACAAAATCACAGAGGAGTCATTGCGCATAATGTGCAAACACACCAACAGCAGCCACACTGAGGCACTTCCTATTTTCATCTAATCCCTGGGCACTAGTCTAGGGGTTAAGAATCTTTTTGGCCGTCTGGAAATAGGTCTCTAGCCAGGAATAGGCCCCAATCTGTTCTGCTTCTCAGTTTCTGGAAACTCTCCCAGTCTCTTGAACATGTGCATCCCAGGCTACCTCTCTCCTGCACTCCTCTTTGCCCTTGAGCACTGACAAGCTGAGAGAAAGCAGATGTCAGAGGAAAGAACGGATGGATAGTTGGGTGGTTTCAAGGAAGTGTCAAGGGATTATGGCAGCAGGGAAGGGCTCTCATGCAAGACAGGGTGGATCAGCAAACGTGAAGGAGCGATGGAAATGTTTCTGAGACCTCTTTCACCTTGCAGCATTTCTGACCAGGAAGGGGAGGAAGAAAGGGGAATCTGCATTATTTTTGCCTTTTGCATTTTTAGGTACACGCATGTGTGTGTGTGTGTGTGTGTGTGTGTGTGTGTGTGTGTGTGTGTGTGTGTGTGTGTGTGCTTTGGAAGGGATTCCTTTTGCTTTTTGCCCTCAAGAGAAGGTCTAACCATTCCTATTCAAAACACACATCTCGTGGGCCAAGACCCTGGAGTATTGTGTTCCTGGTAAGCTTCCAAAAGGATGCTGTTAGGAGAGCCAGGAGACCACGGGCCAAGGGACAGCGAAAGGAAGGGAATTTTGCTTTCATACTTGAAAGGAAAAACAATCCCCACTTATTTTCCTCGCAATCAATTACGATACAGGAGAATGTCATTCTTTCCCTCAAGAAGCAGCATAATGGCTGCCATCTCCAGAGCAAGAGCGTGCCCCCAGATATTTCGGGAAGCAGCATTGACATTCCAGATATTTGTAAAATACCACCGCACACCCCCCGCCAGCAGCCCGAGGATCGAGGCCGTGCCCAGCAGAGCTCTCTATCACCAGGATGAAGTCATCTGTGAGGGAGATGACACCAGAGGCTTCAGGGACAACTCCCCTGGGCGCTGGTGGCTGCCCGGGCCGCCATCACCTTCCCCTCCATGTCCTCTGACTGCCTTATCTCACAGAAAAATAGGGCAGCGTGTGCAGCACGAGGGGGAAAAGAAGGGAATAAAAATCCACCACAGAAACAAAGCACTCTGCTCCCTCTACAAGTCTCCCCTTGGGGAGAGGAAGAGGGGATGAGAGAGAGCGAGAGAAAGCGAATGAACCACATGTGACAGATGTTAGTCACGCTATTTAATGCACCACTGGAAGACATTTAGATACTACGGTGAGGAGAGGGGCATAATTACCCATCGAGAAGAGAAAAAGGGGCAGGAGAAAGAATGCCTTTAAAAACAGGGCAACAAAACCTTTCTCTTCTGTATTATATAGCACAAGGAAAAGGAAAACGGGGAAAAAACCCAGGGAAAGCGACAGCAAACCCACAGCTGAAAATAAATAATCCTTGGCTGGTCATTTTAGCTGTGCCCCTTTGGGCATATGCATTGCAATAGCATTGTTCAGAGCATATATGACATGACATGGAAGGCTATTTGTAGTCTGCACCTGATCACTGTCGAAGGCCCATTCCAGAAAAGAAGGAAAAAAAAGAAAAAAAATAGTAAAAAAAAAAAGTATTTGCGAAGCTTTGCTTCATCTGCATGAGCTACTGATGGCAAAAGCCCCCGAACCCTTAGGAGATTATCTGGTTATCAAGGATGGATCACTATTATGCAATAAATCTTGAAGAGTTGTAAGGATCAATAATCAGTCTCAAAGGGAAGGGGATTATAAAGAGAAGCACAATTTGATTCATGTGCTTTTAGGAGCAGGGTGGTGTGGGGATTTATTGCCGTTTCTAGCCCAGGAGCACAGGCTAAGTAAACAACCACGAGTTTGTTCAGCCCGATTTCAGGGCGGGCAGCGGAGCCCTGCGTGCGCTCCTTGCTGGAGAAGCCGACTTCTCCCAGCACAGGGGGAGAAAGCGGTGGGAGCCCGACTAACCTCCCATCCTTATCTGAAACGGAGCTGCCTGGAGAGGCGAGAACGGGCTTGCACGGCCTTTTGATCCACGGGGAGGGTTTTTTTTTCCCCCGGCAGCGGCCGGCTCTGCTCCCGGCTCCGGCCGGGCGCTTTCCGCTGCCGTGCCCAGCCGGAGGGGAGCTGCCCTTCGGCCGCCAGGGAAGGGGGAAAATCTCTTTCCCCCCCCAGCTCTTCCCACATGAAACCTCCGTGCTGAGCAGCAGCACACCCCTCCTGTGCCCCTCGGCGGCCAGGGAGGCTGGGTCAGCGCCTCTGGGATGCTCCCGGCTCCCGCAGTCCTGGTTCCTAGGCTGATGCCGCGGTGCCTCCCGCTGCTCCTCGCCCCTTCCCTGGTCCGGCTGTGGTTGCATGGGTTACTCAGCAGTAGCTGGGGTTGCCCAGTGTCCTGTGATAGTGGAGCCCCTGTTGTTAAGCATAGGAGGGAAGAGCCCAAGTTGCTCTGGAAACGTTAACTCTGAATTTTTCCTGACTGTTGAGCATTTCAAGTCTCGTCCTTAACAGCAGTAGCATCTCTTTTACTTACGGGTTTGCTTCTAAAATTGTTCCTGGCAAAAGAATTAACAGAGTGAGGAAGAAATGAAACTGCAGCTGCTGGAAGAGAATTCTTAGAGAGTGAAAGAGCGGGCAAATCCTGCGGGAACAGGCTCTGCTTTATGGGCAGGATGGAGGGATTCAAAAGGCATATCAGTCCAGGATGTCTCGGTTTATGAATTTGGACCAGTTCACATTTCACATCTGTAGGGGGGCTGTGGGGGTTTGATCCCATTCACAGAAGTGTCCTGGATGAAGATAATAAGATCACAAATCAAAGCCACACCTCCCATATAACAGAGCAGAGCACTGCACAAGGGTGGGAGCCAAGACATCAAACAAGAAGCATTATTAAAGATCAGTAGCTGTTATTGAGGGGAAACAATATACTCAGATGAAAGCTGAAGCATGGCTGAAGGTATTTCTGTCTGAACCTGCTTAGCCTCTGGCACGAGATAAGCACTGGGCCAGCAAGAAAATATCTGTAGTTTTCCGTGATGGCTTCCATTTGTCCACCCAGGGATGAAGTTAATCGCCCCTGCATTACCATTTAGAGTTTGCCCACTGGTAGGAGAAATTTATTATGGATTACTCCCCAGGTGGAAGAAGGAGGGCTGTTGCCAGAGGCAGGGCTTCAGGTGGGATGAAGGCTATCAGCTCGCCAGAGGATGGTGGTGTGGCACAGATGCTCACTCTGTCCTAAATGCAAGCTGTCACCCCCAATTAGATAATCTTGCAATTTACTGGCTCCCTTAAACTCTGCTTGATAAAACTACCCACTGTGTCTCTGGATTTCTCAAAGAAGCTTATATGCCAGCTGAGTGTGTGTGGAGGAAATAAATACATTTCCATCACACTAAGGAAAAGCCAGGACTGAGATTCTTATCAGCTGTTTCCCTGAAGTAGCTATCAGCAAAGGCAGGCAGGGCATCAGCTTTGTTCTCACTGGTGGGGAAAAATGATTTCTGATTCAGGATTGTCTTCCCCTTGCATTTTTTTAGATGGCACCTTTTGACAATACGAAGGTACCAGGACAACTTACGGGCTCAGCAAGCAGGTTGGTGGTGGTCCAGTACATGGCATCCTCTCCTGTAAACTCAGTCTGCCTTTCAGGTGCCGAAAAGAGGGCCAAGTGTTGTGACATCTAATGTGCACTGAAGATTCTTGGGAAAACATATTGTCTGCAGGAGGAATGTGCATGCCTACTTTCAGATTAGGGATACCGTGGGTAGCAGAGTATAACTGATATAAAAGCACCATGCTGGCTTTTGTAACTCTGTTCCTTGAAGAAGGGAGGCGTAGGTTTTAAGCACCGACTCCTACCCTGCTTACAGCTTAACAGGTATCATATGAATTCTGTGCCAGCCATTAGAGGAGTAAATACAGAAATAAAAAAAGCCAATTACCTGAATGCTTCCTAGTTGCACCAGTTGCTGTTGTACTGCAGTGCCAACAGGCTCTGTTTGTTCTTCTCATTCCTTCTCTTCTCCCTTTTCTATAGCTTGCTGAGAAACCTGACCCTGGTGACAGATGCCCCTGAGCTGGTCTATCCCTCTCAGGCTTTCATTTGGAAAAGATTTGAAGAAATCTTTCTCATTGCCTCTGGACTTATCTGCTATGCACCTGTGTTCAAGGCCTATTTCTACCAGGGGCTGCTGGAGCTCTATGAAGATAACATACAGTATGTTGAGATAAGAGCTATCCTGCCTGCGGTACGTGGGGTTTGGCTTCTCTAGTCGTCTTTTAAATCCTTATTTCTCCATAACTTTCCTCAAGCCCTATCTTGAATTTAGTTTTTGGATGTTTGCATACCTGCCCTTCTAAGGATGATGGAAAACCTTGATCATATTCAAACGTCTTTCTTGGAGATTTGCATGGGCAAGGGCTTGAAAGTGAGAGGTTGTTTGTTCTTAATGGCTAAGGGAGAGACCTGCTGTGACACAGGCACAAAACTACGTCGTACAGTCAGACTGGGAGCTGGGTCAAAATTCTGGTATTTGGGAAGATGTAACTCAGTTTTGTCCGCAGCAGAATCACCTATTCTGTGGCAGCTACTCTGAACGAATTTCCTGTCTTGAATAGAGACTTTTTCTGGAATAGTCATGTTATTTTAAATCCTCAGCCTATTCCAGAATGATTACTCTGGATAGGTGAGTCAATCAATTGGCAAAACACAACCTTCCACAATTTGCAGACAACCTAAAATTTTGGCTGTGTGTATGAATGATGAACTGCTCCTTTCATTGCCATTAACACCAAAATCTGGTAATGGTTCAAGCCTTTCTCCCTGCGTGTCACCCAGAGCTGGTCAGATTGTCCCACAAACCCACTCTGCCCTAATACCTCCCCAAGCACCAGCAGACCACACCCCCCCAAGTGTTCCCACTTTTCCAGTGACAATTTTGTCACTGCACACACACCTTTCCCATACAATTCTCCAGCCCAGCTCCATGCAGGACTCCGTGGGAGTGGGAATCCTAGTCAATCTATCGTGCCTGAGAGGAGAAAGATGTATTGCAAAGGGAGGAAAAAAAGGGACATGGAGAAGTCCACAAAGCCTACATGCATCTTACTTTGCTGGGGGCTGCCATAAGCCAGTTGCTCTGAATTCAGCCACCACCTGTCTTTGGGGTACCTGGGAAGAGAAAATAACAGCAATGTCAAAACGCCTGTGCTGTGAGGCAGCTGGAATCCCCTCAGGCCACACAGGTTTCCAGGCCAGGAGTGCCTGCCACGCTACAAGTGCGTGGGCCTGACTGGAACATACCCTGCCTTCGCCATCAGCCCTTAGACACGGCTGTAAGTCCTTTTGAAGAGAGGCTTGGCAGGGAATATTCCCTTCCCATCCAGCTCCTAATGCTGGCGGCAGCCGTGGGAGCCTGCAGAGCTCTGGGGCTTGCCCACAGCCAGCAGCTGAGCTCCAGGCAGGCTGGGTACCACGGCAGGGAACTCCAGGAGCCACACTGGGATGGAGGGCAGCGAAGGGACAGCCGGGCTGAAGCAGGCGTGGAGGGCAGGGAAATGCTTCACGGGGAAAGTCGAGGTGAGCGGGGTGTGAGGCGAGCAGCGAGGTGCTGCAGATCCTCCCCAAGGCTTGGACAGCAGCGCTGACACTGTAAAAGCTCTCCCTACAGCACAGCCCCGCCAGAAGCGGCCCCCGAGGTAAAGTAAATGAAAACTGGGATTTAGTGTGAAACAGCAAACACTGTGGAAAAGCCCCCTAAGCCCAGCTGTGTTTGCAGATTCAGCTGTGTAAAGTCTCACATTCCCATGGGCTGCAGCTGGGGAAAGTTACCTCTGAGCATCTGCAGCTGCCCCACGGCTGCTGCAAGGGGGGGCATCGCATTATGATGGGGTTTTGGGGTTTTTTTGGGGGGGTTTTGCGAGGGCATCCCTGCAAAGGACAGCACCAGAGAGGAAGTTAGGGGTGAAGTGGAGCTGGGGGAGAAAGGTGACAGAGAAAAGAATGGTGAGAAGGATGAGAGGAGAGCTGATGGCATGGCTCCAGCTGTCTGCGAGGGAGACTCCAGGCAAGGCCTTTGTGGGATGGCATCAGTGGGGCTTTCAGAGCCTCCAGAGGAGGAACCTCCAGATCAAGTTGATGAGGCAGAAGGATTATTTTTCCCAGTTTGCAGCCAGAGACCTGGGAAAGCATGGCAAGACTAAAGGACTGACTGAAGGTCATGAAGCAAACCTCTGGCAGAGGGGAGCAGAAGCCCAGCTCAGCTGGTAGCTCATGCCTTGGGGCTGCCTCGGCTGACAGACTGCCACTGCAAGGCGCAGAGCATGTGTGAGTCGCCAGACAGCTGGACAAAACACTCCAGCATTGGATACAGGCAGGAGGAAGAGGTCACGGTCTCCTCTGGGTTCTCAAGGGCGTTTGCTCGCTGCGTCTGAACACAGAGGAGGGAGGAAACCCACTCCTTGGTTCTTGCCAGCTGGTAAAGGCTTGAAGAAGAAAATGTTCTGCACAGATTTTACTGCTTTTGTTTCCCTGCTCCGTTCTCAGGATCACAGCACTCTGCTTCTCCCAAGGTTTTTTGTCATTTCATTTCTCCCACTTTCCTGTAAAACACCTCCTCTAACTCCTGCTTGCCATGTGCTTTTCACGCTGCAGGTGTACGAACTGGATGGCACCCAGCACAACAAATCATGGTCTGTGGCAACCTACCGGGAAGTGACCAGGCGGTTCGTGAAGGAGCACCCAGACTTCGTGGGAGCCAAGATTATATTTGCAGCGCACAGGTAGAGGCTGAGCAGGGCTAAGAGCGGCCGTGCTGGGTCGGGGGTGGGCAGAGGGCTGGGAGGAGCGATGCTGAGGGCTGGGTTGGAGTGCCAAAGTTGGTTGGCAATGCCCACGTGCATAGTTAGAGCTGGGGTGTTGACTCCTGAAGCATTCCCTGGCGTGTGTGAAAGGCTGAGGGTGAGAACTCGTCTATATAAGTCTACGTACGTGCGAAGCGAGCGGGGTGAGCCAGAGTGTCCCTGAGCCCTGGGAGCGGGAATGAGCCCGGCCAGGGCTGCCTGTGTGCGTGTCCAAGCCGTGCCTGCTCTCCTCCCGAGCCTGGATGCACTCCCCCGACCTGCAGAGAACGAAGCAGTGCCCGAGTATGGGCACTCGGCGTGGCAGAGGTCCCTGTGGGAGCAGCCTGTGTACGGTATGTTCGTGCTGCTGCCCGGGCAGGCGGGCACAGGGCTGCTCTCCGAGTCAGCCAGATGCCATGGAGTCATGTGAGGTGATCCTCAGCAAGCAGAGCAGAGCTCTCAGCAGCGCTCGCTCGCTCTGGTTTGGCACAATGCCCTCTCCAGTTCAGAGCTGGCTTGCCTCTCCGGCCAGCTTGAGGATGGGCACAGTCTGCAAAATGCGCTGAGAAGTTTAAGTCTGATAGGGCTGGAAGAGACCTAAATGGAAAACTCTCTTGAAATGCAGTTACTGCCTCACCTCCCAACAAAACAGCCGGGAGGAAAGAAAAAGAAACATTTAGCATTTTCTCTCCACTCTGTTGTGTTCCCTTCCCTGCTTGGTGAATGGGAAAGCCAGTGAGTTAGACAAGCATGCCTCAACTCCAGTGACAGCAGGGTCTAGCCAGGCATTTCCTGGTCATTCATGGGTTTCCTTTAATAATATCAGTTTTCTGCTGCTGTTCCTCTAGAGACCTGAAGCTGGTTGTCAGCTTCAGGAGCAACTTGCATTTTGGAAATACCCCTGGGGGCCCTATTTCACAACTCAAGCCCCGGGAAGGCAGCCCCATGGGAGTCAGCTTCTGCAGCGCTTTCTCTCTCTTGCTCTCTAGGATGCTGAATGTTTCCCAGATTAAAGAAGCCGTCGACACTGCCATGGAACTCAGAGCCCACTTCCCAGACACTCTGGCAGGCTTTGACCTGGTAACTGCTTCTTCTGGGGCTTCACATTAACCCCTGGTGATAAATCACATTTATACTGTGGCATATGTTGTATACCAGAGCCAGAACCTCTGCTGCTGTACTGAAATCAGTGTTAATGAATTGCAAATCCTCCAGCTCAGGATTTTGTTCAGGGTAATTGACAAAATCCCCTGAAAGAATCAGCTCCCTACCCCACAGCATTGTAATTTCAGCACAGCTGGCACCTCATTTATATAGAGCTGTAGGTCCCACCATCTCCCCAAGCGTGCTCAAAAACACCTTTCTGCTTTCCCCCCAGGTTGGTAATGAGGACGAAGGTCATTCTTTATGGGAGCTGAAGGATGCCTTGACCATCCCATATTCCATGGGGGTCAGCTTGCCGTACTTCTTCCATGCTGGGGAGACTGGTGAGCATCAGGACTCCAGTCCTGTTACTGAAATCTTGCAGAGAGCAGGAGCAGCAAGCCTGGCTTGCTTGCTGGCTGCATCAAGAGGATGTGTGTGCATACATGTGCACATAACCCAGTTTCCCCTGGGCTTCTCCCCACACCAGTTTGGAGCTGTGGCATTCCCACACTAACTCCCTTAGCTGCTCCCTGCTTTTGACTGCAGGTGTCACACTGCTCAGCATCTTTGACCTGGTGTGATAAGGAGTCAGGTGTAGGAGATATTGCTGGTAGCCACTTCCCCCTTGGAACAGGGCTCACTCCCCATCCACAGCAGCAGCAGGGTGCCCCAACCATCATTTTACATTTTAAGGTGAAACGATGTCTGAGCCAGACTCGAATCTTAACTGAACAGGCTCATCAAAGTAACTGATTGCCCCTTCCTTCCTGGGGCAATGTATTATTATTGGCAGTATACTATTCAGTCTGCATTGGTGGGATTTATCCTAACCATGAGAGTCATGTCTAACTTGTGCCTCGTGTGCTGCTTTGAAATCTACAGAAAAAGTGATTACCCTGGGCTCCCTTTTTAGCCAGGGCAGGAGCAAGCACTTCCAAACCACAATAAATCTCATTCTAATGCACAGGCTGCTCCCCAGTAATTGTTACTTCTCTCCACTGACAATGAATGGAGTCCAGCATAATTAGCTCAGCTGCAAGAGCAATACTGTAAACATCTGAAGCCAGGTGAGATGAGTGGGTGTCTCTATGCTGCGCAATATCCTGGGCAGATATACATCCCTGTTTCACTGAGAATGCAAGAGGAAACTCTGAGCACGAGCAACCTTCTCACCTCGCAACTGGGACATGTATTAACAAAAATCCTCTAGCAGTTTGAGAAGTTTTATTTCTTCACAGCACCGCACAGTGACTCTTATCTGTCTCTGCTCAGACTGGCAGGGCACCTCTGTAGACAATAATGTGCTGGATGCATTGCTACTGAACACCAGCAGGATTGGCCACGGACTTGCCCTCATTAAACACCCAGTGGCCAAAAGTTTGTCTCTGAAGAGGGATATTCCCGTAGAAGTCTGTCCCATCTCCAACCAGGTATGTGGTTAAAAGCTCAGATCTTGTGGCTGGGTCACTGGAAAGGGGTTTATCATAGCTGTGAGGGTCAGGTTTTGATGCCCACAGGCTGGCTTAATTTCCTCTGCACCACCTCATGCTGCAGTTTGCTACGTTGGCACACATTGTGAATATATATATATATATATATATATATATATAAGGTTTGTAATGCCAGTCAGCAAAAAAATACTTTAAATTCCTATCCAGAGGAACTTAGGAACACAGTCCTCCCTAGTGGAAATGAGGCCCAGGGCCACAGAGGTGTCTAAAGGGACTAATTGAAAATACTTCAAAGCTGGGAGGGCCAGAGGCTGAGAAGCTGGGATTGTAACTGGAAGTCCTTGGTTTTGCAGAATTCATAACCAGTGGGGACTCTTTTGCAGCACATTAGCAGGGTGCTATTTTCCCCTGGGTGCAGCAGAACTACTTTGGGTGGAGATTTACTGGTGTGAGAGTAAGGGAGAGAGCCCTGATGGCAGCTCCTCAAGCTAAGCACTGCAGCAAATGTGTAACCAAAAGACTGTTCCTGAATTGCTCACATGAGTCAAATTGTTCTAAATCAGAAACAAGCTATTCACCCCACTGGCCTTGATTAAGGTGTTTTATTTAAGAATTTGATCTCCTTGCACAGTCAGTGAAGACAAGCTGGTTTCCCCTGCAGCAGTTCAGAGCAGAAAACATTCTGAACTGTCCCCTGGAGCCTGTCTCTCCCTGAGCACTGTTTCCTGTCACAGGCAGCCCTGGCAGGTGTCAGGGTGACACAGCTGCAGCACTAACCTGGCTTGCTGTTGTCTCCCACTCTTCCCCACCCAGGTCCTGATGCTGGTAGGTGACTTGAGGAGTCACCCTGCAGCTGACCTCATGGCTGAGGGGCACCCCATTGTGATCAGCCCCGATGATCCCCCCGTCTTTGGGGCAAAGGGAGTCTCTTATGACTTCTACGAGGTGTTCATGGCCGTCGGAGGGATGAATGCTGACCTGAGGACCCTAAAACAACTTGCACTCAACTCCATAAAGTAAGTTCATCACCTCTCCCACCTTGTCATAGTAATCATAAGGAGATATCAGCTTGTCCCCCTTGCTTGCATTTGGGTTTTGGCCCCGGAGTCTCCCCTGCCACATGAGCTGGGCTTCTGTTAATCCAAAATCTCCTCTGTGTGTCTCCTCCAAAGGCAGGACACAGGGAGCCCAGAGGCTCCTCTGCCTGTGTTCTCAAGTGCCTTTCTTTGACTCCATGCCTGTGTGTATTCCTCCTTTTCCATATTTAGTGAACTTGCCTCCATCACCTGGTTCTGGGTTTGGGAGTCTTTGGATCACTTGTCTATTCCTGCCAAAATTTGACTTGCTGCAGTGATTGCCATGACTCATCTGGGAAACCGGGGAAAACAATTAACATTTAGTTTGGGCGTGTTTAACCCTTTTTTTTTTTTCCTATTAACTGGAAAGTTCTGAGTGTCCAAAAATAGTTTAGAAATGATGTCCAGGGTCCTCCTGCACATTGCTTGGCTCCTGCCTGTTTCACGCTGTGTCACTCTGGGTGGTGCAGGCATGTCCTGTAAGGGTTAATCTCTTGCTGTCTCCTGCCTTTTCATTTTGGTGCTGCTCTTGAAATAGCTGCCCTCTTGCCTCCTGCCTGATACTGACTTTCCTCCTCCTCACAGATACAGCGCCATGCTACCGGATGAGAAAGCCAGGGCCAAAGAGGTCTGGCAGAAAAAATGGGACCAATTTGTGGCTGACCTCTCTGATAGCTTTCTAAGGGAGCTGTAGAGGGGACAAGGCTCATCTCAGAAGGCGTTTGGCAAGCTAGAGAGAGCCAGGCTGATTGCTAAGAGGGAGAGCTGCTTCTTCCGTGTGACCTGAGCAGATGAATGGACGGCGACGTCTCACCTAGCATGGGCCGTTCTGCTAAGCCAGGCTTAATGGGCTTAAAGCTAAGAAGGAGCTGCACTATCCTGTGGAACTCATGGACTGGAAATAAAAAGGGAGCAGGGAGCCTTTGGAGCAACCACAAGACATCGCCTTGCTCAAAAGAGTCAAAACAATTAAAAATTGCCAATGACCAAATCCTGACACGCTTATTCAGGACAAACATGCTTTGCAATTACAGTCAGCAGGAGCTCTGAATTTTGCCTTATCATTACAAAATGCAGACCTTGTCCGGAAATAGCTAAGACAAACATCCAACCATTTGGGCCACTGACCTTCAAGAGAGCAAGGACTGAAAATGACTCTTGTTATGTTTAACCCTGGGCCTGCTGCCAAAATAGCACTGCTGGGTCAAAGAACCAGTCATAGGTCTGATGCCTGCTATTTCAGGACCTACCATGGCTGGAAACAAGTTGGTGGAACTTGCTCCCAGAACATTTAAGCCTGGTTGCACAGTGATCATAAAGCCAGAAGAGAGGTGCCTCAGTTGCCAGCAGCTTTTTTACTACTAAGACTTTTCCTGTCCTCTGGTCAAAAGGAAGACAAAACACATTGCAGGTTAAGTCAAAAACATCCTGGCTTCCCAGACCCAGCTTGATTAAAACTATCCCCCTGCACAAGGCTGTGTTAACACAGATATTTATAGGAAACACCTTTTGGTTTCAGGGAGTTCTACTACCAGCCTTTGTTGCTGAACTCATTGTGCAAATGTGGTTTTATTCAGCCTGTCAGAGAGATTCTCACCTTGGTAGAGAACTGCTGTGGATATCCCCAGGGCTCACTTGGCCCTCTGTGGTTTCCAGCTACTTGGCAAAAAAACCACAAAAAACACAAAACACCCTACACAAGAAATAGTCTCTTAACAAGCTAATTCCCAGTTTTAACATCATCAAAAATATCAGGAGGAGAACTAGTTATAGGGAGACTTAAAAAAGAAAAATTAATCACGTTGCAAAATAAATTCAGAAAAATCCTTCAGCACACACAAGCATGCAGCCAGGAACAAAGAGCATCTTTCCCTGACTTCAGTACAATCCTGCTGGTTTGCATCAGTAAAGGAGAATTGACAAAAGTTCCTACTGCAAGATATCTCCCTCCTCTGAACCACAGACTTGCAAAGGCTGTTGTTTCCTAATCTGACCAGCCTGGGCCAACTGGCTCTCTTTATGCTTTCTGTTAATTGTCTCAAGCTGCCTGGCCAGAGTGTTTATTTCCACTGACCTTAGCTGGAACACCTTAGCAGGAGGCAAACACACTTATTACAGAAGTGGATCGAGCTGCACAGCCTGTGTGCCCTGTGTTAAATTGCCCACAGTTCACAGGCTGCAACTTCATCTCTGGTTATCCCAGAGAAAACAAAACCCGACCAAACCGAGCCCACTGCAAACCCCATCACAGAACACAAATAAAATCACGACAAACCGCAGGTGTGTACACTGCAGAAGGCAGCAACCTAAACTACAGAAACGAAAGAGAACTCAGTCACACCCCTGGCTAGCTGGGAGGATGGCTGAAGTGCCTCACACCCCCAGCCCTTTTCAGCCACAGCTACCTCTCCTCCAGCTCTCTCTGCACACACCCTGACATCTCCCTGTGAAGCATCCTGATGCTTTTTGTGCAGACTGACCTCTCCTGGGCCTTGGTGCAGATTAGGTCCTAGGAAGGAGTTTTATACTGCAGGAGTAGCCAGAGCAGAGCCTCGCTCCCTCATCCTGCATGGGTGTTGCATACAGAGCTCGGATTAAAGTCCCCAGGGTAGGCTTTGGCCATGGCCAGGTTATAAAGGCTGACTTGGGAAATGCCTTACTTGCAATGCTGCTGAGGAGAACAGCTGCAAACGAGCAGAAGGGCTGCTAACCAGCGACCCAAAGCCCTGTCCTGTCAGCAACCTGATCTTTCAGCTCTGCTATATGTGGGTGGATGAAGATCTTTATTTGCCATGGGTTGATTCTCCCTTAAATAAGCCTCTTTGCTGCCAAGGTGAAGCTAATCATTACAGAGCCATTGTGGGAGGAGCTGAGCTCCTCAACGTGCAAGTTGACCCATTCCTTTCCTTTTCTACCACAGCAGAAAGCTTTCAGCTCTTCCTGCACGCAGCCTCTCGAGGTCCTAAACCACTTTTTGGTTACCTGAAGTCCTCCTTTCTCCTTATTACCTGCAGTAGTTTCAGGGCTAGATCTTCCATTTGCTTGCTGGAACCAGTTTACCAGTTTGTGTCCAGTTTGTTCTTGCTTCCCTAGGGAAAGCCTGCTGTGCACATGGCCATTTCCCTTCTTCACAGCTGTGCTGCGATGGGGCCAAGTGCCTGGAGCCACCAGTGTGTGCTGCTGTTCAGGACTGTTCAGAATCAGGTTTCTGCAGAAATCACAGGGGTTTAAAGCGGCACAGGTCTCGTGCAGCCCTCAGGAAGGTGAACCTTGAGTCCACAGGACTATGTCTGTATTTGGGATTAGCTTAGTGGCCTCACTTTTACTCAAGGTGTCCCCCTTAGGGTTGGGCAGAGGGCAGAAATTCTTCCATCCTGATCGTAGAGGTGGGTTTAGATGTGAACCTTAACCTGAACCACATGGAGGAGCGTGGCTCCAAAGATGTGGCCTCCCCTGGATCCCTCCAGGCACAGGGCATTGCCACGTGTGGTGACTGGGGCTTCCCAAGAGCCCTCTGGCACATTTAGGGCCTCAGTGAGTGTGACAGAGGGAGGATCAGCCTGCTTTACTGCTGGGGATCTGCTCTTCCCTAGAGCGTGCCTTGGCTGGGAGAAAGGTGCAAACTGAGAAGCCCAGGCTGCGTCTCCACCTCTCTAACTCCAGGTATGCAAAAAAAGAGGAATTTAGGCTGGACCACAGCAGTTATAAAAGATCAATCCATTCAGCTCCAAAGCTTTGGGAAAATTTGGCTGGAGGGCTTCACTCGGCTTTTAGCAGCAATATTCCAAGGGTTTTGCTGCCAGTCTGTTCCCTTTTCCCCAGCACCTTGGCTCCCTGCTCACATTTGTTGGCAAATATATCACATATAATGCTCTCTTGCTTGTCTCTCTCAGAACATAGTCTAGAATTAAATTTTTAAACCTGTCTTAATCGTGGAGATTTTTTTTTTTGTCTCCCTGTTAAAAAGGACAAGGAGATACCCAGATTTGATGGGAGGGTTTCATCTGGAACTTGCAGTGGAGGGGGATGTCTCACATCGCTCAGCCTGGAGAGAGTTCAGGGAGTCTGAAATGCCTTCACAGCATGCTGCAAAGGGCAGCTTGATCTGTGGAGCTGACACAGTGTTAGCTGCTCAACCAGAGTCACCTGGCCAAGACATTTCGCAGGTCCCCTGTTCCCCCTTCCCCAAGCCCCACAGTAGCTGCATCCAGCTCTGGGCTGTGTTTGGATACAGAGACCACCTGGACAGGCAGGATTTGCTCCTGCTGCCTCTCCTCCCACCAGGGTTTTGTACCATCTCTGTGGTGGTTACAGCATGGGAAAGTAAAGGAATGACTGAAGGTCATTTAACCCCCTTTTTAGCATGATTTTAGGAAGGGAATAGAGGGAAACGAGGAGAAGACTAAATGATCAGCCCATTCTTTTCAAAGAAAGTGAATTCTTTTCAAAGAATTGCCTGGTGGAGCACCAGGTGCCTACACAGTACAACGTGAGGCTCTTTGCCCAAAGTACTGCTGGTGGGCTGGGAAGAAAGTGCCAGCTTGAGAGAGCTACAATATCTGAGATGAAAGAGGAGGAGGCAGCCTCCAGGGTGGTAGGAGGCTGAGTAGAGCAGACATAAAGAGGCAAAAAGAGCCTGCTTCAGTTTCCATCTAGGCTCAGGAGCAAGGAAGGAGAGCAGAAAATTCATGGAAGTTTCTATTACGGTTACTTGAAGCAGCCAGAGCAATACCTAAAGCCTTATGCCTGTTATCTCCCCCATCTGTCACTCCCTGCGGCCTCTTCAGGTTTGTTTAAATGGGAGGTGGATGGGGCTTTGTTTGCAGCACGAGTGCCTGCTGCAGAGCATCTTAGACTGCCTTTGGGGCAATTTACAGGATGAAATGTTTGCCTCTTGGTCACTCACTGCCAGGAAATGGCTGAGCCAGCACTAGGGCTTGCTGTCAAAAATCACGCCAATAAAAACAGAGGAGCAAAATAGGTGGTTGAAGAGAGAGTTAGGCCCCAGCAAGCAGCTGGATCTGTCTGTCATGTGAGCCTCCATCATTGCAGTGGGGCTGTGCAGGTGCCAGATATTAAGCAAAGCCCTCTGGCCGTACAACACAGGGCTGCAGATGCCTTGTCCACCAGCTCCAAATGATCAGCCTGCTTCAGTTTCTTCCTATACAAGTCTCTGAATTAGCCTCTTCACAGAGCAGAAGGACATTTCTTTGGTCATAAACCTGTAGCTCTAATTGGCTCAGTCCTTAATTCCTTTTTTTCCAGGCTTGCAGCAATTGCAATCACAGCAGGTCTATGGAGTGTTTTCCGTGCACTGAGGGACAAGGCAGGTGAAGGGTCTGGCTCTCAATTCTCCCGGCTTGTCATTTTTATCAGGTTGTGTCCTCCCCCTTGGTCATTACAGGATAAGAAAGGCATTTTACTGTATTTTCTCAACCTTTAGCTTGTCCATCATTCCATGAGCAGGCTGCAGCACGGGAAGAGGAGAGATAACCTGTGGGGGGGGGAAGGGTCGGCTCAGGCCATTAGAGCCTCTGCAGTCAGGAAAGAAGAGATGGAAGG
>VWZN01018525.1:8802-27530 GCA_013396955.1 Regulus satrapa
GGGCCGGGGCGTCACAAGGCGGGGAGGGGCGGCAGCTCGGGCTTGGTACACGCGGGACACGAACAGTCGGCACCAAGGCCGTGCCAGAGCGGTGCCAGGGCAGCCTGGCACCTTAACAGCGCACAAGGGGACACGGAAAGGGACCCTGGGAGCCCTCGGGACCCCCAGGCTGCTGCAGCTCGGGGGTGGCTTTTGGGCTCCCTGTGCCACTGTGCAGACTCAGCCCCTGCTGAGGGAGCTCGGGAGGCAATCGCCAGGTTCTTTTTTTTGCCAGGTTCTTTTTTTACCAAGTTCTTTTTTTGCCAGGTTCTTTTTTTGCCAGGTACTTTGTGGGATGCCAAAGGCTCCCCCGAGCTGCAGCCCTGCAGGGATCCGAGTCCCCGAAGGGGTGACAGGAACAGTGTCCAATGTGGCACGGGCAGAGCCCAGCCTGGCACGCTGCAGTGTGAGAAAGTGCAGAGCTAATGCATAGTTACAAAGCCAACGCTGAGAAACATCCCGGGGTCATTAATTAATCTCACTAGAGCAATTAGTGAAATGACACTGGTTCAGCCCAGAGGTGTAGCTAAGCTCAGTCTCCAGGCTCAGGGATGGACAGGAAGGCTGGGGCAGGGTGGGGACAGAGTAATTGTCATCCCCAGGCTCCTCTAAGGACCTGGAGCCCAGGAATGAAAATACCTGGTCACGGGAGGAAAAAAAAAAAAGGCTTTTCCCTTAATTTGATTTGGTCCAACAAAATTGTGCTTCAGAGAGCAGAAAAAGCATCCCCAGGCAGGGCTGGCTGCAGGCAGCTACTGAAGATGCTTTGTCTCCTCACGTGTCTGTAGGAATTTGCCTTCAAACCCGTTTCACCTTTCCTTCTCCAGATGACAAAACGATGCTCTCTGTATCCTGGCACAGAGTAGGAGCACCTGCTCAGGGTGGCTTCAGATAAGGGACAATGGCTTTATGTCTGAGCAATCTCTTTGGAAAAAAACCCTGAAAATATCTTTTTGTACTTGTGGCTTTTAGAAGTGCCCAGTTCTCACCCAGGTGAGGCTCCCAGGGCAGTTCCCAGAGGGACCTTCATGGTTCCTCAGCCAGCAAAGAGGGACAGAGCAGCAGCTCCAGGGGGAATTCTGCTCCCAGAGCTGCTGGGGAGGGAGGCCCGGGAGAGATGGATGGGTGGGACACTGCTCCCTGCTGACCCCTCTGGGCTGCACCAAACCTCAGCCCTGCTGCCCGCTGCCGCTGTCCCCGTGCCACCCTCAGGGCCACACACCCTGCCTGAGAGAGGCCACACAGGGCTGATCCTCAGCTCAGGCTGTCCTGACACAGACTGTCACTGTCACGCAGCGTCCAGAGCTGGCACAGGCCACCAGGCTGGTGCTGGTTCTGTCCTCACCACGAGTGTTCGGTCGGAATGGCAACGCTGAACTCAGCGAGTCCTGGAGATGGGGAATTCTGGGGTTACGCCGCTTTCACCAGGCTTAACAGGAGCTGCAAAAGAACTCGGGGTGGGTGGCACACCCAGGCATGTGCAGTGGGAATGGATTCAAGTATTTGCACTCCTGTAAAAATGTGTCTGAAGTGAAAAGGGCAGAACTGGGAGCACCTGGAGCTCAGCCTCAAACCGAGATCCAGAGCGCAGCCCCGGCTCGAAGTGCCTGCAGTTCAACGTCTGGCATGGAGATGAGGAGGATTTGCTGTAATCAAAATAGATCTCTGAAGTCTTTGGCCGTCTCAGTGGGGCATTCAGGTGCCTGGTTTTAGGGCTGCAGGTAGGGTTTTGCTCTCTGCAGCCCTTCCTTCAGGAACTGGAGGTAAGTTGCAGTTGAAGGGTCTTCAAAATTGGTTGAGAAACTAAAGATGCTGCTTTCAACATCTTCAGGCTTCATGGAAGTAATGTCCAGGAAATAGTTGGCATTGATATGGTGAATCTGGCAAAGAAAACAGAGAAGAGGAGACTTCTAAGGGTCAGAACAATTCCCCATTGGCTGCCTTGGCCTGCAGCCAGGACAGAGGTGACAAGGCTGTAACAGCCCTTACAGAACATCTAATTCTTGGCAAATGCTAATTCAGGAACCAGAGTTCAGGTCTGAATTTCACAGTCAGAGAAAAATGTGTGATCCTCCCCCAAGGGTGCTGACCCTCTGCTTAGGTTGAGAAGAAGATGAAGGTGGTTTGGGAAAAATCAGGGAGGCTCAGATCATGTCTGTGAGCAAGAGCTGGGGAGATGGGCCTGGGGTGCTGCAAAAGCAGCACCTGAGCTTCCAGCACCTCCTGATGCTCCATGGAGCTGGGAAGGGGGACATGGACCTGTTGTGGGACAGAGCTGAGGTCTGTCCCAGCCCACTGAGCAGGAGATTTTCTTCAAAGGATGAGCACAAAGGGCCATGGGTGCAGGAACAAAGCTACAGTGGCTTCCCAGAGCTCAGGGACAGGGAGGAATCCCACTCGGTTCAGGTCTGTTCTACCCCTGCCCAGAGCTGCTGCTGTTCTCTCTCTGAATAAACCCACATTTGTTCCAGATCTCTAGGTAGAGGGACAAAGGCTCAAGGGGCAGTCTGAGGGGGAGACCCTGCAGAGATGACCTTCCATGGGAAGAGCCCAGCCCTACCACTGTGCCGTTGGGGAGGCAGATGATCATCTCCACAGGGAAGTTGTATTTCTCCAGGTGCAGCTTGGCCAGTTTGCTGTGGAATTCATTCTCTCTGTTGCTCTGCAGGGAGATCCCAAAAACACACATCTGCACAGGCCAGAAGTGGCAGGACACAGGAGGGAGGGAGCAGAGAGCTGCTTTGCAGTGCAGTGGTAACTGGTACCATTCTCACAGGCTGTTTTCAGGCTCCCTCTCTCATTTCAGCTGCAGATTTTCTCCCCAGACAATAAAATCACCCCATCACAGGCACACCAACAGTCTGATCCCAGCCCTTCCCAGAGTCTCCAGCTCTGTGACTGATTCCAGCTGACAGCACAGGCTCAGGAGTGGGGAAAGGCTCAGTCAGGAGCCTCAGGGTTGAGACAGTCATTTGCTTATTTGCTTGTCCCCCGGGTTGCAGGGGAGTCAGTTGGCTGATGGCACCAGAGGCCTTGGGCAGAGCTGTCTCGCAGAGAAGCATCTGGTTTAGCTTTAAACCTGGCACCAGGACAGAGCCAAGGGGGTCACTGGGCCACTTCTCAGCCTGCCTCCATCTGGCGTCTGCTTGGCCCCTGCAGTGGCCAAGGACAGCGAGGGCTTGGCACAAACCCCCCCGGCACAGGAGAGAGCTCCCCCTGCCCCTGGCACCCCGTGGCACCCCCAGCAGAGGTGCGAGCCCCACCTGCAGCTCCTCCAGCTCCTTCACCAGGGACCAGCTGCTGATGAAGCTCTCGTTCAGCAGGGCGAGGATGGGCGAACTTTCCAGGACGGTCTCCCGGAGAGTTCGCCCCGAACCTGGCACAGGAAGAGGCACAGGAGGCTTTGCTGTTGTTTCCTGAGGTCACTGCCACCATGCTCGATGCCACCTGCTGAGTGGCAGCTGACTCTGGCACCCCCCAACCCTCCCCACTGTCTGTTTGCTCTGTTGTTGGCTGTTTTCCATGGCTTTGCTCCTACGGGTGCCCAGCAGAGCAGAGTCCAGGCCAGGCACACGAGGCCCAGGACAAGTCGGCCACGGAAGCCACCCCGAGTGCCACTTGCTGCTCATGCCCAGCACAGCCCAGTGCCGAGGGCTTTCCAGGGCAGACAGCACTCAAGAGACCCTTCCCCTCCTGCCCCACGTGCCAGGGAAGCTCTCGGGCACATGGGGACAGCCCCGAGGCCGGGCCTGGCTCTGGCCTCTGCAGGGACAAGGCAGAGAGAGCAGTGTCCCTTGTCCCTGCCACTGCTGCCTCTCCCCCAGCAGTAACTCCCCACTCCCAGCCTCTGTCTGTTCAGCACCTCCAGAGCCAAAACAAGTGCCACAACATTTACTGCTGGCTCCTGGGCAGCTCCCCGACGCCCAGCTCGCCTCACACCGCCCCTCCAGCCACGCTGGGGTGTCCTCACCTCAGCAGGACTGGTCATCCAGGGCACCCCACAGCAGGATGGAGTGCACCAGCTTCTTCTCTGCTTGTGCTCTCTCAAAGGCTTCTGTGAAGGGCAGGTAGGAGATCTGGGGGCAGAGGGACAGCGTGAGGAACAGGCACAGAACAGCCCAGCTCCAGCAGGGCTGGCTCTGAGGGATCCACACCCGGGCTGACACACACAGAGCTCAACCTGCAGCAGGACCTGCAGATTTACACCAGTGACAGCTGTGCTGGTGTCCCCAGAGACGACTTCACCTCCTGGGGACACCGTGGCACCTGCAGAGCCCTGATCTTACACACTGCAGAGAACATCTGCACCAGGGTGGCAGGGCTGTCTGCAAGCCCGTCTCAGCTGCTGGGAAATCTGGCCTTGAGATATTTATTACAAAACCTCCCTCACAGCCTGAGAACTGGCTGTGAGGGAGCCTGCCCAGAGCCTGTTCCAATCACTCCAATGAAAGGAACTGATAGGAACATCTTGGCAGCCTGAAGGGACATTTGTAAGCTCAGGCACAAGGAGGCAGCCACTGAAACGTGTCCCTTCAGCCAAGGAAGCAGTGACAGGCAGTAGCCATCTGCTCCACAGGCTGCCGGCATGTTAAATAGTTTGGGTCACCCAGAGCTATAAATTTGTGTCTGGCTGCAGGCAGCAGAGGCACAGGCAGATCGTGTGTTCTCTGCTGATAAGGAAAGCTTGGTCCAGAGGCACCTGGGTGCTGTAGAAGCAATGCCAGAGGAAAAACCATTTGTAAGCAGCACGATTTCCTGCCTGCTCCAAAATCACAGCAGCAGGCGCTGATAAGAGGCAGGAAGGATGAGCCTGCAGCCACAGCACAGCCCTGGGGACACCTGACATGGAGCCTTTGCTCCTGCCTGTGCTGCTGGGTGACCCCCAATGTCCTGGGACACCCTCCCAGGGCTCAGACCCTCCCAGGGCCCTGGGTGCTGCTCAGGATGTGGCCTCTGGACTGTGCTGGCCCTCCAGGCCACCGGATGGCTCAGTGAGGTCAATCTGCCCCAAATCCAAGTGCCAAGGAGAGCCCAGCCCCTTCCTCACCTTCTTAAACGGATACATGGCCACTTCCAGCCTGTGGGCTGCCTCCTGCCAGGGGATCTCCTGCTGCCAGGTGATCTCCTCGAACACAAACTGGATGGGCTCCCCCGAGGGGTCCCTGCTGTCCAGGACCTTCCCGCTCTCGTCCCGGATCACGGTGGGGACCGAGGGCCCTGTGGATTCCAGCTCCATCTGCAGGGAACAGGCTGGGTTGGACCCTGCTCACAGCCCTCTCCTGGCTCTCCAGGACAGGACACAGATCCAAAGGAACACCGTGCAGCTCCTCATGGAGACACAGCTTGATCTTCCCACCTCCTGGAGCTGCACTTTACCAGTGAAATACCAGGAAAGGGACTTCATTTCCCTCAGTGTGGCTGTGCTCACAAGGCTGGAAATGCAGAGAGCCCACGTTCCCACCTTCCCAGTGGAAATTACTGACTGTGGGACACCAGATCCTTGCCATCATTAAGGTCTGCAGGGTTAACTGGCAGCTCTTGCTCCTGTCACCAGCTCAGCCCTGGGAAGCCACGAGAGGGAGCAGCAGGAAAAGCTGCCCAGGAGCTTCCCTGTGCTTCGTGTTCTGGTACAGCCAAAATGATTCTGCTAAATCTGCTTTCCTGAATTTTGCCGATTAAAAATAAACATGACTCTAGTTTAGGAGAAAATGGGTCTGTAGAATTCAGGCATTCAGAATTCTGACTTATGTTTCCTGTCCCAAGAGCTGGGATTACCACAAAACAGGGGAATAACCTCGTGCAGGTCCTAAATCCAGACCCACTGCTGTTCATACCCTGCTCTGTGCTCAGGGCCTGGGTTCAGCTCCTCATCTTCCCTCCTGCCTGTCAGGCAATGTTTTAAAAAGGGAAAAAGTCTCCAAGAGCTTAGGATTCAACCCACACCGAGGGAAAAAGGAATATGTCAGAAGAGCTGCCAAGGGGGCTGCAGAGGACAGACACAGATAAATGGAAATTCTACTGCTGTACTGAAATGATCAAGAGAAAGCTGTGAGGAATGGGCTCACAGAGGCTCCAGGGCTCAGCACAAGCCCCTGAGGAGAAGCTGGACAGACCTGAGGCAGGTATCCAATGTCCACTTCCATGTTGCTGCTCTCGCTTGCCCCGTAGAGCCACTCCATGTCCACGTTGAGGGACCTGCACGGGGAACCCAAGAATCACCCAGGGCTAGAGCTGTGCATGGGAAACCCCAAACAAATGGGAACATCCTCTGGCAGGGTCAGCACTGAACCCAGAGCCTCTGGAGAGCTCTGTGCTCCCTGCACCAGCCCGGGAACACCAGATCCCTGCTGGACCAGGGCCCAGGCACCCACTCAGCACTCTGGGAAAATGCACTCAACACCTCTGAGCTCTGTCAAATGACAGCAGAGAGAGATGTCTTTGCTCCCTCTTCCTTCCCAGCACTTCACTCGCACATTCTGATCCTGCTGAACTTTTTAAAGTGTTTTTTTGGAAGCAAAAGGCTGCTGGCAGAGCCCAAAGCGTCTGCTGGCTGTAAGAAATGTGCTGACAGAGCCACCGGGGTTGAGTCGTCAGGGTAACGTTGTAATAGAATTTTCACTCCTGTCATGGGCAAAAAGATTTGAAGTTTCTTCCCCCCTGAAACACTCCCAGCTCCTTGCCAGAGAGCAGGAAGGAGCTGGTGCAAAGCTCTGCACACAAAACTTTAATCTGTGAGAGTCCAGGCAAAAGATCTGTTGGAGGAGGAGCACCAGGCCTTGCTTGCAGCCAGGCACTGGGACTGCCAGTCCTGCCACACCCTGCTGTCCCTCCCCNAAATGCATTTACAGGCAACTGCAGAGCTCAAACAACTCAGATTTTCCAAGAAATGAGAGGAAACAGCTGTACCTGTTGTTAGGAACAAAGAGCCTGAAGTCCCGGACGTGGGAAGAGTCCTTGGACAGGACAATGTAACCTGTGAACTGCCCCGGGGAAAACCAGAAGGGGAAGTTTGGTGGCTCATTCAGCTGGAATTCAGCGTGGATCCTGAAGGGAGAGAGGAGCCATCAGCTGGGATCCTGCACCGCAGGTGACAGCAGGGAAAAGCTGGCTCTGGGCACCCAAAACGATGACCCTGAACTGGGCAGGAGAGGTGGAGCTTCAAAAGCTTTTCATGCCACACAGTGCAGAGGGTGAAGGACTGGAGCAGGTGCCCCGGGTCAGGAGCATCTGCAGTATCCCCTCTGGAATGGGGCATTCAGGAAGGATGAAACACTTCATCATTCCTTGAAACACAGGGGGACAGAACAGGACCCCTTTAGCCCCCCCTCCAGCTTGATCAGACACATAAAAGCTGTGTGTTACACTCCCACTAAAAACAATTCTGCGGACTCTCCCCCTTGGAAAGATGCTCCACCCCCTGATGAACCTAAATCTAACAGAATTCTTGCTAGCCAGATTCTCCCCTTTCAACCAGGGCTAGTGCAAGGGTGATGCCCTGCATGAGGACACAGTGACACTGGCAGCACAGGTGACCTTCGGCTGGAACCATCCTCCCCTCCCTGCCAGACACTCCCCTTGGGAACACTCTGCACATGCTGTGCCTGCTGTGCTCTCTGCCAGGGGCTCCCAGGGCCGGGCCCAGGTGTGTCCCCAGCCCTGGGGGGCCAGGCCCAGGGCTACCCCCAGCCTTTGGGGGCCAGGGGCCAGGCTCAGAGCTATCCCCAGCCCCGGGGGGCCAGGGCCCAGGCCCAGGGCTGTCCCCAGCCCCGGGGGGCCAGGGGCCAGGCTCAGAGCTATCCCCAGCCCCGGGGGGCCAGGGCCCAGGCCCAGGGCTGTCCCCAGCCCCGGGGGGCTCACCGGAACGCTATGGTGTAGTAGAAGCTGCTGCTGGCCTGGATGCAGGCCACGGCTCCCTGCGGGGCGAAGCGCGTCCTGACGAAGGGCCGCGGGTGGAACATGCTCAGCAGCCTGTGGATTATCACCTGCAGGAGGAACCGGAGCAGCCAGGATGAGAACTGCTCCTCCACAGGGCTCCAAAGCAACCCCCCAGCCGAGCAGGAAGGCGAGTTGAACACTGTGATTTAACACTCAGCTCAGAGCCCGACCGAGGAGACAAAGCGAGGCACAAACAAATCCATCTCCCGGGGCTCCCGTGCCACTGCCAGGGCCTGCAGGGTCCCGTCAGCCCGGGCAGAACAGCAAACTGATGTGCAAGGCAGCAGGGGAGGGGATGCACAGGCAGGCTTCACCTGCTGAGCACACACAGGGTCACACAGCCCCTTTCTGAGCAACCTCTCTGGGGAAAAACCACCCTCCAATCCCACACGACTAACAAACAAGGGGAAGCTACTCAAACCAGCCTCATCTGGCTGTGACAGACACCCAGAGCTTTTTCCTGCTCTGTTTTACCTCCCAGTTTGGGTGCTCCTGGTTACAACACGCTACAGAATTCCCGCTTCCTTAGAAAATACAGTACCACGTAAAAAATCTGAGCTTCATGTCTCACCTCTTTGCCCTTGGGAGGTGGAGGGTAAAACCTGTTGTTGGAGAGATACCCAGTGAAGATGTTCAGTTCACTGGGAATTATCCACCACGGATCCCCAAGATCCAGATTATTCTTTGGAGGGAGAAAGGCTTTAAACTGCCTGGCAAGCAGGACACTCATAGGGGCTGCTGGGGCCGTCCAGTTCCTCAGCCCAGACAGAGCCACGTGAGAAATCTGTGAAGAAAAGATGCTGTCAGAGCCCAGAGTGGAGTCTCCCAATGTGCAGTGATGTCAGGGATGTAGGGAGGCTTTGGAAAAGGGGAAAAAAAAATATGTATTGCATCCCAAATTCTTCTTAGCCCACCACAGAGCTCCGTCAGCCTTCAGGAACGTAACAGAGGAGAGGGGACCATGCCACGTCACCCCACGGCTTCTGTACTGAGCTGAGGCTGAGGCAGCTCTGATTCCTGCTCCCAGCTCCCCAGCAAGGCTGTTCCCACTGGGGCACGGCGCTGGGAGGGTGCTGGAAGCCTGGAATGCTGCGGGAGGCGGCCAGGTCCCAGCAAATCCCACGGGGTTCGCCCTGTCCCCATCCCAGCGTATCCCTGGTGCTGCTCCCAGCCCACCAGATGTGTTTATCCCAGATTTTGTGGCCTGCAGGACACCTACTCCCAAGAAACCATCCTTGCTCTTCGTCATTGTTTCCATGACCAAGGGCTGGAATTTGGCCACAATGGACAAAGTCTCCCCCTCTGGATCCGGCGTCTCCTCCTCTTCGGACTCGGAGACAGGAGCAACCCCTGGACAAAAGGACAGGGATTCAAGCAGCCCTTTCCCCTCCCTCCCTTTTTCAGCAATTTAAAAGCAAATCCAGGAGCACTGGGAGTTTCCCAGCTGTCCCCACACAGCAGAACTCAGACCCACGCCCAGACCAGCTTTGGCTGCATGAGCTAAAGAGGAAGGGGATGAGCTCAAAGCTCTAGAGTGGGAGAGGGCAGGCTGTGGTTGGATATTGGGAAGGAATTGTTCCCTCTGAGGGTGGGCAGGCCTTGGCATGTGTGCCCAGAGGAGCTGTGGCTGCCCTGGATCCCTGGCACTGCCCAGATGGAGCTTGGAGCAACCTGGGACAGTGGGAGATGTCCCTGCCCATGGCAGGGGTGGCTCTGGGTGGGCTTTGAGGTCCCTTCCCACCCAAACCATTCCAGGATTCCCCGTCTCCCTGCCTGCAAAGCCTCCCAGCCCCTCGGAGCGATCCCAGCACGTGCTGGAGCCCGTCCAGGAGAGCACAAGCAAACCCTGTGTGTGTCCCCACGGTGATCCCCACACTCCTGGCTGGCACCAGCAGAGCCACTCGCTCTGTGCTGATCCATCTCCGAGATGATCTCCCCCAGCTGCCATCCAGGAGAGGCTGCCCCAGCTGAATGGAACTCACTGCTGCTCTTGGCCCGGCCTGGCCTGAGCTGGATTCGTTGCATTCACCCACCCCAAATCCCCTTTAAGCTCCAGACAAAGGAACTGATGTACTCTGCTAGTCCAGCAATGGGATCCTGCACCTTGTAAAAACTCTGTCCAAGTGATGTCTGGTGCTTGAGCCTTTTCAACAGCACAGAAACCTTCACAGCCCCTCTGCATGGAAAAGACCCAAACCAGCACCCAGGAAACAATAAAGTGAATAAAACATTCCGTGGATTCAAGCTGGGCAGTTCATTATGTTTGGCTCTGTGCGGGGAGGGCTCTGCAAGGCAGACAGGAGCCTACCTGTGAGCTTCTCAGCAATGGGTTTGAACTCCTCTGGGCTCAGGTACAGGTCCTTGTTGGTGTCCAGGGAGGAGAAGAGGAACAGCCCCTCATTCCCCAAGGACTTCAGAGCCAGCTCCTGGTTTGGGAAGAAGAGACAGGTGAGATTTCATTGGAATCTCCTGCAGAAGTGCACTCTGGCCCCTCTGGAGTTAATCCCCATTCTTGCCAGCACATCCAGGGGAAAGATTAAGGCCCCTTGGCAGGATTTGGTGCTGACTGCAATAGGGATCCGTGTCCAGGAACTGCTGGCACGAGGAGACTGAACCTACATCTGCCTGAGTAATTGCAACGGAACCATTTGTCACGTTCCGTGTCTTCTGTCAGAAACATTCCCCACTTTTTCCAGCTGGTTAGTCCTGAAGCTGCAGATACTGGGAGCACCTGGAGGTGGTGATTGCTGGGATAAACTGATGTACAGTGAAAAAAAGAGGCAGTCAAATATGTGAGGACCACATTCCAAAAGCACAAAGGGGGTGAGCTGGGCACTTGGAACGAGTAACTCCCACCCGTGGTGGGATCCACGCCAGCATTACTGCCCTGCTCTGGCCAGTGCCCCTCCAAATCTCCAAATCTACGGAGTATTTTGGCTCCCTGCTCCCTCAGCCATCCAGCAGGGAGTCACAGAACCCACGGGCTTCTCCAGAAACTCCCACAGGATCCCAGCCTCTCTGTGCCTCAGTGTCTCCCTCTGCAAAGCCCCCACAGGGCTCACCAAGGCGTGGAGCAGCCCCAGAAGGGCTCCCAGACATTTCCACTCCGCAGTCCGAAGGGAAAGGGACAGCCTGGAGGCAGAGCAAGAGCTCCAGGTGGGTGTGAGAGGAGGGAGAGACACAGAGCAGGTGAGACGAAGCCCTCAGTGCCAGGCAGCCCTTGGCACATCCCCCAGCTTGCCCTGCCACCCCCGGAGCTGGGAGCACAAACACTCAGCGTTCTGCTCTTCATCCCTGCCTGCTCTCCCTTGCCTGCAGCACCACCGCCATCCCCAGAGCTCCTCAACCAGTTTATTTACCATCTGCTGCCTGCCAGCCTGAAGCAGCACTAATGCAGCCTGGAAGGCTTTGCTCCCATCAATTGCAGCTACAAAAGCACTTAAGAGCTTTCCAGGGCAGTTCCAGGGCTAAGACAGACTGAAATAGAGACCCTGGAACTCAAAACGAAGATCTGGATGAGGACGTGGCCAAGGACGTGAAAAAAACGGAGACGTTTTTTGTGCACAGGGAAAATCCAGTGTGGAGTGCCCACAGTTAACCTGCTTTTATCCCCTGAACGAATGGGGATGAGCATCCTTGGCTGTGGGAACAGCCACCAGCTCTGCTGAGCACCTGGCTGCAGGGGCTGACACATCTGCCAGGGCCACACCAGCTTCGTGCCAGGCTCCAGAAGCTCTCCCAGCTCCAGCCCTCACCTGTGCTGGGCCCAGGGTTCACGAACTGCGCCCGGTGCCGGTGCGGGGGCCAGCTCAGGGCCCTGGGCAGGCTGTCCTGGGTGAGTGCTGAGCTCTGAAGGGATGCTGCACCGCCTCTGCTCTCCCCAGCACAGCACAACTCCTTTTTCCTTGCTCTTTTTAATCTGGGATTATAAGGAAGATAACTTCCCTGTTTTGTGCCAGAGGGGTAAGGCTGAGCTGTCCTGGTGTTTCTGTAGAGAACAGAGCTGTGGTTTCCACAAAGAGCTCTCCTCTCCCACCTGCTCGTGGGTTGTTCAGCTAAACAAACACTTCCATAGGAAGAGACAAGACATATGTTTGAAGCAAGAGGAAGAGAAGACGAAAAGCTTGGGCTGTTCACACTTTGTTCTCCCTTCCAGCAGCACCCAGTGACAACTGCCTGCCTGTCCCCCAGAAAAACAAATCTCCAGCAGACCTGCCAGGCTGTGAGAACGTCCTCACCCTCCTGTCCTTGTTGGAAAAATTCTTCACCTTAACCCCCAGCGATGCCGGGTGGCCACCTCAGCTTGGCTATGGCCACCTCTGCCCTGCTGGCCACCGGTTCCTGGTGGCTCCCTGAGCCCGGCTGCGGCTCCCTCAGCCCGGTATCCTCCCGGTACCGTTCCCTCAGTCCGGCTGCGGCTCCCTCAGCCCGGTACCCTCCCGGTACCGTTCCCTCAGTCCGGCTACGGCTCCCTCAGCCTGGGGCCGGCCCGGTGCCGCTCCCTCATCCTTCCCGGTGTCTCTCTCATCCCTCCCGGTGTCTCTCCCTCATCCTTCCCGGTGTCTTTCTCATCCCTCCCGGTGTCTCCCCCTCATCCCTCCCGGTGTCTCTCTCATCCCTCCCGGTGTCNAGCCGCCATGGCCGCCCGGCCGGGGGAGGCGTCAGGCGGGCGAGGAGGGGCCGAAAAAAAACCCTTTTCAATGTTAAATCACCGCCGCTCCGTCAGAGGAAGGATCTTTTTAGTGCTAAATCACCGGCGGCCCGTCAGGGAAAAAGAGGTTTTAGTGTTAAGCGAGCATCGCTCCGTCACGGAAAACCTCGTTTTACTGTGAAATGACCGGCACCGGCTAAGGAAAATGTATGTTTTAATGTTAAATCCCCGCCGCGCGGTTGGGGAAAACTTCTTTTGAGTGTTAAATGAGCGGCACTGGTCAGGATAAAACCATGTTTTAGCGTTAAATGAGCGGCGCTCGTTCAGGAAAAAGCACATTTTGGGCTGAATTGTCTGCGCTGTGAGGATGAACCCGCTCCTCCTCAGTGCTCTCCAAGGACTTGGTGTTTATCATCCACGGCCGGCTGTCCATCCCCACATTTCCACAGTGGCGTTCTGTCCTTAATTAAACTTCTCCCAGAAAGAAGAAAACCCCAAACTTATTTTGCGCTTCCCAAAACCCTGTATCCCGCACTTTTACCGGGCTATAGCTGACCAAAGTGGGTATTTTTGTAACAAAAGAGGTGCTGGTGGGTTCGCTCGCAGTGATTCTGCTGAAGTTTGAGCCCTAGGGAAGGGAATTAGGGGATGGAATGACTTGGCAGCCTCCTGTCTCCAGCATCATCCCCACGTTTTGGGTCATTTTTACCACCGTGCCACATTTTGAGTCATTTCCACCCCAAACTTTTCGACCTCCCCGTGTTTTCAGTGCCCTTCAGGTCCCTCCACACGGCCGTGGCATTGCTGGCACATTGTCCCTTGGCGGCGGCTGGGCCAAGACACACATCTTTATTAATTTTAAATTATTAAAATAATAATTTTAATATCCCCATTCCTCATCCTCCTGCTCCTCCATGCTGCCAATCTTCTGGGGAATTGCTGGGGAAGATTTCTGCTGCAGGGCCAACAGCACCGAGTGTTTGATCTCTCCGAGGGTAGCACGAAGCGTCAGCCTTTAATCCTTTGAAGCTCTGCTGTACCCTAAGCCTGCCTAATCGTTTTTGTTTTAGGTTTAAAGAACTCTGGAGATGGAGATGAGCGAGAGCATGACCAAGCCATTAACAGAGGAGGATGGAGGAGGGAGGATGAGGATGGGGCCAGGCAGAGGAGCCCGGCAGTGGAACCAAGTGGGATATTTGTGATTCACGTCAGGGTTGTCGCGCTGAGGGAGGAATAAGAAAGTTCCTTCTGCTACAGCAGAAAACTTGCCAGAAACTCTGCTCTGGAAAGAACCCGATCGTGGCTTGGGCCATGGGGAGGAAGGGATCAGCAGAGCATGGAAATGATGTCTGGGAGCAGGGCCGGGCGGGGATGAGCTCAGCACTTGGAGCAAATGGGCTTTAAAACCTGCTGGGCTCATTGGGCTGGGCAGCCAGGGGTGCAGAGCTGCTGCTTCCCGGGAATAACCCAGCACGAGCCACGGAACGTGACAGGATGGGTTTGGAGCAGGACAAACGCCCTGGTTTGTCTGGGAAATGAGCAGCAGGGGCAGGAGCTGGTGGAGGGCGGTGGCAGAGCTGAGGGGATTCTCTTTGGGGGATGAGAGGCAGAAGGGCTCGCTTTACACCTGACCCACTGCCAGTGTCATCAGCCGCCACATAAAGGTGAGAAACGGGGGAGTTACCTGATGGGAAAGAGAGTGAAAGACAGAAGGTGAAATAATTCAGGGTGGCTGCTGCTCCTCGAAAGAGAACAAACCCGACAACTGCTGGCTCTCCGGGATTACAGCACTCAGGAAGAATGTTAAATATCCACACATCTGCTGTGGGGCCCGCCCAGGCACACCTGGATCAAAGGGAATCCTAAAAATAATAACAGGGAAGATTTCCACCCAGCAGGAAAAAACTATCCCAGATTTCCCCTTGGTCAGAAGGGAGAGAGTTGGGCTGAAAACAAGGAAAATGGTGAGGGGTTGGACCAAGGAGCATCCAGGTGTGGTTTGCAGGGGATGAGGAAACCAGAGGTGATGAAGCTTCATGGCCACGGCAATCAGAGAGTTTGTCCCAGAAAAAACACGGCCAGCAAAGGAAACGGGAGTTTGAGGCAGCTCAGAGCCAGCCCTGCAGCTGCAGAGCAGGAGCCGATTCCGTGTGCAGCATTCCTGTTCCTGCTCGGGGGGAAGCAGCCCTGAGCGCAATCCTTTCCCAGGCAGGAGTTCTATGGGGAGGGCTCCTGACTCCAGCACCCTCCCTCCCACAGGAGGCTCCCCAGGGCACGAAGCCAAAGCCCCAAACGTGCTCAGGAGGAGCTGCAGGGCCTCGGCCGGCACTGGGAGCCAGGGCTCGTGCATCACGCCCGAAACAATCAGATAAAGGGATCAGATCAAAACCTATGTGGAAAAATACTCTGGCTGCCAGGCTTTTGAATCCAATAACCAATTCTGCTGAAAGCCTTCCCAGAGAATTTAATAATGCTCTAGCAATGAAGTGCGGGTTACAAAAAGGTGCATTTGTTTTCTGGGTGGTTTTGTCTTATCTCTGTGCAGGCCAGGCAGCAGCAGCCCGTGGTTGTACAAGTGATAGGGAAGAGTTTTCACCTCCACCAACTGATGCAACTTTCTGTTACCAGAACTTCATTTACAGGAAATTCTTTCTGATATAAAGGAGGGCCACAAGCTCTGATGGTGAAAATTAAGATGGTAATCGCAGCTGCTGAAGTAGAAGAGGAATGTTCCAGGGGAAATGGGCAATAATCCAGGCTGGTGGCATTGCCTGGCGACTCTAAGCAGGGGAAAAAAAAAGCCCAAAAGCCGTCAGGATTGCCACATACCTGAGAGTGGAGGGCAGGAAAGCAGCTGAAGGACACACATCCTTTCCACGGGGCATTTACAGCAAACCTCTGGCTCAGTGTAACTCCCCCTGCTCCAAGGAAACCGAGGGGTTCTCTCTGGGCAGGGAAATCCCACCTGGCAGGAGGAATGTGGGGAGGGATCCAGCCCCTGTTCCCACGGGCGGGGCTCCCAGGGCGCAGCTCCCACGGGCGGGGCTCCGGGGCGAAGGCAGAAGCAGAAGCATTTCAAGGTGCCAGCAGGACAAACATTCCTGTCACCTGCATTGCTGTGGGGCAGGAAAATCCCTGGTGTGGATCCAGGCCAGGCCTTGGAGCAAAGCTGATCCTGGGAGTAAATCTTTACCCCTGATAAACACTCATGATGCCTGTGATTAATCCCTGGGGATTTCAGGGGATAGCTGGGAGCACAGGGCAGAGGAATTTGCAGAATTGTCTTGGCACCAATGGAAACAAAAAGCTTCTGCTGTGCCTGGTTCGGGCTCCTGGGAGCAGAGTCAGGGACGGGCTTTGCTCTTCAGGGCACCTCAGACACCTCCTGGTTCGTGGTGTGGCACTGAGCCGCAGGGAATCTCCTCTGGAAGGGTGTGGGATGCTCCCACTCCCTCGCGTGAAACGGAAACCAGCCACGCATCTGTTCCTAAAGGAAACCAGAACTGGTTATTCTGGGGGCTTTCAATTCTGCCAGGCAAAGTGCTCCGTGTTATTCCAAGAGCAGGCCATTCTTATTTAAGAAATTCCCTTAATCCATTATCAAAATCCTTTGAGCTACAAGAGCTTCCCGATGCCCAAATCTCCCGGATAACACAGCTCGCTCCCGAGATGTTTATTTACCAATAACCATTCCTCTAGGCCAGGCTTACCAGGCAGCAGCTTTATCCCTGGGATAATGCTAAGTCCCCATCTGACAATCTTATTTCTCTCGGGGAATTACAAAGGCAAGAATTTAGAAACAACATTTTCTGTTTTCACAACTTGCTCAAAGCAACTTTATTTTTTTTTCCCCCAAGTTGCTGAATGAACCAATTGTCACGAGGATGTCACAAGAATGAACAAAAATGTTCCATCCCCCAAGGCGCCAGAGCTTTGCAGCGATCAGAGGGAACGCTGATCTCAGATCCAGCAGTTTAGGAGAGCTGGGAATTGCTGTGAAACACTGCCTAGATGCCCCTAGAAATCAACTTCTACCACAGAAAACTCTTTAAATCCACCAGTACTGTCTCATTCCAAGCATGGAGCAACTGGTCTTTTACAGGATCAACCCCAACAGGCTTTTTATTTTACAAGACTTTTATTCTGTTTCACAGATCTGACTATTACAGCAGTAAAATTATTACAAGTGACTCGTAACATTTAGATCCAAATAAAAGTAGAAAAACACCAAAAAGAAGAAGAAAAAAAAAAGATAAAGAAAATTTAAATGAGATGTGATGGGTGGTAAATGTGTTTTAAGAGCACAGAAGAAAAGTATATAAAAATACATCAGGAGCAAGGATTTTGCAGCCAAGTTTTGGTTTAGTTACAATTTGGACAGCACAGAGTCACAGAATGGCTGAGGCTGGTGGGGACCTCTGGGGTGCCCCTGGCTCTGTCCCTGCTCAGGCAGCCCCACCCAGGGCTGTGTCCCTGCCCCTCAGGATCCTGAACTCGCCATCCCTGGCCACTGCAGCCAGAGCTGCCCTGGATCTTCATTTTGGGGTCAGCAGAGCCCCTCTGCTGGCTCCCGTGTCCCTTGGAGGAGGAATTTCTCACCAATCCACCCCAGGAGCCTCCTGGATTGCTCCTGCCCTGCCCAGCTCCCCCTCCAGCAGGGATCAGGGTGGTTCAAGTGCCCCAGGAGGAGCAGGAAATTCTGCAAATTCCAACCTGAGGCTGTTCCTGTCTGGGGAGGGTCTGATCCTCTGTTTTTCCCACCGGAGCATCACCTTCCCCTGGCCTCTCTTCACTCCGGAGCTCTCTGCTGGCTCCTCAGCCATCCCCAAGAATTCCAGCTGCTCTCCCACACCAAGGACAACTCCCCTTCCTTGTTCCCCTGGCCCTCCTGAAGAGCCCCCAGAGCCCAGCACCAGAAAGCCCAGAACACTGAGAGCTGTTCACTGGAAAGGTGATAAATCCAAGAGCAGATAAAAGGCAGGAATGAAACAGAGAAAGGAAAGGAGGATGTGTGTGTGTGTGTGTGTGTGTGTGTGTGTGTGTGTGTGTGTTTAAAGTCTATTTTATGGCAAACTTCCAGTCCTTTGGCCACTAAAAAGCAAAATCAGTGGATCTCATATAAATTCTCTGTATAAAGGAATGTCTATGAACTGTGTACAGTATGGCCCAGAATAAACATTTCATCATCAGCCTAATAGAGCTCCTCACAGAGGAAAAGAAGGTACTTAGTCATGGTTCATCTTCCCAAGAAAATACTGTCCGGAATTGGACTAGTGCCCCAAAATACCATTTCAGGAACAACAGGAATTCCTTCAATGGAAAGGAAAAGCAGAGTCTGCCCAGGCTGGGCGAGCAGGAGCTGGGCAGGAGCCTCAGGGCTGCACTGCTGCTTTAAAGTCTGTGTGGTTGATGGGCAGGGGATGAGCCTCGGTGTTGAACACCCAATCCTCCAGGGACAGCACATCATCTTCACAGAACAGAAGGTAGAGGTACCTGGAGCCACGGGAGAGGGACACACACGGGTTAGAGGGGCTCAGCAGGACCTGGGACACATTCCCAACTCCCTGGAAAATCCCCACCCTTCCCACTTCACCCAGCTCTGGATCAGAGCAGAGCCCTTCAAACCGAGCGGGAGCCTCCAATGGCAGCAGAGGTTCCGCAGCAGGAAACTCCCAAAGCTTTGCAGCCTTGCCCTGTTCCCCCAGAATGGGTTGGGAAGATCCTAAAGCTCCTCTCGCTGTGGGACAGGGTGAGCAGGGACACCCCAGGGGGGGCAGGGACACCCCCCTGGTTATCTGAGGCTCAGGAAGCAGCTGCTGCAGGAACTGCTCTGCCTGGGAGCCCAGACTTACTTCAGAGTCTCTGCGAGGAAGAAGCTCTGCTGCATGTTGTCGTGGCTGGGCGTGGTGCTGTACACGTCTCGGATGCCAGAGAAGCCAGCTTCCACCCTGCAGTGCTTCTCCAGGGCCTGGTGAGGAGCAGAGACCTCAGCAACCCCAGCACGTGGGGCAACCCCTGCGCAGCCCAGGGCACCTCACAAATCCAAGCCCAGCTTTGCTGTCCCTCGCTGAGGAGCGGAGGGAACTCCTCGCTCTGGGAACGA
>VWZN01018525.1:33280-64400 GCA_013396955.1 Regulus satrapa
GCTCTGGGGTCACTGTTCTGGGGTCACTCCTCTGGGGTTCCTCCTCTGGGGTCACTGTTTGGGTTCCTGCTCTGGGGTCGCTGCTCTGCTGCCAGGGCTGCAGCCCCAGCCCCAGCCCCAGGCCCTGCCCTGATCCCAGCCCAGCAGCCTGCAGCCATCAGGACACGGCTCTGCCCAGGGAGGTGCTTTAGGGCACAGCCCAATCTTTGTCCAGCTCGTTGGGATTTCAGAAATGGTTCTGCAAACCCTGCCAAGCCCTGGTGCAGCTTGCTGCTGTGCTCCAGAAGCAATCCCAGGAGATCTGGTCCTTCCAATACCCCGAGGGACTACAGGGAATTGGAGAGGGACTTTTCCCAAGGCCGTGGAGGGATGGGACAAGGGGGAATGGCCTCGAGGTGAAGTAGGCCAGGTTTAGATGGGATACTGGGGAGAAATCCCTCCCTGGGAGGGTGGGCAGGCCCTGGCACAGGCTGCCCATGGCAGTGCCCAAGGCCAGGCTGGGCAGGGCTGGGAGCTCCTGGGACAGTGGGAGGTGTCCCTGCCATGGCAGGGGGTGGGATGGGATGAGCTTTAAGGGCTCTTCCAAACCCAAATCCAGTTCTGTGACTGGGGATCTGGGTGGGAATGGGAGATGTGAGTGATGCCAGGGGTGATTTTTTCCATGATCCGAAGGAAGAGGAGTGGCAGGGATGAGTGACTCACACAGCACTTAAATTCACCATGTGGTCACTTAACGTGATGAATTGGGGCCTTTAATTTCAACAACAGACAGTTCCTTTAATACCCCAGAACAGCCAGCACTTAACTCTCCAAAGCCTCCCTTGGTTTCACCCCCATTAAATCCAATAGCCCTTTCCCTTAAGGGACCCAGTTAAATTCCATGCAGCATAAATATTCTATTATAACCTACAGAGCAGCTAATTCGCCCTAAACCTTTTATAAAATCAGACAATTTGCACGCCAAAAGCTGGCTACAGGCTTAAGCTGGTGCTTCCAAGGAAGTTGTCAGGCTCCATAATATTTACTGGAGTTTAGGAGCTTGGCATATTAATGACAGGTTTGAATAAAAGACACACATGGGCTTTAATTCCTGCTAAAATCACCCAAGTCCCAAGCTGGGAGTTCAGGAGCTGATCTGGTGTAATTTTGTACAGGCTGGGCTGTTAGAGCCCACACCATCCCACATCTGCCCTCTCTGAGGGTGTCAGGGTGGGTGTGATCCATTTTCTGTGCACACCTCAGCCCAGCAGAGTCCATCAGAAAGGTTTTTCCCTTTTCCCTCCGTGGGCTTATGAGGAGAAGAGGAAAATCTCTTGGGCTGGGCACAGAGGTTTGACCCTGGCTCAAAATGCCACGGTTTGAACGCAGAATGAGGATGCAATTCTGATTTTTAGCAGTGCATCTGCAGTGTTTCCTCATCTCTCCCCTCCCTCCATTGCCTTTATTTCCTCACACATCTTCCCTCCACAGCACTGCCCCCTTTCCTGGCCTCTCTTCAGCTCCCCCTCCCTGGGAGCAATTTGTCATTATCCCTGTCCTCAGGAACCTCAGCCTTGTCTCCTTATTTTACATCACCAGCCTCTTCTTATCTTCCCACCGTTTCCTGGGTTTCCTGTCTCCCTTTTCCCTCCTCTGTGACATTCCTTTGCTCATCCCACTCTCACTGCTTCCCCTCCACTCCATCCTAACTCCACTTTGCTCTCCCAGCTTCTTCCTCCTTTTTTCCTGCCTCTCCTTCAAATTCCCTCCTTGTTTCACAACTGACAGACCTGCACTGGACAGGAAAAGCAGAGTTTTGAAGCTTTTTTTTACCAATCCTGTCTGGTTTTAACCCCCTGGGGCACTCTGGCCAAGCCCCATTTCCCTTGGGTTCATGGGGGCAGTTTGGATTCTGCCTGGAGCAATCTGTGTCCCTCAAAGCAGTTTCCTGGGGGATCTGCATCCACCTCTGGCTGTGCCCTTCTGCGGCTAAAATCCACACAGCTCCCCCCACACTGGGAAACACACCCAGCCTGGGGGATACTTGCCTTTTCTGCAAACACTGGGTTGCCAGAGAGCTCGGAGAGGTGCAGGAATTCCAGGTGCAAGGTCCCAAATTCTGCCAAGATGCTGCTCCCAGCGGATGCCCAGCCCCAGCTCCAGCTCATGCCACTGCAAGGAGAGAAAAGGGAGCCCTGAGTGCCAGGAGACAGAAGCAGAGCCTGGGCTGGGCCTGCCCCGGGGCAGCTCTGCCCCTGCCAGGTGCACAGCCCAGGTGGCATTAGGGGCATGGAGAGGACACACACACACATTCAGGACACACAGAGATTGGCAGCAGCAGTTCCAGGGGATGGAGCTGCGATTTTCCAGAGATTCTTTAGGATTGGGCCAACACACAGAACTGCACAAACTGCTTTTTTTTTTTTGGTGGGAGAGGAATTCCCCCCCCCTCCCCCCATGAACAGCTCAGCTGAAAAACAGCTTTGGGAAGAGCACTGCAAAACTATTTTGGGATAAAATATCCTTCTGCTAGCCCAGAGCTCTGGAACCCTGCAGGCAGGACAATGTCCTGGAGGATGTAGGGCTGGATAAGAGGACCAGAGCCACCTCGGAGGGGGGGTGGCTCCAGATTTCTCTCTCCTTGGCAGGGAGGTGACAGCTCCAGGGACGGGTGGGGGTGACACTAGATGGCGCCGGGAAGCTTGGCTGGGAGAGGAGAAGGGTTTGTTGTTTACAGGAGGTAAAAACTAATGATCCTTCTGAGCACGAAAAGGAAAAAAAAAAAAACCACCAAAAAGAAGTTTTCCTGGCGGTGATGGAAAGAAAAGCATCGCAGGTGCTGAGCTGTTTGCTTGCCTGCAGACGGAGAGAGCCAGGAGATGAGCAGTGTGTTTGCTCCCAGTGCTCTCCTGGCTCAGCCTGCCCTGCACGGGGGCAGCTTTGGGAGCCTGGGGGTGCCAGAGGAGCGTGGCATTCACATCCCTGCAAGGACCTGCTGAGCCTGGCAGACCCATGGAGCTGTGCCACCCAGACAGAGCCAGCTCCTTTCCATGAGTGCCTGCTCTGGAGGGAGGCTGGGACAACCCCAGCCTCACCAGCAGGGCTGCAGCAGCCCAGTGGGGCCGTGCTTGGTGTCACAGCAGCTCTGTGGGGTGGGAAATCATCCCAGCCCTGCCAAAGCCACAGCACGGGAGCCGTGGGTCAGCCAGCAGAGCTCGTGGAGAGGGGGCTGGAGGAAACAGAGCCCGTCTGCAGCGTGTGCCCGGCGTGGAGAGCAGCCCGCAGTGACCCCCTGCAGGAAAACATTTCTTCAGAGTTACACGCTGGACAAACTGGGCCTTCACAGCTGCTCTGCTTTGGAACAGCTCGGAGGAAGCTGCTGTTTAAAGGACCTTGGCCTCCAAGGGAAAAGAAAATGCCCAGAACCTCTTTTATCTCCCTGATAAGTGGGTCTGAAATGTCGAATCTTCGCCTTCCCTCATGGGGATGCCAAAGCAGCAAAACCAGTGCCAGGTCAGGAGAGAGGCCAGAAGAGGAGGCTGAGGGGAAATCTGGAGCTACAGAGGGTTTAGGGAGACGTGGAGGAAAGCAGGGCCAGGGCAAGCAGGGCCAGGGCTCCAGCACAGGCAGATCCCAGAGCAGGACACGGAGAGCACGGAGCAGCAGCTGGAGCAGACACAGCACTGCAGCCCCGGGCAGCCAGCGAGGCAGCTGGAGCACAAACAAGGCTGTGTGAGACAGAGCCAGGGCCAGCCACGGGCAGCTCGTCAGCACAAGGGGACCCGGGAGGAAAAGGTGACAGCAAGAGATAAAGGCAGCTGGTTATGGAAGAGCTGGGGGGGCTGTCTGTGCTTGGGCCCTCGAAAATGGATGTGCAGAATTCACTCAATGCCAGGGGGGTTTTCTGACTTCCAATTTCTAGACGTCCTTCTTATCCCACCCCCCCCAAGCTGCCACCAACAGAGGCCCACACACGCTGCAGGACTCTCCTCCTTCTGGGATGGTGAGGTCTCTCTGGAATTAGCACATCCTTGCAAAAGCAGAATTGGAGAGAGAATTCCTTCTTGCAAAACTCTCCTGGGCTTTGCTCTGGCCCTGACATTTGGGTCAGTGCAGTCTCACAGCCTCCCCTCGCCCTCCTCTGCTTCCACTTGCCCAGGGAGTGATTCCCTTCCCCTGTGGGGTTACAGCCTTTGGCTGCTCATCCCAGCTCAGGCTGTGCATGCAGCTCCCTCCAGCCCTGCTCCTCCATCACTTGGTGCTCCAGCCCTGCAGCAGCCCCAAAGGCAGAGCTCCAGGCAGCCGTGGGGGTGCTGTGTGCTGTCCATTTTCTCTGCTCTCACTCAAGGTCATCAGCAAAACATTTTGGGAATGTCTGGGCAGACGGGAGGCCGCTTCAATTGTCTTCACAAAGGGCAGGGGAGGGTTTGGCATTTCTGTGAAAGGTTAGTCTATGCAGAGCCTTTATCAGCCACAGAGGAAGCAGGATGTCTGTGCTGTAAAAAAAGGACAATTACAGAGCTGCTGGTGGTTCCAATTTTCCCCGGCATCAGGAGCACACCAGACAACCGAGGGGTGACAGTGATATTTGAGCAACAGCAGCAGCGTGAGCCAAATATTTGGAAGTCTTTTGCTTCGCAGAGCCAAGGAGGAGATTTGGGCTAAGGGCTGGATAATGACTTTCAGGGTTTCACAAGAGGTGAGGATGAAAGGCTTTGTTAACCCACATTTCCCGCAGCTCTCACCCGCGGGATTTGTTTGGAGGCATCAGAACCAGCAAATCCAAATGCCTGCCTCGCTGGTGGGAACTGTCTGCCAGGAGAGGCAGCGAGCAGGAGGGCAGCCCCAGCTCTGCCTCTGCTTGCTGCCAGACCTTCTGCAGGGATTTACTGAACTCAGCTGCCTCGACCTCCCCTGGCCATGAGAACATCACCAACCCGAATCCTGGAGCTCTGGGAAGGACAGAGCCTGGCTGGGGGCTGTGCTCTCCCCCCCTTTTCCAGCACCAAAACTGTCAGCCAGTCCCATCCACTCCCTTGCCCAGTTTTCCCCATTTTTAAATCCATTTTTCCTGGATGAATTCACATGCATCTAGCTGGGCACACTGCAGAAATCCATGCTACGAGCAGACTACAACATTGCCTTTCAAAGAAAAGGAGAGTGAGGAAAATGCTCTTGCAGCAGGGAGCCCTGTCAGGAGGCAGAGGAAGAAACTGTGGCCAGCCCCAAATTAATAAAACACAGCTGGGTTTGACCTGAGTCACCTGCAATCTGTGCCAAGGTCTGAGCTGGCAAAGCAAGTGACCTCGAGGAATCTGCTCTAGAGGGGGCAGCTGTGAGGAGCTGCTGCTGCTCCTGGTCCTCCCCAAAGTGCCAGAACTAAAGGAAATGCTGCTGAGGACGTGTGTGCCTTGCCTGCCCAGGTTGATGACTCCACGTGGGATTCCAGTGGGGGTGTTGAAGGCTGGCAGAAGTTTCTCTCCAAGTTCCAGAGCTTTGCTCTTGAACACCTGGTAGAAGGGAGGATAAATGTTTGATGAAACGATTCACACAGGATTCTCTCACATCCCCTTTTCCAAACGTGCTGTTAGAAAACACTGGGAGTGCTGCAGTCTGAGAGCTCCCTGCTCCAGGTGTGCTGGGCCCTGGTTCCCCTGCACAAAGAATCCAAACCAAAAGTCTCACTGAACTTTGGCATCTCTAAATTGTCTCTAAAATCTCCACTGAAGCAGCACCCGGTCCCTGCCAAAGCCTCAGCCTGGACCAGAGCAGTTCACAAGAGCACCCTGTGATCTGAGCTGATCCAAAGAGGCCTCTCCAAATTCTTCCCATTCCCAGCATGGCAGAGAACACAAGGAGCTGGAAGGACTGAGTTAAAATCAGAAGAAATCTTTCTAGGCTGAGGCACCGTTAGATTTACAACGTGGGCTTGCCCAGCTCACGTCATCTCCTGTTGTAAAAACCACAATTTCCAACGAACCACCTTCTCCTTGCAGCTCTTTGCCAAGGAGGATTTGAGGTTTCATGGCTAAGCTGCTCCTTTTCCATTGGTAATGCCTCACTTTTGGGCTTTCCAGTCAAATTGCAGCTTATGGTGGCTTGCAGCACAAAGCAAGCACACGCAATTATTTTGGGACAAACTGATACAAGCACTAATCTTCACTGCAGAGATTAGTACTGATCAAGAGAAGCCTCTAAGTGACTTAGGAGATAAAGCACAAGCCTTTTACCTCTAGCCCTGTGGTGGTGGCTCTCAGAAAGCAGGAATTTATTGCTCTAAAAATACAGCACTGAGGAAAGCTGAGCTCTCCTGTGGGCTCGCAGACCTTTGATACTCTCACAAGGAACCAGGGGGTTGGTTCAGAAGGGAAAGCAAGAGACAGGGACTGGTTTTTGCCTTTCAGCCCAGTGCCACTGACTGGGTAAGTGACAGGCACTGCCCCAGCTGCTGATGGGACTTCAAGAGGTCACTGCTGGAATTTTATGGTTTAATGTGGTTTCTTTTTGCTCTGTTGATCTGAAACCTGTTGAAGTTGTCACTGAGACAGACTCTGAGTCGGGGCACTGAGTCTTTGAGAGTTTTCCCTGGAGGGAAATCACAGAGGGAAGTCATTCCTGGAACTCATTTAAAATGCAGCTGGAGTAAGAGAGCTGCTCCTGGATCAATGGTGTCACTATGCAGGAGCCATCCCACCCTCTGTGGTGGGGCAGCACCAGAGCTGAGCCCTCATTTAGGGCCAGTCCTCACAAAACTCCCCCTGAACCCGAGTCTCAGCTCACCAAAGGCTCCCAGGGCAAAGGAATAATCTCCTCATCTCCCTACAGCCAGCTGTGAAACTCCAGCCAGGCACATTATCAAACAGATGATGGCATTAGGGCCCCTGGCAGGCTGGGGAGGAGGGAGGGCAGTGCAGATGAGATCCTCCTGCTGCACCCAAGGGGCACACAGCAGCCTGCTGTGTGGAATTCCTGCTCCAGGGGGATGCTCAGCTGAATGTGGAGCACCTGCCCCTGCTCAGCTGCCCCCTTAGCCCGAGGCAGGATCTGGGCCGACGCCTGAGGAAATCTCACCCGACTCAGAAGAGAGAGGAACAAGTACAAAGACAAAGATCCTCTGCAAATGGCATTTCCCCGGGGAGCAATGTGTCCAACTGCAAAACGTGTCTTGCTAGAATTGCCCACAGGAGGAAAGATCTCTGGCAAATGAGCCATGCACGGTGTGTGCAAGGTAATTATTAGAGGCTTAATTAAAGGAACATTAGTGGCATTTCCATATTCACAAAAACGATGGGTTGAGCCTGTTGTTGTGGGGGATTAAGTGAGGCTCAGGGCAGAGCTGAGCAGAGCCCGGGGAGGGGCTGGCAGGGACAAACCTCCTCTCCAGTCAGGTAGTAGGTGGCCAGCAGCCCTCCGATGTAGCGGATGTTCACCTCGAACAGCGACGCCTCCCCGTTCTGCAAAGACACAAGGACAGCCCTGAGCCAGCAGAGCCCTCTGCTCTGTGCCCCTCTCGCTGCTCTTTGTGGGCTCTGCAGCGCCAGGGGAGCCTGCAGGGAAGAGAAACACCCAAAGTGCCCCCGTTCACCACCTGTGACAGCACCTGAGTCGGGCAGGGCACAGCACACAATCAACCACAGGATCACTGGATCACACAATCACAGGATTATACAATCACAGAATTATAAAATCACAGGATCACACAATCACAGAATTATAAAATCACAGGATCACACAATCACAGGATTATACAATCACAGAATTATAAAATCACAGGATCATACTATCATAGAATCACAATCACACGATCACAGAGTCACACAGTCACAGAATCACAATCAGACAGTCACAGAATCCCCTGAGCTGCGAGGGACCCACCAGGATCATCCAGCCCAGCTCCCAGCCCTGCCCAGACCCCCAACAATCCCACCCTGGGCATCCCTGGCAGCTTTGTCCAAGAGCTCTGGCAGCCGTGCCCGTTCCCTGGGGAGCCTGGGCAGTGCCAGCACCCTCGGGGGGAAGAACCTCTGCCCAACATCCAGCCTCAACTTCCCCTGACACAGCTTCAGACAGATCACAGCCCTCAGTTTCAAGCAGAGCTTGTGGGTCTTGCAGTCCCTGTCTTGCCTTTCTGGACAATGAGAGCTCCCTGTACAGAGGCAATATTAAATTAATTACCCCCCTGCCTCCCTGTGCTGTGCTCCCTGACTCCACAGATCAATCCATAGCATTCACTCTTGTCTTTACAGATCAATCTATTCTGCAGGCCAAGATTAAAAGCTTTTATGAAATCCAGATAAATTATCTCCCAGTTGATTTTGTCCCTTGTTTATCGATTCAGTAACAGACTGAGACCATTCACCAGATTTATCAGATGTGGGCTGCCTTTTATGAATCCATGAATGCCAGTGGTGCCCTCCCAAATGATGCTTCTCTATAAAGGCAGCTGCAGGCATTGTTCCTGTGGGAGAACCATTCCTCACAACAACTAGACTGGCATTAAACAAATAAAAGTTTAAGCTGCACTTTGGTTTGAACATTTTCTCTGTGTGCCACTGATGAGATCCCATCAGTTGGGGATGAGGAATGCAGAAGCTGGCTCCAGAGCACGGCCAGGGACAGAGGAGTGACACAAGGGACAGCACCTTTCTGCTGCCAGCCCTGCTCTGCTGCACCCAGCGTCCCTACACAGCCCCACGTGTCCAGGAAAGCTCCAGGAGCCGCAGGGAGAAGCAGCTCTGGCTGTTTTTAGAGGTGATGCCCTTCCTTCCAAACCCTGGCTCCCTCTGTGCTCCCTCTGTGCTGCTGAGATGTCACACAAGTCCCAGCAGTGACACCAACAGAGGGCCCAGAACAGGGGAGCTGGGTTTACAACCTTAATCTAAATTAATAAGGAAATCTTATCGCAGGCAAACATTCACCTGAGATGAAAAAGAACTTGTCCTTTGATGAGCAGAATTTCCTTGGAGTGTCTAATAATGACTGTTTCCATAACCCAGACCAAAACAAAAGAACCATGAAACACTGAACCTTATTTTCAGCCAGACACGGTGAGGCTGATGTGGAGCCAGCAGAAAATTGGGGTGAATCACTGCACTGCTCCCTTTGGCCTTAGAAAGAAAATAATCAGCTGAGTGCTTTCTTCCCCCACAGAGCTCATGGCTTCCCTGCCCAAAGGACTCCTGAGGAAGATTGTGATCAGGACTGGCAGTTTAGGTGGCACAGGCAGGCATTCCCAGCAGCTGACTCACCACATTCAAGTCAAAGCTCTTCTCCACCCACTGCTTGGCTTCTTGGAATTCCTCCTCGAGTTCCATGATGTAGAGGGTATCTAAGGCATCTATCACAGTTGCTCCTCGAAGGCCTCCTGCGTGGCAAAAAACACAACGGAGGCATGAAGGCACAGCTCTGAATCAGCCTGGGGGGCTGGCACAGGCAGCAGCTCCCAGTGCTGGGGGTGTCTGGGGGGCATCTCCCACCAGGGCTGCTCAGCTCTGCCACCTCAAACTGGAGGGGCTCCATCTGGAACCATTCCGGGCTGGAATCTGGACCCAGCCCCACTCATCCCAGGCTGGAATCTGGACCCAGCCCCACTTATCCCAGGCTGGAATCTGGAGCCAGCCCCACTCATCCCAGGCTGGAATCTGGACCCAGCCCCACTTATCCCAGGCTGGAATCTGGAACCAGCCCCACTCATCCCAAGCTGGAATCTGGAGCCAGCCCGGGCTGGAATCTGGAGCCAGCCCCAGCCATCCCTCTGGGGTGCAGCACAGGCGTGAGGCTGCTCTGCACCACCACGCACACTCTGCTCAGCTGAGCCACGTTCCCACCCACCCCCTGGCAGACCCTTGGGAATCTCTGCCAGCAGAGATGCTTGGATGAGGTTCAGGTTTTGTTTCTGCAGCAGAAGCTCCTCGTACCAACCCCGTCCCCATCATCTCCCTCTCCACAAAGACTCGCTGCTATGCCCAGGGATTTTCCTGAGACTTATTTCTCTTTGGCTCAGCTCAGTTCCTCCTCCTCCTCACTCACTGACTTTCGGCTGCTCTCCCAAATTCCCCCAGCCTTTCTCTGCACGCTCAGATGGGTTTGGCACTTCTGTGATACCTTCAATTCCAGTTCTGCTTAAGAGAGAAAACCCAGCTGGACGCGGTGCTGCGGAGGGGAGAGGGAGGCAAAGGTGAATCGTGTGCCATGAGCCCGTGGTCTGCTCTCACCAAGGGCACCGTGTCTGATGTGCAGAAGAAGCGTTCAGACCCACCCATTCCAGGCTCCTTCCTCCTCTCAGCCTTCCTCTCCCCTAGGGAAGGATGCTGCCTTATTTTGTTGATGCTACAAGATTGCAGTTTTGACACTTTTCAGCCAGCCAGCACATCATTGCTTTAATAAAAACCCAACCAGGACTTTACTGCTCAACTACAGATTGCTGCCTTTCGGACGCTGTCTGCATCAAAAGCAGGGGCTGTGGGAGAGGAGGCAGGCAGCTGAACCAGCCTCCAGAAATCCATTTATTCCTGCAGGATGGGGAAATGATCATCTCACTGGAGTCACACGGTCACTGGATCAACTGGTGGGCTCTAAAATCAGCGGGGCTGAGGTGGGCCTGGAACGTTTGCCAGAAGCACTGACCATGAAAAACAACACCACGGCAGGCAGCGCTGCTTTTATCAGCCCTAATGATTCTTCAATATTAATGATTATGTGGTTTTTATACACTTTCCTGTTAGCGAGGAGAGACGTGACGGGGAGGCAGGGAAAGCATTTTGAACAGGGAAGGAAGGGCAGTGGCACCTGAGGCCCAGCCCATTACTGTGATATTCTGAGAGGAAAATCACACCACCGGGCTCGCCTTAATTTGATGATATAATCAACAAAAGCTTTTCATAATCTGCAGAGAGACAATGAGGAAAGTTGGATTTGCTCGAGCTAAATGGAGACAAAGAGACGACAAACTCACCATTTTCTGGGATGATTAATTGAAGTGAGAAACATTGCTGGAATTGACAGAGCCTTTAATGTTTTTCAGCAAGTCAGGCCTTTCACTGGTGAGCTGCTCTGGGGATTGGGAGCACGCTCTGCTCTCTGCTTGGAGTGGCTCAGCTCTCCTGCCTGTGCTTGACAAAGTGCAGGGCAAACCTCGCTCCCCTGCTGCTTTGTCTTTGTGTCACATTAAACATTTGTTTTAAATATTTCCTCACCCTGCGCATCAGAAGAACCTCGGGCTGTGTGTTTTGTACCAGGGGCTGGGCCGTGTTTCCTTTCTTCTGAAGCAGCTTTGAAGCAGCTGCAGAAGCTCCAAGACTCCTTTCCTGCAGCCCCCAGAGCCTCCGCACGCCAGGAGGGGCCGTGGCAGCTCCAGCCTCAGGAGAGGCAGCGAAAGGCAGCTCCTTACCCTTCCAGGACCTGCCTGGGTCTGTGCAGGGCTCCCAGAACCCCTGACCCAGCCTGGACTGCTCTGCTAGGGGAGAACCTTCCCTCCCTCTGCCGGGGCTCCAGCAGAGCAGGGCTGAGCTCCAAGGGCAGCTGTCAGGGTTTGGTGTGTGCACATCCCGGCACAAACACACCCCTGGCGGGGTGGTGACACCTCCTGCCACCTCGTTTCACAGTCAGCACCTCTCCCCACCTGCACATTAGGCTGGGAGGGTGCAATCAAAGGGGAGGCAGCTCGAAACCAAAGCCAACCCACTTCTGACTCTTGCCCACACCCTCATCTCGAAATTGCTGCTTTCAGCCTGACTGTACTTGCTCTGAGGGAGTTTTAAAGTAGGAACCGAGAAACCCTCGAAAGAAAGCCTTGACAGAAACCCTGCTGGAAGCACCCAGAGCTGGGCAGCGACTTTGGGCAGGACCCCACGGCTGAGATTGTGCCCGTCTCCACAAACCCAAGCGTGCTGTGAGAAGGCTGGAGTGGCAATACCTGCAGCAGGGAGAGGCAGAGTCACCTCGCTGATCCCAAAAGGGCAGGTGGGACTCGAGGATCCACAGCAGCCCCTCCAGCAGCTCCTCCCTGCCCCGGGATCCCAGAGAGCTGAGCTGGAAGGGACCCACCAGGATCAGGATCCTCCACTCCCCCTGCATGGGAGCAGTGAGAAGAACGGGGACCTCGGGAGGGACCCAGGAGGTCTGGGGGCATCTCAGACTGAATGTCCCAGCAGCTCTGATGACAGAGCCTCTGCCCAGAGCTGTGCCCTGAGTGGGGATCGGGGAGGAGAAGCAGCAGCTGATGGGAGCAGACAAAGGTTTGTCTCTCCCTGAGCCCAAGGAGCGCCTGTGCCACCCTGTATTTGCTCTTTTGTGCAGCAGAAGAATGGAGAGAGGAGTGTGGGCAACAAGGCTGCTCTGTTCCTGCTCCCACCCAGCCTGAACCCTGCCACAGAGAGCACTAATGAACATTAACTTAATTAACACAGCTGGGGAAAGGTGCTGGGTGAAGAGGAGCTGGCACTGCTGGGGTTTGCCTTGTTTTGTTTCTTTTTTTTTTTTTCCCTTTGGGGAAAATGACTCAGGCTCTAGGAAGAAATTCTGCCCTCACCTTGGGGTGAGGCGTTTACAGGCTGGGGATCTACGTGTCCAAGTCCAGCCTCACCTGCACCTGCCTCTCCCAACACCTGCACAAGTGGCCTAAGCCCAGCACTCATCCAGCACCCAGAGCCCAAAAAACGTCTGACATTCCACAGAGGAGCAGCTGTGATGGGAGCGATGGAGAGCGCTGCCTTCCCTCGCCCCCCCTTCCCAAAATAGCCAACGTGGAGTATCACAGGCCAAGGAGGAGACTTGAAGGGCTCCCAGCTGCAAGTCTGTCCCTTGAGAGCCTCAAAAAAAAGCCAAAAAAGTGATGCTTCAGCAGCCAAGTGGGGTCTGAAATGGCCTTTTCTCAGGAAGGAGAGATCCTTCCAAAGGCTCTCCTGAATCCATCACGCCCTCTGTGCCTGGGGAGCCACGCACAACGAGGACCCTGCAAAGGCCCCCAAACCACAGGCTGGACTCTCCTGTCCCCCCAGCTCTGCTCTGGGGTCCAAGGAACAGGGAGTGTCCAGGTGTACCTTTGGAAAGGGGCACACGTGCAAGGATTCCCCAGCAGCAGGAGACAGGAGCATCTCACCAGGATCTTTCCAGCACTCCCTGGTGTCAGGGCTTGGCTCAAATAAAACTAACCTTTCACAGGCTGGTTTGGGTCGGAAGGGGCCTTAAAGATCATCCAGTTCCAACCTTCCACTAGAAAATTCCCTGTGCTGTATCCCTCCTGCTCAGGTTTCCCTGCGATTGCCATCGGTCTGCGTGGGGAGGATGGATGGAAACCCAGCCTGACCCTGCAGCAGGCCCAGAGCTCGGGAAACCTCATCTCAAAAGGCCTCAGCCCCAGGGGGCCCGCTCCTGCCATTTGGCAAAAGAACCCTTGATGAAGTTACTCAGTGAACAGAAACCAAACCCTTCATTTGCAACAAAGCCATTTCAAAATCCGTACAGTAACGCACTGTGCCAACGCCTCAAAGGAGCAGCGCAAGCCATTAGGAAGATCTCAGACCTAATCTTGCATGCAGCAGGACTGTTTAAATGCTGCAGAAACAGGGGGTTTCAAACAGCTCTTTGCTAACTTTAATAACAGAGTTTACAACTGAAAAGCAAGAGCAGAAGGGGGAGGAATTTAGATCAGCGCAATGTAAACCCAGATCAAAAATGAAAGGTCTTGACTCCCACTGTTCTTATGTCAAATCGTATTTGTCAAAACAGAAATTAGTGCTGAAATGTTGTTTGGAATAAAAATTATGATGCATTTTCTATGAAACACGATGAACTTGTTAACTGCCGAGGCACAAGGGGCTCTGGTTGTCACTGGTTGTTTACCTTCACCTCTCGGGGTTCGGGGGGAAAACATGAGATCCCTTCCCCTGGTTCTGCTGCTCTGAAGGCTTCAGTGGAAATCAGAGCAGGAGTCAGAAAAGTGACCATCTCCAAGTGCTGCTTTTCTGTTCTTTTTGGCCCTTTTTCTCCACGGCAGGGCTTGGAGAGCAGCCTGAGCTCCTGACATTTATCCCAAGATGTGTGTGAGAAGCCTGGGAGCTGCCTGGGACCGTGTCAGCACACAGCTCCTGGCTGGTGGCAAACTGTCCAATTCTGGGAGAAATCCACACAGAGACGTCTTGCACAGCTCAGGATTATCTTGGCAACCAAGTAAACTGTGAAAATCACTGCAGCTCCTTGGAAAATCTGCCCTGCAGCCAAGATTTGCCAGTCGCTGTGCAGAGTGCTCCAGGTCAGGCACACGAGAGGCTGGGAGCCTGCAGCTCCTGAGCTGGGCTCTGGGCTTAGGCCAGAGCTCCCTGCCCACTCTGGGCTCTAGTTCCTCCTGCCAGCCAAAAAAGCAGGAGGAATTTTCCTCCTGAAAAGCTTGAAAGAAAGAGAACGTGATGGTTAGAGAAATAAGAATGGATTTATCCTCCACCTCCGAGCCGGTGTCTCTGTTCTTCCCCAGCACTTTGCAGCAGTCCCCTCTGGAATGGTGCAGGAACACTCCTCACCTGTCTGTTCATTAACATTTCCTTTCAGCTCTGTCCTCCAGCACTCACACCTCACACCAGGGAAGAGAAACTCCAGTTCCAGGAGGTGCTCTCCAGTGGAGAGTCCCTCTCTTGCCAGGACTGGCCCCAGATGTCAGGGACGCCCAGCACAGGGCTGGCACTACTGGTCCAGCTGACAGAAATGAAACAGAAAATCCAAATGGAACTGGGAAATGGGTTTTCTTTTCAGGCAGAAAGAAAATTTCTCCGTTAAATCCACAATCATCTCATTAAAGCCCTTCAGCTGCCTGAGAGTGGTACCTACTGCAGATGAAGCCAGAAACACCAGACCTGAGCTACAGCCCTGCCAGTGCCTCATTTATTGAGTTTTTTGTCTGTGAACCTGATAGCTGTAACACAGAGTAACTACATTCCCTTTATTTAAGGCAAACTAAACAAATTACATCTGAGGAACAAGGTAGCAGAAGCGAGAGATGGAGGGGACAAAGAAGTAGTCCAAGAATTAGAAAAGATCTATTTCTTTTTGTATCAGCACATTCTCTTGCACAGTTAAGGGGAAAAAAAAAAAAGTCCATTAGCTTTTGAGCAACCTCATTTTTCTTTGCTTTCCAAATAAACCACTGCACCTACACTTCAGGGACCTCATCAAAAAACAATTCATGGCCAAGGTTATTTTCCCATCTTCCTCACATTAATCTTCCTCACTCTCCTCCCCAGGTATTGGTCAAAGGGTCACCCTGAGCGCTCCCCTGACGGGCAGCAAAGGCCACCAAGGGCAGCTCTGTCCCTGTCCCTGCCCCTCAGCCATGCAGGGGGGCATGAAGGGTCCCTGTGCCCACCCCCAGACACAGCTGCCCCCCGAATTCAGCCCCTGTTCTGCTCTCAGCAGCCCTGGCAGGTTCAGCACTCTCAGGATGCTCTGCAGGTCACCAACCTCGCCAGCCTTGGGCCACCTGGCCCTGGGGATTTCCAGGCAGTTGCAGAGGAAATGCTGGGTCCTGGGAATTCCGGGCGTTTATGAGACACGGGACATCCCTCAGAGCCTGCCCAGCTCTCTGAGCTCTCGGAGCTTCACACCCAAACCAACTCCTGTGCACCGCAGCCACACTTCAGCCAAGGAAGGTCAGGGGCTGCTCATTCCCTGGAAAGATGCTGAGGAAGAGCAGAGCAATTCCTCCTGGAATTGCTGGAAGGAGTCATTAATTCAATTAATCCTGGAGCACGTGGCTGCAAGGAGCAGAGCCCAGGGCACAGAGAGCCTGGAAAGCTCCATCTGCCCACCTAGAGCAAAGGAACTTGGCTGGCAAGAGGGAAATCACCCAAACATCTGGCTCCCACGACAGCTCAGTCTGCTTTTTGCTGTCAACAGGAGAGACCTTCCAGGTTCCTGGGAAGTGCTAATGAATCCCAGTTCCACCGGCACCGCGGAGCAGCCTCAGCAGATGGGCTGCACAGGTAAAGCTGGCACCAGAGAGGCAGCTTCAAGTGCTGCCTTTTAGGCTGCTATGATCAAATTTAATAGAGAGAGTGTTCCAGCTGGGGAAGAAATGGCTTTTTTGGATTACAAACCACTCATGTTTTTCAAATATCAATTTACCCTGGAGAATTAAGGCTATCGTTCAAGCTGAAGCAGCAGTGGCAGCTCTGCCCTGAACCACTGATGGGTGAGAGACACAAAAGCAGAGCTTGGGCTCATTTAGGGACGGGGCAAAGGAGGCAGAGTCTGGAGGAGAGCAGGCTGGGGGGAACAGGTTAGCAATATTCTTATTATGCACTGGGGAAAAAAAAAGAGAAGGAAGGTGTTCAGGACAAAAACAAATTGCTCGTCACAGCACCAGCCCCTCAGATAAGTTACTTCCTTCAGAGGAATGGGAGAGCAGACACAGGATAAGCACCTATTGCCAACTGATTCTTAAATATTTAATACTTGGCAGCGCTCCCCAGTTTAATCCTCTTTTCCCCAGTTTCTCCAACCATCTTTCAACATTTAGTGATCATCCAACAAGCAGCTCTGGTTCATCCCTGCACGACTCCAACACCTCCTGGAGCTCAAATCAAACTGTTCCCGTTTCCAAGTGTCAGGGAGGAGGGGGGGGTTTGCCTGAGGCGGGGAACACAATCCCTGATACAGCAGAGATGCTGCAAATCCACTCTCCACGTGCCTCCCATCTGTCTCCCGTGACACACGGGCAGCTCTGTGGGCCACAGAAAGCTCATCAGGAAATTGGAAGTGATCATCGTTCAAATGCTCCTCTGGGAAGGAGTTCTCCTCCTGCTTTTGGGCAGTGGGGCTCAGATGCTGGCGAGGCAGAGGTAATTACTTCTGACAAAGATGGGTCATTTGACAAGGCAGGAGCACTTCTGGGAGGAGCAGTTCAGGGAGGTTAAGCACAAGACAACAGCCGGGGCAAAACACTGCTGGTGCCTCCCCTTCCTGGAGGTTTGAAATTAATTTTGGAGTTGTTAAAGGTAATCTGATTATATTCAATTTACTGCTCCTCCACAGACCTCCTCGAGGACCTGCAGCATTTAATGTGAGGGGTCCCAACAGGCCCATTTCAACAAACACACACGTCCTACCTGCAACCATTATCCTGCTCTGCCGCAGCCACAGGTAGCAGCTAATGAGCAGAGGCTGCTAATTCACCTCAGAATTCAAAGGGCAGATGCTTCATTACAACAATCAGAAGAAGGTGCCCTTCTGCCTCCCACGCACGCTTCCCAAAAAGTGGCAGATGCGTTATGACAGCTCAGCCTGGAACTCCTGACAGTGATTTTCCCTCAGATTGCTCTGGAACAGAACAGGCACCACCTCGGAGCTGGGGCTGTAAAACCACTCATCCCTGCCGTGGCTTTCTCCACGGCCCAGCCCAGCAGACATCACCTCCCAGAAATTATCTGGCCCTTAACGGCAGCCCAGGTGGGAGAGAATTCAGAGATAAAGAAACAAAGCCACCCTTTGCCTCCAAAGGAATTAAGAGGATTAATTGTGCTGTTCGGTATGGGGCCTGGGCACCTGCTGAGCACTCGTGAGCTGAGCTTGGAAGCCTCATAATCATGGATGGAGGAATCTAAACACATTTTCTCTGCGAATGCAGTGGGTCAGGAGAATGCAAATGGTCCATTACCATGAGCACAAACACATTAAGCCACCTAACTGCATCACTTGGGACCATCTGGCTGTGTTCTTCCCTTTCTCTTCCATATTGTTAAAGTCACACCAACAAGACCCCAGCTGAAAGCCTCCAAATGCTCTCCAGTATGCTGCTTGACAGGATTAGATATCAAAATAATCTCAGCAAATTGGGAAAATAGTCAGAAACGAGCGGGACGCAATTCAATAAGGCCAGGCGGCGCGCTCTGCCCCGGGGGAAGCACAACGAGCCATGAAGCAGAAGGAATAAATGGTGAGGCAGCACTCCTGTCAAAGGCACAGCCAGGAAACGCAGCTCAGAGCAAGGATTCCCAGCCCAAAGCAAGGCTGGAATGTTGGGAAAAGGAGCAAAGCCCACGGCAGGGTGAGCAGTGATGGCTCGCACAAGAAAGGGCGCAGAGCCTCCTCGCAACAGCATTTGGAGATTGCAGAGGGAGGTGAGGAGGAACGAGACCTGCAATTAAAGCTGGGTAGGGCTGGGGCTGCTCAGCCTCGGGGGGAGAAGGCTGCAGGAGACTCGAGAACGTTTTGGAGATGCTGCAAAGGGTCAAGCACCGAGCACATCCCCGGGAGAGGCCGAGGAGGCAGAGCTGAACTCTCCGCAGCACAGAGGGGTCAGGCACCAGGACAAGCTTCAGAGCTGCAAAAAAAATCGCCTGCCACGACTTCCCAGCCTGGGGAAGGCAAGCACTAAAAGACCCCTGGCTGCCACTTGAGCGTTTTGTTGCTCCCTGAGCCGAGTGGGAATTGCAGGTCTCCAGAAATCCTCCTGGAGAGGCAGCAGAGTGGCCCCCAGGGGAGGAAGAGCTCCATAAAATGCTGCCTGATGGCTCCATCCCCCTGCAAAGCTTCCCCAGAGCTACCTTAGTGACAGAGAGCATCACAGCTACAATTTGGGATGTACACACAAAAGTCAGGAAATTAAAAATGCTGGTTCCCACAGCAACCAGGATGGAGCCTGCCAAGAGAGAAGGAATGTTCTAGCCTAGGCAAAAGGTGTTAATTTTAATGCCTGAAGGCGACTTCCACTTCCAGCTGCCTGAAGGAGAAGTCCATGAAAGCTCTGCACTCCTGCAAACCTTGATCCTCGGGTTGTTTGTTCCTAAATTCCCTCTCTCCCTGGCAGCACAGACTGGGGTTTGGAAATGGAGATGCACCAGAGCACTCGAGGAGCTGTAAAGCATCCCTGAATGCTGGGATCCCCCACTTGTGTTTGCCCACCCCCCCGTGCAATCCCTGTTCAGACCAAGGCACGGCGGAGAGGAACAGGAATAATTTGTGTTCCAAATCCTGCGTTTGGACCTGAGAGGTAAATTCTGTGTATACTGAAATTAGTAGGAAACAACCTCTGCTTCAGAACCTTCTCTTGAAATGCTTTCCTTTTCCTGCACTGAACTTCTTCTCCCCCTTTTTTTTTTCCCCCTTTTGGAGCTGCATATAAAGTGTGTTAGGGTGCAGAACTGATGTTGGGAATAAAACATCAGAAGGAGGATGAACAATTTTAGTCAGTCCAAAAAAAAAGAAATCCTCCCCGTGTTTCACATTGATGCCTCGAGCAAAGGCTGAGGGATTTCCTTGAACTTCCAAAAAAATCCTCTCTAGAGACAGGAACAATCCTGGGAGGCTAAAAGGAAGCACTTTGTGAAAGCATAAAGGTCTTGGAGTGACAAATGCCTGCCACAACATTCTGAGCACACAGAGGCAGCCCCGGCAGCAGTGACAAATCTGGAAGCTGATGTCCTGGGGGAGGAAGTTAAACCCACTGATTAAGTGAGATAAGGGACTTCTCTCCCCCAAAAAGGCAGCAGAGATGAAAAAAGAAAAAAAAAATCAGAAACAAGCACCTGGAGAAATTACAGAGGAAGAAATTCTGTAGCAGGACCCATTTGATATACGATCTCCTGGAGGTGAATAGAAAAATGTCAAAATCTAACACTAATCCAGATGAATATCCAATGAGATACATAATGAGGGTGGAAAGAAACCTCAGCAGCAGCACAAAATGATGTGATAAAGCAGTTAAGTTCTAAATGGGAAATCCAACACAGCAAAGCCAGTTTGGAAGCTGCTTAATCTCTTCAGAAGTTTCAGGAGTGGAAACCAAGTGAATTAAAACTAAGGTAAGTGGGTTTTTTGGCTGTACAGTTTCCATCTCCTCTGAATAAACAAGGGAAAGCTAAAATACAGAGGGATAAGGGTAAGAAACCCAAGAGTCTCAAGGTATTTACACCATTAAAAGGCAGCTAAAAGTGCATTTTTAAAATATTCTTGGCCTGCTTTGTTTCTTTTCGTAGCTCCTGGTAGTGCAGGGGGGCTGTGTCTGCAAACTCCCCCTGGAATAAAGCTGGAGCCAGAGGGGGGTCGGGCTCTGCTCCCAGGGACAGGACAAGGAACGGCCTCAGGTTGTGCCAGGGGAGGTTTAGGCTGGATATTGGGAAAATTTCTCCAGGGAATGAGTGATCAGGGCTGAGCTGGCTGCTCAGGGAGGTGATGGAGCCACCAGCCCTGGCAGTGCTCAGAGGGGTCAGCACGTGGCACCTGGGGACGGGGGTGAACACAGGGTCAGTGCTTGGGTTTAAAGGTCTTTTCCAACCTTAATTCTGTGATTCTGGCAAAAATCTCATAAGGAACCTGACTGCAAGCAGTGGCCAGAAGACTCCTGGCCCTGAGAACTGCCAAGAGCCACCTTCAGCCCAAGCAGGGCAATCAGGAGCCCCAAGTCTGGCACTGACCTCCCTACAGAATCCTGGGCTGCTTTGGGTAGGAAGGGACCTCAAAGCCCATCCCATTATCCCATCCCATCCCATCCCATCCCATTATCCCATCCCATCCCATCCCATTATCCCATCCCATCCCATCCCATCCCATCCCAGGCAGGGACACCTCCCACTGTGCCAGGCTGCTCCCAGCCCCATCCAGCCCCACACTCACTCCCTGTCACTCCAGCCCCATTCCCCATCATTCCCAGCCCCATTCCCCATCATTCCCAGCCCCATTCCCAGGTCCCTGGAGCGGGTGTCGGATGTTTGTTCAAACCAGCTAGAAGTGCCAAGCCTCCAACTCAGCTTTTGCTGCGGAGCTGCCACCAAAGCTTCCTAATCCAGGGCTGGATCTGTGAGCAGTCCAACTCCACCCACTCTCAGCTGGCTGCCTTTTAATCACACGCTCAATATCTCTGAAGATTAGACAATTATTTCCGCATAATTAGTGTCCAGAATGAGGCACAGGCAACATCCATAATGGGGTGCTTAAAGAAAATATTAAAAGAAAAGGAGGAAAAAAATCTTCAAGACGAGCTCGCTGTATTTTAAAATACACCCAGAGCCTGAAAAAAGGATTGAAAAATAGCTCCAGCCTGATTGTTGCCTGTGTGCTCCGCCACGGGGCTGCTCACGTGTGGCTCCCTCCACATCTCTGCCTGTTCCTCTCCCAGCAGCCCACAGAGGCCCCACGGAACCCTCTCCACTCACAGCTCAACGCAATTTTCTCCCTTTTCCTGCTCCTGTTTGCTTCTCTAATGGCTGTTTTTCTAGTTCTTGTTTTGTTTCCTTCTCCCCCGTTTTGCTGCGCCAAGCACTTCTGACAAATCCCAAGGCACTCTCTCCTACTTCTGGGCCTCATTAAAGCTCCAGCCCGAGTTTGGGGTCAGTGGAAAGTTCAGGGAGCTGCTGAGGAAGCTGGGATGATCCATGGGGTTGCAGGAGATAACGAGGAGCTCGCCCAGTTTGCTGCTCAGGCCAAGCTGTGCCCGGAGTCCCCAGATGCCCTGGCTGGGCTCTCAGCTCCCCTTCTCCCCAGTTCTCCTTCCCTGCTGCATTTCCTTGCCGAGATGGAGATCTGAGATGAACCCGCTCGGTTCAAATGACATTTTTCCAACAGTCACTGCCCTGCCCCACGTTTTAATGCAAAGGTGTTTGACGAGGGCTGGGGGCCACTCTGTGACACACTGGGGTTGTTTTTTCTTTCTGTTTAAACTTTTAAAATGAATATTTCAAGCTGAGCCACTGTCATCAGCTCAGAGCCCTGTGTGGGGCTGAGGGTCCCTGAGGTTTGAGCCAGCACTGCCAGCAGCACCCATGGGGAGAGAGGAGTGGGGACAGACCTCCTGAAGGATCCATTAGCTTGGGAGTGATCTCAAAACAGGGGAAAAAGGGATTTAATGTCAGCTCCAGCACGCAGCCAGACTCCAGCAAGTTTGGGATTTGCAGGATATCCTGACTCCCTGCTTCCTGCTGCCAGGAAATAAGTTTGTTTGCTGCAGATTTCACTGACAGCAAAAGCCAAAGTCAACTCAAAATGCCCTCCTGAAAATTATTCATCTGGGGAACATTACACGTGAAAAAGAGAGAGAAAAAAAAAGATGATGATGCCAGGGAGCAACAGAGTTCCATCAACATCTTCATTACAAGGTATTTTTCTCTTTGTAAAGCCCACGGAGCCAAGCATCCAATGCCACGTGCAATAGGCAGAGGCATAATTCAGCATAGAAATTAAGAGAGCTGTTATTATTATTATTATTATTTTAATCACATAAAAGGACTCTCCAGGGTTTTGCAATTTTGTGATCACAGGGAAAGACCCAGAGACAGAAGAGAAAAGGTGCAGTAAGTGATTGCACAATTGGAGGTTCCCATTTCTCTTCTGCTAGCTGGGATATTGCTGAATTAATATTTTCATTCAATTACCTCTCCTCTGTAATATATTCACAGACCAACTCCAGTCGCTTCTAATTGAGGTGGGTGTGTTTGCTGCCTGCTAAATCCTGGCTGAAGGAAGCAGCTCTCTGGAAAATGTTTGGCTCAGCTGGCCAGACTGGGTGGTTGGAGGCACTAACCCAGGGACGGGGAGATTTTGGGGTCCAGCACAAGCTGGGAGCCCCAGAGCAGCTGCTGTTAAAAGCTGCAGTCACTGGGGCTGTGAAATCCAGTGGGGATTCTTGGAATCTCCATCCAGATCTGAGCCTGGCAGGTCACAGTGCCCCAGGGCAATGGCAAAGTCCAGGCAGAACAAACCTGAAGGTCCTGGAGCTCAGGACAATCCGTTTGGTCCCTTCCAGAGGCCTCTCTGATCTATTCCTGTGGTCACTGCTGTTCCTCCCCTGCCATTTCATCCCTGTTTTTCTCCTGGAGAGCCAAAGCAGCTCCATCCCCAGGCAGCTGAGGCCACGGAGCTCCTGCCTTCACAGCAAACAGCTCGGGCCAAAGTCTGAGCCCAGCACACAGACACAGCCCAGGCAGCCAGGGATTCTTCCAGGAATTTCCCCACCCTGTGGGGGAATTTCCCCACCCTGGGGAAGCTCTGCCACCCGCTCCTGCTGCCCTGGCAGTGCCCTGGCAGTGCCCTGGCAGGGACAGTTGTCACTTGGATCCCCATCAGCCTCCCCCTGCTGCAGGAGCAGTGGCTGCCACAAGGCAAGTCGTGATTTCAGGCATGATATTAAGTGGGGAAAGAAGAGAAAAAGGGGAGAAACCTGGTTAAGGCTTGCTATTTTTAAACTAAAATTAATAAACCAACGTGCATTTAGGTGGTGAAAAACGCCTAACAGCACAGCAAGGTTCCATATTTACTTGCTGTCACTGATTTCAGAGCAAATTGGCTCAGGTTATAAGTCAAAGAAAGATTCTTCTGCTGCCAGCACTGCACACTTCAAGAGATATCTGAAAATCAGGCTTCTCACCTTATCATTGTTAAAAGACTGTGCAATCAAAATGTAACTGACAATTCAGCTGATGCACGAGCAGAACGAGATGCCAGCTCACTCTCCCGTAGCTACAGAAGCTCTGTAGAGCTAACAGGATTTTAAAAACATTTTGTCAGAAAAATAAGTGGCTCTGACAGAGCTGGAGAGCGGGCAGAATAATAATCCAGAGCTCTGGAGCTCAGGGTGACAGGTGCATTTCAGGGGCTGTGACACACAGAGCTGCTGCCCTCTCCGAGGGAGCCAACGTTTGCTAACAGCAGAGAATTTAATCCTTACAGCACCACAGTGCAGCAGTGCTGAGCTGGCTGAGAAGGGTTAAAACAACCACGTCAGCACTGGCAGCAGAATTTGTACCTGCAGATCTCCAGTGTCACCCTCAGCCACAAGCTCAGCTGTGCCCTTTTCCTTCAAGCAGCACGCTGGGGGCCTGGTCTGAGCAGTGCCTGGCGCTCTGCAGCTTTTCCTGGCCCTTCAGCAACCTGACTCCCGAGCTGTGCAGCCTTTTTGGGACCATTTGGGAGGCACTGGAACCTCGTGATGTGGGGTTTGCTCCAGCAGAGATCATCCCCTCACCTTCTGGAAACTCTGCCCACCCCCGTGGCACCATTGCCAGGGAAATCATCCCACATCTGAGAGTCTGAACCGTGTTTATCCCACTGGAGGGCACGGGCCGGGCTGTTCAGAGTGGCACTTCTTATCACAAGCATCACTGATGAATAATTAATGCTGATGAAAGGAGCGCAGCTTGTGGGTTTGAGGAAAGGGCTCTCGAGCTGCAGTGATTGTAAATGACAGCAATCACAGGAGTTCTGTGCAAATAAACTCCGGCCAGAAACGTGGGAGAGGCTTGATGGGAGCAGTGCCTTAGAAACAGGAGCTGGAGAACATCAAGCAGCAGCAGGAACAGCGAGAGCAAGTCCAGGAGAGGGGGAATGCTGCCTGTGGAGCGGCTGGAAAATACTGGGGAAGTGGAAAAGCTGGATCTCTGGAGAGGTTAACGGGGTTGGGGGTCTCAGTTTTCCTACCTGGGCAGGAAAATGGGGAGGGATGCTCTCTCAGGAGCAGCAGGACACGCTGCAGGAGCAGGATTCACAGACACACATTGATTTCTACTTGGACTAGAGGGAATATTTGATCCAGAGCAGCTCTCCCCAAGGCTGAGGCTGCCAAACTGAAGGCTGCAAGTGAGCAGCAGCACATCCACAACAGCAAAATGCATCGCCCTTCAGCAACCTGACTGCTTCCCATGCACACAAACACGCTCGAGAACAGCCCCAAAGAGGTTCCTCCCCTCCCACGTGGAAGCAGCTGCAGAGAAATCTCAGCTTAATACTGACATTTGCAGCCTGGAGAGCACCCAGTTTGCCTCCTTCCCATCTGGAGTTTGGAATAAAAACACACTTGATGTGACAGGAGGGGGAACGGGCAACAAGGCAGGGCCGCAGTGCCCTGTCCTCGTTTCTGCACGTCTCTGAAGGCAGGAGGGACAGAGGGCTGCACCAAGGGACTGCCTGATGCTGCCCTCCTGTAGCAGGCACGGCCAGAAGCAGGAGAAACCTATTAAAAAGCTGAAATGTACCATGTAGCTGCTTTTCTGCAACTGTCTGCAAATCCTCGTGCTCCAAAGCATTTTCCTTGAGAGTGCTCACAGGCACACTACAAACAAGCATAAGTACTGTCAATTGTTTTAGCATGATAAATGCATTTTAAAGCTTTCAATATTTTTGTCTGTTTACTGGCACACTCCTTGAGGAATTTTGACAAGCTTGCCAGAGTGGAAGAGCTGCAAAAATGCTTCAACTTGCTGCTGAACTCCAGGCAAATTCTCCACTAAAGAACCTGGCTGTTGCTGGAGGGGGCTGAAAGGGCAAAGCAAAGGCCAATCCCACCCGAGTTTGTGCTCCTGGCAGAGAGGGGCTGGGCAGGGGCAGCTCCCAGCCAGCCTGTGACAATGCCAAACCTCCTTCCCTGACCCTCCACAAGGGTTCATGGAGCTTCCTCGCAGCCAGCTGTGAGCCAGATGTGGCCTCAATACCCCCACTGCAAAGAACTTGTCCCTAATATCCCATCTAACCCTGCCCTCTGTCAGTTTGGAGCCATTCCTGTCATCCCAGACCCTCGTAAATGGTCTCTGCTTCTTTCTTGTCCTCCCTTCAGCCCCTGGAAGGCCGGGATTGGGTCACCCCAACCCTGCAGGCTGATGGTGTCGGAGACACCCGATGCCATTTCCACCTTCCCACTTCCCTTCCCCACATCTCAGCCCCCAAAGCGGGGCAGGATTAGGGCTGGGCTCCACACAAAGCAGATCTCCACGGGCTGAAAGCTCTCCCAAGGTCCTGCAGATGAGGTGGAGAAGGTCCTGGACACTTACAGAGTGCAGAACAGGATGGGAGTGTTCTCCAACCCCTCAGTGCCATCCTCTGCACTGAGGAAATCAGCTCCCGGGTGATCTGCCCACTGAGGAACTCTGCTCTGCCCTGGTGGGGCTGAGGAACTCCAGGAGATAATCTCTGCACACAGATCCCTTGGAAAGGAGCCCAGAGCCCTCTGCAGAGCAGGAATTCCCCGGGGATGGGAAGGGAAAGGAAGGGCTGCTGAGGCAGACTGGGCTGGGCTCCCCAAGGCACAGGCTCGGGGAGCAGAGCAGCAAGAAGACAATTTATATCCCCAAAAGTCAACAAACACCCCAAAGCCACAACAAGTATCCCACCAGAATAAGCAGGGGAATAGCAGTGAAAGTGGCTCACATAAAAAAAAGGTGATCTGCTAAAGAGTAAAATTATACAAGCCAGTTAGCACAGAGTATAAAGAGCTTTTAATATTGATTCACTCAATATTTCATGGAATTCACATCTTGCTCAACAGTGGAGAAACGGGAGAGAAAATGCTCAATTTGCTCGAGTCCTGAAGCCTACAAGCTCAGACAAATAGCAGCATTGTCAGCTCTGGGCTGGCTTCATGTTTTAATAAAGACACTTTCATCTGAGCACTGCTCCCAAGCACATTTGGTGCTGGCTGTGCACAGGGAGGGGACCCAGCTGGGACTGGGAGCTGCCTGAAGGGATCAGGGATGGGACAGGCACAGCACACGGACCCAAAGCCTCGCTGACAGCGAGAGGGACGAGACCAAAGGCGGGACAGAGCCCTCCCTGCAGGCTGGGAAGCCCAGAGGAGCGAAGCCGCAGCCCCACTCACCGAACATGTTCCCGATGTGGCCGTTCTTGGTCAGCGGGCGCAGCTCGTTCTTGCCCAGGGCGTACTGCTTGTAGTTATCCCAGGCAAACTTCATCATCTGCGAGGGGAAAAGGGAATGCAAACTGTCAGCAGAAGGGAGCATTTCCAAACCTGAGCTTGGGGGAATCCACGGGAGTTTCCCACTCGCTGCTAAACCCGTTACAAAATTCTCACTGAGTGTGAGGAGTGGGGCTGCACCCCGAGGTTGGATGAAGTCTCCAGCTCATCTTTTCTGGTGAAGAACCTGGAACATCAGAATGCTTAGAATGTAAGGCCAAAGCTGATCCCTAAGCACAGGGAGAAACTGATCTTAGGGACTGCACTGAGGTTCTCATTCTATTAATCAACAGAATACATTCACAAAGACCAAGCCCACCACATTTTGTTATCTTCTATCAAAACCCCACAGTGTTTCCTTCCGAGAGCTCTGCAACGGGCTGGGTGATTTCTGAGCAAGCCTTTCCAAGTCAAACAATTCCTTTTGGGATGTTTGAGCTGTCCTGTGCGGGCCCAGCATCCTGACCTTCCCCTGAGGGCTGTGCAAGTTCCAACACACACACACACATCCCACGGCAGCTTTTTCTGTCCTCCTGCCCCTCTGGCTCCAGCTGGGAGGAAAAATTAAACCTACAAGTGTCCTTTCTTCATCTGGGAGAGACTGGGACTTGTCAGCTTCCAAGGAGTGCCTTAATAAAGCTGCCTTTTCTAAACCCCCAGCCTGGCTCCGAGCAGTTCCAGCCCCAGCGTCGCACCGACCCGAACATCCTTTGATCCAATCCCTGGGAAAAAAGGTAACAAGGGGGAAGAAGGGGCTTCAGAGAATCAAGCATGTTCTCCAACAAAGATAAGAGGAGCCTGAAACGCTTGCCTCAGACCAGACTTTTGAGGGGAAATGACAGTTTAAACCAAATCCTTCCTCCACAGAGCGCTCCCGTCTCGTGTCTGCCGCAGCGTTTGCTGCTCTATTTCAGGATCTGAATCTGCAGGTTACTTTGGTCTGAAATTCCTCCTGTCATCTCAGCTCTTGCTCTTCCCTCCAGCTGTGTGTTTCACAAACCCAACATCACAAGCCTCTGGCAGTATCCTCCTTAATTAGCAAAAAGCCACATCCCCAGGTTTCCCCCTCCTTTTTAAACATCAAGCTTCCAAAGTAAAGTTTCCTGGAGCTGTTCGTATGGAGGAGGATAAACATTTGCTGAACTGACTGATAACACTCAGGCTCCAACAGCACCAGAAGATGGAATGCTGGACAAACAAATAAAGCCAATTTGGGGCTTAAAAACTCAGTGTGGGATGAATTAGTCAGTGGAGAGCTCTGCTGAGGAAACTAAATAACGACCCAGGGAGGGGGAAGAACCCCTCCACAAAATGCACTCAAGCATCTCCCAGTCATATGACTCGGAGTGTTCACTTTCTTTTTGCCAAATCCCTGTTTGGTTTTTCGTTCCCAGTGGCAGCAGGCTCTAAATGGGAAGTTCTCATTCTTCATGAACACGACAGGGTGAATCTTTGGGGTGCTCTGGCCTCTCCCTGGGCAGCGCAGAGCCAAGGGATCTGTGTGGCAGAGCTTGGTGCTGAGGCTGGCAGGAAGGATGGTGTTTTGAAAGGCAGCATTCCCGCAGTGAGCAGCAGGGCTCCTGCCCCAAAAGGAAACAGCCAGGCACCTCCCGGGCTCCTTTCTCTTCTCACTCAGAGCTGAGGAAGCAGGACCCACCCTTCTGGCACAGGGGGAGCCTGGACACGCAGAGGATGTGGAAATGATTCTGTTTTGTTCCCTAAAACTCCTAACGCTGTCAATTCTGAGTCCGCCTCATTTTAAGCTGAGTATGAATTTTTAAGTGATTTCCTTCCCTCAACTTTAACCCCCCACTGCGGAAGGTCTGAACCCCACACACTGGGACAGACACCTCCATCCCAGGGAGGGGATGGAAAACTTTCCCTTCAGCCTCCACCAGGCCCATCTCCTCGAGGGCAAATCTCCTCTCCTGTCTCCTCAGGCAGGGAGGGACAGCCTGGGGCTCCGATGGAGCCAACACGAGCACCCCTCGTCATCATCCCAGCTTTGCCACACCGCTGCAAGCTCCCCCCAGAAGATTTCTGTCTCAAACTCTGCCCCCGATCAGCGCCGAGCTGATGGTCGGGGATGGATGGCACTGGAAGCACTGCCAGGCTCCCTTTAGGAGAAGCCCACTGTGCTGGCTGCCTCTTTCAACCCCGCAGAGTTGGGAGGCAGGATGCAGAAACGTGGCAGCTTTTCATCTCCCAGCATCCCAGAGCTTTCCTCTCTCCACTGACGGCTCCAAAAAGCGGCGACTGGAAAAGTTGAAGAGCCAAAAAAAAGCATCTGCACCACTCTGCCCGCTCTGGCTGCCTGCAGCTGCCTCTCCAGTCCAAATTTAGCACCTCTGCTTCCAAACCACTGAAGGGATGCAGCAAAAGGTGGGACCCCACCTTGCCAGCAGCTTCCTCTGAGCAGAGATTCCAAACTCCAGGCTGGAAGGGAGGGGATGGAGGGGAGTGTGTCTGCTGAGGTGATCCAGGCTCATTTCTGATGAGCCACCAGGATTAGATGTGAATATTTTATGCCATTCCAGTCCTGACACATCCCAATACATCAGTGTTAACATTGTGCCATTTTGCATTTGAAAAATGGCACGGCAACCACAAAAATTATGGAAATAGATCCATAATTTCAGAGTTTGTTCTCACCAGCGAGCCATCTGCCACCTAATAGACAATTATCTATTTGGCCCTGGTGTTCTAAGCACTCAGGATCTCAACGGATTTATAGCAGAGACTTCTGAATTTATAACTTCATTTGTCAGACTGCTCTTTCTTTCCTTTCACCTGTAAGTCACTTGTTACTTTGGAGAGCTTCAGCTGCCCGGCCAGACAAGTCTTAAAATCAACCAGAAATGACAAAACTCAAAACCTGCACCAGCATTTCCCCCACTTGGATCCTTATCTTTTCCTGTGCTTTGCTCCATCCAAACCCAAAAAGGACCTGGCTTCCAAGCCCACCTGTGTTTCACGGAGGCAGCAGCAGAACAAAAAGCATTTAGAGGATGCTGTGATCCAGGTAAATGAGGGAAAAGGTCTCGGGATAAAAACTTGACCGAGGAAGTGTTTTCCCTTTGAAGAGACGTGCAGATCTTTAGCACAAATCATTTGATAACTAAACCGCTCCAGATCTCTGGGTTTACGGACTTGCAAAAAGCAGAGAGATGAGAGGGGGAGAAAAAAAAAGAAGAAGAAAAAGAAAAAGCTCCTCACCACCATCACTTGCCCTGCTTTTGTTAACAAGGGAAGATTTCCAAATGCAGAGCATTCCCAAACAGCTATTTGATTAGTTTTATCCATCTCGACTGGGATAATTAGTAAATGCTTAAAAGATGAAATCTAAATATACCAACCAATCAGCCCCTTTCAAGCACTTCCAAGGAACATTACACAAAGCCATTATCTTTACAAGATAACCACTTCTGTGGCTCTTTAGCCTCCTTCCTTCAACTCTTCTTCAGATATCTCACTATAAAATATCAAAGAAATTTCCAGTTTGGGTTGTTTAAAAAAAAAAAAGAAAAAGAAAAAAAAAAGGAGGGCGGGGGGCTGAGTGTAATTTTAATATTTCTTTCCCCATTGTACTCCTAACTTGTTTTTTCCCCACCTCTCTTCCCTTTCCTGCAGCTGGAAGCAGATTATTTGTCCTATCAGTTCCCAAAGCAGGCCCTGCTCTTTCCCACCTTTAACCTCCTTGCCACCCTGTGCCAGTTTGGGTTTTTAAGCTGCAATAATGCCATTTATTTTTCCCTGCTGTATAAAACATAATTTGCCAGATGACGAGAGAGAGAGAGAAAGAGGAACCGTCAGTCTTGTAGGAAGAAGTCTGCCCAGACACATGGGGATAACTCATTTCTGTTTGGAATAATGGATGTATTTTTCCCCTTATCAGACTTGCATAAACCTGTATAATTCAGGATCTGCAGAAAAAGTAATGAAACAGCATCGTGTTTATTTGGTGTTGCTGCCTTTAGTATCCTCACATGGAGATATAAATATCCCTGCAAACAGCTGGGGCAGAATGCTCTAAAAAGGCTGGAATTCATTTGAAAACCTTTAATAGAAAGCTGAGCAACTTCTCAGGTTACTTCTCCGGGCCAGTGTCGGCGGTAATGCTTTTATGTAAGAGCAAAATGCTAACAAAAAGGCTGTGTGCTCGCTGCAGTGGATGGAGATGTTCCATTCAGGCACACGCTGCTATCCAGCTCTGGCTGCCTTTGAAAGGCTGGCAGTGCCGAGCAGGAGGAGCTGCAGCTCCAGGGACGTTACCAAGCAACTCCCAGGGATGGACACCAACATTGAGAATCCATCCTAAAGTAATTACACTTTACAATTCGACATTACAGCCAATCCAATAGGTCCCAAGTGCAGTGGTTTAAAGGCTGATGTGCCTGGTGGAAGGAAGGAAGGAAGGAAGGAAGGAAGGAAGGAAGGAAGGAGGGGGGAAAGCCAGGGGGAGCGAGACACAGAAGCCCA
>VWZN01018525.1:64427-75799 GCA_013396955.1 Regulus satrapa
GAAGGAAGGAAGGAAGGAAGGAAGGAAGGAAGGAAGGAAGGAAGGAAGGAAGGGGTAGGAACACCCAGAGGGTGCTGGACAGAAACACCCAGAGGGTGCTGGGCAGAAACGCCCAGAGGGTGCTGGGCACTCAAACACCCAGAGGGTGCTGGGCACTGAGAGCCTGAGCTCACTTGGTCCATCAGGGTGCCCAGAGCAGCTGTGGCTGCCCCAGGATCCCTGAAGTGCCCAAGGCCAGGCTGGAGCACCCTGGGACAGAGGAATTTCACCCTTCCCACGCTGACTGGCCTCCCACATAGCACAGGGCTGATTCCTGCCACCAACCAACTCCCCCAAAAGCAGATTTCTCCAAACACACCCTTTGGAAGGGCCCCCAAAGCTCAGGAAAGCTTCACCTTTTTGCCAGCTGCTGCTGCTCTGCTCAGGTTCTCCTTAAACACGGAATAAAGGCTCCTTCTCCACACCTAAAGCAGCACAGAGCTCCTCCCTGGGGCTCCAGATTTTCCTGGAGGATTCTCAGGGAAAATTTCCATCCCTGTGTCCTGCCTGCAAACACATCAGCTGAGAGCTCAGTGGGAGATGGCAGTCAGAGGAACTGCTTGCTACAGGCAGCTTTATCTGGAAGTAAATGTAACAGAGCAACTCCAGCAACAGGTGAGTGGGGCTTTGGTTCAATTTCCTTCTGGCAAACTCCTGGCAGCTCCTTCTCAAAGCTGCACGGGTGGATTTTTCTATCACAGCTCACCCTCTCTTGCACAACAGCCAAAGCCATCGCTCAGAAAACTGATCTCCATCACTGGAACAATGGGGGAATTCTTTAGGAAGTCAGAAGAAATCACCGTCCAGCAAGTTACAGTATATTAAAAAAAAAAATTTTTAAGTTCTCCTTGCTGTTCCCAGCCAGCCAGGTCATGGTGAGTTCTCCAGCACAGACCTGCACCACAGGCAGGGGAAAAGCAGGACTAGAAGAAGCCTGATCTGCACTGGGAGGACAGAAAAAAAGCCCAGCTCAGAGCAATCCAAGGCTGTCAGTGTTAGTGGCAAGGACAGAAATAGAACTCAAGAGTCTCCCTGACTCAGTCCCTGCTAGGAAAGCTGAATGGGAGAAAACAGCTCAAACCACAATTAAACTAACACCTAATTAAATTCCTAATGCAACTAGATTTAACTGTGTCAAGAGGGGAAAAAAAAAGAACCCTTCTAGGGCTATCTGAGGCACTAAACCCCAGCTGGATCCAGCTGCATCTAAATCAGGAAACATGTCAGCAAGAGCAGTTGATTTTGCAGTTAGCTCTGTAATGAGATGCTGGCCTGGAAGAGGCCGACAATGGTTCTGAGAACAAATTTGCAAGTCTAGACCAAAGCACGGGGTGATTTAGTGGAGAGATGAGGGAAACTGCAGCCTCCTCTTCCTTCGCTGCCCAGAACCAAAGCTTGGGGGAAATTCTGACAGGAATAAAAGCGGTTTGTGCTCCTGGCCACCCTGACAGCTCAGCTTCTTCTTCCCTGCCAGCCCCTGGGGCTGATCAGACTCAGGATATTCCAGAGCACGGCCAGGCTGGTGCTGCACAGCCACAGCAGCACTGAACACAATAAATATTCCTCGTGTCCTCAGCCCATCCCCTCCAGGGCACTTGGGCACTGCTGGCAGCACGAGGCAATCCCTGAGCTCTGGCCAGGGCAGCTGACCCTGCTCAGGGATGAGCTCTTCTCTGGATGGCAACTCCCAAGGGCACCTGGAACACTGCAAAAAGGATTTGGGGCAGCGTGGCAGGGCAGGTGTGAGGGAGACGCAAGTGAAGGCGCTGTGGCAGCAATCTCAGAGAAAGTGAGCAGCAGGAAATCCAGGAGGTGACACTTGAAGAGGAGCTTAAAACCGAAGGAATAGCTCTGATCTCCCTCGCTGTCAGCACAGAAGGCAGAAGCAGCTCTTGGGGCAACATCTGTAAGCACGAGGAAATCGGGGAAGAAAGGTAAGGTCCACATAAAAGAGGTTTGGGGTTTTTACACCCCAGTGGCTTCCCAAGCTGAGTCTGTTGTGTGACACTGCTGTTCGCACTTCCTCAAGTCCTTTTCCCTCCAGGCTGGACAGTCTGGCTTTCCTTAGCCACTACTATTGCATTCCAGCACATCTTAAGGAAGGAAAGTGAGGGGAAAAATTAATTCCCTAGTAATGATGCTCCTTCAAATGTCACCTCCGAGTCCCTCCTGGGTTCTGTGCCTGCAGCACAAACCACCCAGGGAAATTTCCTGAGCTCTTAAGATTTTGGGCACTGTCTCACTCCTGCAGGCTGCCTTGAGGGCTCTTCCATTTCAGCTGCTTCCCTTCAAGCATGTAGAGGGCTTTGCAAATCCCCAATTACACACAGACTACAAATTCTCCTTGGAAGTGCCCAGCATGGCATGGGCAGCAGCTGAACAGGCAGGCCAGGAGCCATCAGCTCCTCCCCAGAATGCCCCAAGCTGAATGGGAAGGTGGAGAGAAACCCAAAAGCTCAGCAGGGTTGTTCTTACAGACCTGCATTATGGCAAGGGAAGGTTTTTCCTTTCCCCTACAGATCCTGTCTGCACAGGATTCTCATTTCTGGAGAGCCACAGCCCAAGGGGATGCTCAAGAGGAGCTGTAGCCATAAGTAACCCAAATTGCTGCAAGGAGAAGGAAGAAAAGAAAGCGTGGAAACATTTTGATTTCCTTTTTCAAGGAAAATAAAACCAGAAAAACAAAGTCTCTAGAACGTATTGGGCCTGTCTGTTTGACAGCCCGTCGGACAAATGTCAAACAGATCAATAATGAGAAGAAACAAAACAGAGGAGAGGAGGCTTTGTACTCCAGGAGCATGGCAGGAATCCTCAGAGGGAAGAGGAAAGGGGCTCCAGAGTTGTGCAAATCCCCGGCACAGGTCAGCAAAGCCTGCCCAGAGCAGCAGCGCGCTGCAGTCCCTGTAGGATGGAGGGCAGGAGCAGGGAGGAGCTTTCCCAAAACACCCAGACACCAACCAGATGAGGGCCAGCCCCACAAGTGTGGCAGAGACAAAAGGAAGAGCCCTGCCAGGCTCCCTCAGGCACCCCCAGCCCCGCAGCTGAGCTGCCTCTCCCCCAGCACCCACAGGGTGTGAATTGCTTCTGACACATGGATGGCTCAGGGGCCCCAAACACAGCAGAAGCAGATGGGAGAACTGAAGGAAACGAAGAAGGGAAGAAAAAAATGTAAATACGGGCCAAGAGTCGTCCTGCACCGCTCCTGTTCTGCGCTGTGAGAACGGATTTAGGGAGCAGGAGGAACATCTGTTTGGAAACTGGCTTTGTCTCAGTCCAAATGCTGGAACAGGAGAAAGAGGGAGGCTGAGCACTGCCAGCACACCTCGTGCTTCATCTCACACTTGGATGGCTTAGCAGGAGAGATCTGGGAGGATGAGTTTAGTTTAATGATTTCTTGCTGGTTCACCTGCTCCCCATCTGTCTTTGTAGTCCTTGCTCAGAGGGACAGATTGGAGCACTGCTGTCCTCTCCCTTTTCCAGAGTTCCTCGTGATTGGAACTTCTGAAGAGAGGAACAGAGCAATTCTCAAGTATTAAGTAGTCAGCTGAAATTAGTCCAATAATTTATCACAGGTAATAGCTAATAAGAGGCACAAGAAACCCACTCGGAGCCTTCCTAGAGCCACGTGTCAGAGCTGTCACCTTACAGAAGCGGTACAAGGAATTCTTGGACCACAAGAGCAAATTTATTAGCCAGAGGCTGATGAACCCTTCCAAGAGTCTCACAACAAATCCCACAAACCAGGTGGCAAACAGCGGATCTGGGTGAAAACGAGGCCGGTGGGGTGGATGTGAGAACAATGCGAGGATGCAGCTGGCAGGACGGAGGGGCCTGACCTCCCACCCTCACAGGCACCGCGGCTCGGCCCTGGCACCGCTCCAGCACAGGCAGGGACCGAGGCACTGCTGGCAGAATAAAGCCAGGAACGGCGGCTTCGGGGAGCCGGGCAATCAGCTACAGAAAAGAGCCATAAAGGGTCATCAAAATGAGAGGCAGGAGGCAGCTCCCTGCTCACAGACCCCACAGCAGTGCAGAAGGGGCAGCCGCAGAACCGCTCGGGCCTGAGGAACGAGCCCCCGCTCACCAAATCCCACCCCAACACTCAACTCAACATTTTATTTAAGCCTTTGAAAGACAGAAATTAAAGAACCAAAAGAGAGCTGTCTATGGCTCCGTCCTGTGCCAGCCCGAGCTGAAATCAACCTTTTGATTTATTCTGCTGTGCAGCCACTGATGAGAGTGGGCAGAGCCACCGCCAGCAGCAGCAGCGGCGGCGTTCTGGTTGTTTGGGCTCAGCAGCACCCAGCACAAACCTCTGAGAGATAAGATAATCAAACACAGCCACCGTGCTTCAGCAATCCTGACGTGGACTTGGTGCTGGGGAAAGGCCTTCGGGAAAGCCAAAACAGCACCAGGAAATCAGCCAAGGGTTTGTTTGGGCTCATCGGCGCTCAATTCCAACATAAATACCTTCCTAGATAACTCCAGAGAAAAATGAGGCTCAGATGGAAGGAGAAGCAGAAACATCCCGTTTCCACTTGAAGTATTTTATTTGTATTTTATCCTCCTGGCTAACCCAGGCAGCAGGAGGGTTTCAGGACAGATGAAACACGATTACTTCATAATTATCCTTTGTTACTTCTCCAAGTACACGGCTCTGCACTTCCCTCCCTGCCCAGGGAAATCATGTTAACACAATTAGAGCAAGAGCCCTGCTTTAAACACGGCTGCTCGGACGTTGCTAACACAGCTCCAACTCTCAGCACAGACAGTCTGCAGAGCCATCCCGCTCCATAAACCAGCAGGAGTTCTGTCACCGAGTCCCTCTGAAGGGAAGGGACGCTCTCTAGGAGGAACATGCACTGTATATCATCATCCTGTGCTAGTGCTGCTGGCACGGCATGCTGCAGGATTTCTCCGTCTCTGGCATTTCCCATTCTTTGCGGCCTTATTCTCGCAATATCTAAGAGAGGAAATCTAACAACAGCTCTAGGGCCACGCAAGGCAAGTGCCGGAGGCCAGATGAGAACTAATGAGCTCCTGGCTCGCACTCAGTGCCAGCCTCTAGAACAATTAGCTCAAATAAACCCAGGACCCGGTTTCTGCTCCGCCGTCGCGTCGTCTGCCCGTCCTCCCCCGTAAGTCCTGAGCTGGAAAACCCCAATTGGCTTTGACAGAGGGGAGAGGTCACAGAGAAACCAAAGCTGGGTGCGAGCCAAAGCGTGGGGAGACCCCTAGGGGGGCTCCTGCTGCCCCACCCAGGAGCAGGCACGGGCTCAGAGCCCCCAGGGGACACCGGGCAGGGGGGACACGCAGGGACACGAGGACGGGGAGCCCCAAGCTGCGTGGGGGCTCTGAGCTCGCAGGAGGGCTCCAGCACACGGGGAATTCCTAGAAAGCTGCACTCCGTCACCTTCCAGCTCAGGGAAGGAGCTCGGGAACACAAGTCCCCTCTCCAAAGCCTCTGGAGATCTCTGACTCCTGCAGACGCTCGCTCGCTCGCACAGGGCACTCGGCAGCTCTGCTGTCAGCACGGGGCCGTGCAGGAGGGAAGCAGGGAAATCAGTTCAGTGCAGCCTCCTGCTGTTACTCACGCTCCAGTGTCCTCCCAGGGAGTGCTGGGCTGCCCAGGAGGAACAGCTCTGCTGCACATTTTCCTGCTGGCTCGGGGACGAAGCGGCGCGTGCCCGTTTCGCGGAGGTGCCCGCTGGCTGCCCGCTGTGCCACGATGGATCTGCCCTCAGGAACAGCACACCAAGTGTCCTGCTTTAATTACCGGAGGGTGCTCGGCCCCGTCAGCCAGGGTACAAACGAGCGCCGTCCTGTGCCATAAATAGGGGATGTTTATTACGCAGTCCTCCAGCAGAGCCTCCTGCCATGCTCTGGGTCCATGGTGCACAAAGCCCTCACATTATGTGCGGCTCACAGCCACCACTGCCCACGACAGCTCCTCTGGAGCCCTTCCAAAATGTGGTGTCAGATGATGAACTCAAGTGCCAGGGGACCGAGAGTAAAGACAGCAATCATGGCAGTGTGTGCTCCTCATGCCAAATCCACTCACAGCATCCACTTCTTCTGGGGAATGGAAATGTAGTCTCTTCCTTAAGTTTAAAAACCAGAATGCTCTCAGGACCAAGATTTCCTCTCGCCACCACCGGAGTGATTACTCCTTCCTGCCTTCTTCTGACAGCTCCACATCAGGTTTATATTCAGGTCAGTCTCTCATTTAGTACTAAGATACATTTCCCTTCCTCCCTGCCAGCCACCCCATCTAAAATCTGAATTGTTTTCAATACTGGAGAACATATTCCAAAGCATCAAAGTGATAAACAATCTGTACAACGACAGAATCGCGGAGTAATCCGAACATGATGGATTAACCTCATCTGGCAAAGCCTTGCAAACAGAACCAGAGGAAGGAACACTTAGCACGAAAATCTTTCTCCCATTAAGGGGCAGATTTAATCATTGATTAAAAGTTAATCACGAGTCCATAAAAATTTTGGCTGGAAAGATGGAATCTTAATGCAGGTGACCGCTTTTTAGTAAATATTTGAAGACCTGGACGCGCAGACTGATGGAAGAGCAGGGAGCTCACAGCAGCGTGCTACTGACAGCTCCCAGCCAGACTCCATCCCCCTGCCCTAAAAGCACCTTCCCACCCAAAGAATTTCCAGGAGCTGATGGGTATTCCCTAAAGTGACTCAGGGAAGTGCAGGTCCTTCAGCACAACACATCTGTGGGCATCCTAGAAAGCCATTTCCCCACTTGCAGCCACTCCTCACTCTGCAGTGCCGGAGCCCCGCACCGGCTCCAAGTGGCAGTTCAGAAACCAGCCTAGCATCAAATGTAGTTGTTGTGGAACAAGTGCTTTCACCGCTAGATTTGGGCAGAGAAGAGCAAATGACTGCAAATTGCAGAGCTCTCCCAAATTCCGGAGTGCCCTGAAGCTTGGGAGAGCTGGGTCAGAGCGGGCTCTGAGGTGGCACTGAGGCAGAGAGCTCTGCAGCGCTGCTCACAGCGCGCCAGGCGCTTCCTGCGCTCTCCCAACACAACAAATACGGTTCCACTCAATTAACTGCACCCCCTACAGCTAAAACAGGCTCGAGGTCAGGTCTGAATTCTGTTTGCACGAATCCACCGGAGGCTACTGAAGCAAAAAACCCCACTGCATGCACCGTTGGTGGGATTTACACTACAGCACCCCTTCCACAGGTTCAGTAAATAAATGCATGAGGAGCGCGGAGCAAAGGAAAATTCCAGCAAGGCTGGAGCCAGCCAGAGCTTCAAACTGCAGAGCAATTCTCTCTTGCAGAGGTATTTCTACCCCAGAGAGAGAATTACAATCTGATCACAGCACGTCTGACTGGTTTGAGATCCTAATTCCACTCCACTGTAATAAATATTTTAGCGAGAACCGGTTTCCTTACCCCCAGCAGCCAGAGCAGGTCTGTTGGAAGTCCCTGGGTTTCTGCCTGCCCAGCACACAGGATCAGACCTTCCCCAGAAGCCTCAGTGAGGAAGATGAGCAGGAGAGGTGCATTTCCAGCTGCAAGTGTGCGTGGTGCTCCTCACGTACCCAAAGCCCGGCCCGGAGCGCTGCTCAGCCCCAGATTACAGCAAGAAAATGCATTTTCTCCAAAGGGAAGAACAGAAAGTTGCACAGCTCAGGCAAAGGGAGAGCTCTGACATCTTTATCCTGCTGGCTGTGGAAAGGAGATGGTCAGAAATGACCAATCCTGGGATGCACAGCCCACGGCCTGAGAGCTGCTCTGAGCCCTGCTTTGGATCCCAGCTCATCCCCAGCGCACCTGTGAGCTCCACAACCCCCAAACCCGCACAGGTGGGTGCCAGAGGCAACCAGCAGCACAGCTGAGACTGCTCCTGGCAGGCAGGGGTCAGGGCCGTGGCAAAAAGCCAGGAGAAGCTGCAGCATTTCCCCAGCTCTGCCCCAAAAACCAGCAGGTTTTTCACTGCGGTCACAGCAGTCAAAAACCACACAAAGGGAATCAGCAACCAACAGCAACGGGCTTTCAGCGGAGGCTGAGCTCCTGATAACACTCCTGCCTCTTGCTAATTATCTTTTAGTGATAAGCTGTCGAGATATTTGTGTTTGAAGGACTGATCCACCTGCTGATGTGCAGAGCCTCGCGGGATAACTGAGTACAGCGGCTGTGGGGCTTCCTTCCCCCCGGGGGCTGATTTTGGAGAGCAAACACATCCCCAGAGCTGTGTTAGAAGAGGACAGGGCACAGCCAGGGGAGGCAGGCGGAGGTGGGGAGGGGGGAAAAGGCAGCACGAAGAGAATTTGTTTCAGTGCCCTGTGAAACAAACAGGCTTTGGTGTCAGGAACGCAGAGGAAATAAAGGCGAGTGTCAGAGCCAAGGGGACAATCCCTGCCTGGGTTTGACACCTTCCCTCATTTGAAAGGGACAAAGGACACTGCCAGGCTCAGGCACGAGGCGTTGGCACACCTCAGCCATGGAAACGTGCCTTTTGCACCCAAAAAAAAGAAGAACAACGAGAAAATCTCTTCCTCTGTTCACATTTTCTCACATCCCAGCGTGAGCTGGAAGTATTTAATGCTGAACTTTCTGCTCTGGCTGGTTGCAGTGGTTGTCTTTAAGCACTGGTTGGTATAAAAATACTTGAAAGAAATGCTCTTCCCTGTCTCCCCACTGAGGAGATCCACGAGTCCGAGGCAGCAGGAGTGCAGCAAGGAGCAGCCTGTTTGGCTCCATCCATCATCAGCAAAACTGTCAGCTCAGCTCCAGCAGCAAAATCTTTATTACTGGTTATGATGCAGAAGGCAGGAACCACACGGTCTGATTTCCTCAGATCTGAGGCTGAGTTTGCGGAGGCAGCAGTTAGAGGGGAAATAATTCTGACTTTTCCCTGAGCCAATTTGATCTGGAAATTGTTGAGAGCAAATAAATACGGAATCCCACCGTGGCATTTCTGCAGTCACTCTCCAGCTACAACCACTTCTCTTTTTTTCTGAGCATCAGTGATTTGTATTTGGCACATGTAAAAAAAAACAACAAATCAGCTAATCCCCAAAGCCATGCCTGACTGATCAATTACACAACTAATACCTTTTCCAGAGGTCATCTTAAGAGATGAATAATCCCTTCCAAAATTTCCCAACCTGCAGCATGGGCAGATTTGTTACGTGGCTTTCTGCAGCTTTCCTGGAAAGGTCAGAGTGCCTCCAGCCCTGGGCTGCCCACAGGATTCCTGCCTGGAATTCCTCACCCCGAAGGGTCCTGTGGAAAACAGAAAGCTCCCAGTCTCTAGGCTGGGCATCACCTCTGGATCACGCACCAGTTTTTCCCCCTGGCTTTCATGTGGCAGGTAGATGGGGGAGAAAATATCAACAAAATCCAATCCACATCCATCCTCCCTGTCAGAGGTGCTGACCTGCGAGAACGGCCGGAGGGAAGGCAAAGGAAATAACAAAACCCCCAGTGCAAGGACGGTTTGGGACTGGCTCTGGCGAGGCACAGGACTGGGAGCTCTGGAGGAGGGAGAGAAAAGCCACGTGCAGCTTCTGCAAACACCTCCAACAGCCAGCACAGCCAGCGCCTGCCCTGCTGGCATCTCACGCCACGCGAGCAATATTTGCTAATCCAAAGGCTGTATCATCACTTCTTCCTTGCAATTCTTTTTTTTTTTTTTCCCCCTCCATCTGTTTCTTTTTAACGCAGCATTTGTCTCCTAACCTTCCCGGTTTGTTTTCATCTTGTCTTTTAGATTAACAAAAAGAGACACACCTTATCTCTTCCCCAGGCTGCACCACCCTCCCTTGTTTTGCGTGTTCAGCCTCGTATCTCAGCACCATATTTGTTTTTCTCTCTCTGAATAAATAGAAGTGTAGGCACTTTTAAGAAATAAGGGCTCTGTTTGAAGAGTAATTAGCTGTCAGCATAAAACTAATATTTATGGATTCTCATCCTTGAAAACTCTAACTCTGCTACCCAGCACTGATTATGGCTGTTAGAAACAGATGGGGCTGAATCCATACAGCTTGAAATAATGCTATATTTAAAAAATAATTAACTCCAAATGAAGGACTGAATGCCACTCGCTTCCCCTAAATTTGATTTTTCAGTTGGATTTGTTTGCAGGGAGCGGGAGCTGGGTTATTCCCAGGTATGCCGTGCTCCCTGGCACACCTTGGATGGGAATCTGCAGAGATCCAGGCACACAGAGGGCTGGCCACTGGAATATTCCAAACACCCTGCAGGAAAGGATGTTCAACCCCGCCTGGGACCAGAAAGGAACCCAGCACCCCTGGGTGTTGTGTCTGGCTGCCTGACAGAGCAATTGGAATTTTACCAGCAACGCAGCCTTTGTTTTAGTGCTGACAAAGATACCGGGAGGGGAGCTTTAAAAACTGTTTTTCAGACGCAGGTTGGAAAGGATGAAAGCCCTCGGTGTGTTCTTCCCTGACTCGATTTTCTCTTCAACCCGGGGCAGCATCATTGCTGGATGCCTGCACCTCCGCGAGAGCACAGACCCAGGAAATTTATACTCTGCTTAATTAAATCTGCGCTTTTTACTTATTGGCACCTCTTCCGAGAGCAGAATTCCCTCCAAGTTGGTTATCCATCACGGCAAAGGATCCGACAGGCACAATCAAATCCCACACAAACCTGGTTAAGTGGGTCACAGCCTGCTCCGTGCTGTCTGCCGGGCACGGGCTGCGGGGCCAGAGCCCGCCCTGGCCGGAGAGTCCCCAGCTCCCCACAGAGGGGACAATCCTGTCCCTCCATCCCCTGCAGCAGCCAAGTTCTGTCACCCCCCGGTTTTTGTGCAAAGTCCGACCCCCCCCCAAGGGATGGAGACTCTTGCACAAGCAATGACATCTCCCACCGAGCGAGGGTTTTTTGCTGTAACCCTTTCATCTCCCGCATAACTGAGCTGAAATTTACATTTCGCTAATTTCAGCCACCCCCGGGTGAATGGAGGTGTGTGCTCAGTGACAGGGACTCTCCCTCGGAAAGGGACACCCCAATTCCTGCCACCCTCCTCGGGAAAAGGAGGGACCTCGTGTGAGAAATGGGGTGAGGCTGGGGAGGTGAGGGGTGGGTGATGAGAGTGGGGGCAATGATGGGGGGACATGGCCGTGAGGGGAGGTGATGGCTGACTGAGGGGGGACATGGCCGTGAGGGGAGGTGATGGCTGACTGAGGGGGGACATGGCCGTGAGGGGAGGTGATGGCTGACTGAGGGGGGACATGGCCGTGAGGGGAGGTGATGGCTGACTGAGGGGGGACATGGCCGTGAGGGGAGGTGATGGCTGACTGAGGGGGGACATGGCCGTGAGGGGAG
>VWZN01018526.1:22715-78311 GCA_013396955.1 Regulus satrapa
GCTGCAAAAATATATTCTAGTTCTTTAAGTGACACCTTGCAAACCTGCCTTGGAACAGAAAAGTCCTCCCCTGTTTGATTTCCTCATTACTGGGTAGCCCTGACAAAATGCTGGTACAGTGCAGGCCTAGTGCACTCTAAGGAGTCACACGCATGAGAACAAAATCAGTGTTGCTGTCTTAACTTTCCTCTTGATTCTCCAGCTGAGATAGTTTTTGCTTCCACAGCTGAACTAAGATCTGCACTACTTAGAAGGAAGGGAGAAATGTACATGGAACATGAATGTGCTTGTCAAATTTTCCACATTGCATTGGGGTTACCTTCATAACTCTTTTCCTGGGAATCCCCTTGCTTGTAATACAATATCCTAAATGGACTATGCCAAAAATAAATTAAACCAATGTTAAACACTTATGGCATCTGTTACAAATATTTAGCATGTAGCCACTGCAAGCTGCATAAATATTATATACTTTAAAGAGAAACAATAAGAGCAACAACAACTATGGTTTATGTCACACAATGCTGTAAAGTTGCATGGCATGTGCTCCTACTATTAACCTTCAGATTCCAAAGGCAAGACTCTTAATGATCTATTTGTACCCTATAAACCTAGAAATAATTTTAGCTTATAATTTCTATGACAGAATCATAAAAAGGACTGCTGGAGACCTTTGGAATTTATCTCTGATTATTCCCATCCCCTTGCCAATAAATTTTGACTGCATACAATATTGTGCATTCATTATGAAAAGCTTTATGCAATAGTCTATCCAAGCTATTCTAGAACTTCTCTATCCCCAACAGTTTACCTTTCATGTCTAATGTGAGTCTTTCCTGCTGAAGTTTAAGTTCATTTTTGTTTTGGAATTACCCACCAGGCAACAAACAACTCATTCTTTCCTTTTTCCCTGTGACAACATTTTAAGCATCTTAAAGCAATTTCTAGTTTCTAAACATATCTAGTTTTTATCTTCTCTCCTGCATCCTATTTTCTAACCTGTGATGATGGTCACTAATATCCTCCAAACACTTTAATAACTATTTTCTTTAATTCCATTAATCAGAACTTCACAGTTAGGCTTTATTAGTGTTGAGTGGAAATAGAAGAGGTTGTTTTTTTCACTTTGCAGGCCACATCTATTTATACATGCAGATAGAGAATTAGCATTTCTCAAGAATAATGTTACTGAATCCTGTTCACCTGGTGGTGATATGTTGTAAACAACAGACTTCTCTTTGAAGAACAAATAACTAAGCAGTTGATCCTTGTTTGTTCATTTGACTGCTACTTTCAGTGTAAATCTTACAGCTGACCTTTAGATTGCAGAGATTTTTGTACTGTTCCTGTCATGTTGCTGCCTGATGTCCACTTCAAATATAGCGTTGTCTTAATTTTCTTGCATAACTGATTCATTTATAGATTGGACAGAAGATGTTGAATCTGACCCTAACATATTTAATTTCCCTCTTGCAGAAGAAATTTCCTTCATGCTCTAACATTTATATTTAATTTCAGCATCAGATTTTCATAAAGTAGACCTTTATTAAAAAAATACATTAGATTTGTTTGAGAATGTGTGTTGCCTGCATGTATTCTCTGTTCTAGGATCCTGAAAATAGAGATTCCATTTGCCTAATGTGATTTAAATCTTCTAGTGCACAAAATTTCACTCTTCTGTGTCTTCCACTATGCCAAATGCAAATTCCTTCTGCTCTTTCTTCTCAGAAATGGCTTATAGCCGGTGTCATTAAAACATTAATTCTGTTGGGAATAGCTGGGGAAGTCTATGAGGGTATCTGACTAGTGCACTATTTTAGATCACTGTATGAGTTACCTGCTCTGCCTCATGATATTGCCATGAGTCGCCTTGATAAGAATGTAATGAACATCATATAACACATTCATGAAATCTTCCCGGGATACAGTTCTACTTGGTCTTGAGTCATCTCCATAAGGTTTCCAGGTGAAATCTGCCTGAGACGTTGTCCTGTTGAGAACTGGGTTACCATGGTAATATTCCCAGGGTACAGGACTTCTGCCTCTTTGGTCATCACCATAATATTCCCATTCATGCTGTAAGACAGAAACACAGAAGACAGATTATTAAGAGTATTCAAAAGGCCCATGTGCTCAAGTTTTGGGCTAAAAAAGCAGGTGGAAATGTTACCTCTGTCATCTCTATCTCATGCCTTGTCAGCTGGCCAATCAGAGGGGCAGTCATATGCCGAACAATAATTCTTGTATTTGTGGGAGGCCCACCTCTTATGATGACTTGTGGAGAGTAAGTAGTAAAACCTGTCTCTTCTCGTGCTTCAAAGTAGATCGCATATTTCAGTTTCCCTCCATAAGCGGTCAGCTAGTAAAGCACAAAAAGAAATCTCATTTTCAGTTAGCTAAAAAAAAATTCCTGGGAAGGACCTAGACGTGCTCTGCACCTATGCACTGCCTTATGAACCCATGTATGGTAGAAAGCAACAACATGTACACGTGAAACTATCTGGAGACAAGGGCTGTGTTCAAACACACTCTTCAAGAATTTGTTATTCTATTACATTAAAACCAGTATGTTATCTCTTTCCATATATGTGCCTTGTGTTCCACCAAACCAAGAAATAGCAGAAGTGCAAAATAAATGGTCATGGAGGTGCATAACAACATCCAAAAGGATGGTTCTTGCAAGCATTTTCTCCCATGTAATCTACAAATATCAGGTATTTTTTGCTCAAAAATGAGAGAAACAAAAAACTGTAAGAATGTTATATTAAATGTGTGCAGCTTAATTTTTCAAATAACATTTTTATGAGAAAGTTCATCCAGTGGAAAAACAGAACATAGATATTTACAGATCTTAACATGTTCTGATATTACTATTATGTTACTTTATGAATTTCCATAAAAACAGAGCAAATAATTTTTAATAATAAAAGAGCATTTACTTTCTTTTGAAGTACCTTCCACTGTGAGAAGACATGCTTATTGAGAGGGAAAAAAAGGCACCGTGAAATAATAAAATAATACTAAAATGAAAAAAAAAAAAAAAAAGAAAGCCATGTCAGTATTCAGTGAAGTTTTGGATTACCTTTCGTCCCTCAAACTGCTCTGGAAGTCTCCAGTAAACAGGTTCTGACCGAAGATCCTGCATCACCTGTTCTATATTTGCTACTATTTCAGGAGGCTGGAATGCAATCCCTGAAAGAGTACTACGCTGAAGCTTTTCATCCACCAGTGGCAGAATCATTTGCTCCGGCTTCAAGGTCACCTATGCATATTTGAAAAAATCAAGAAGAAAATTAGGTCTACTTTTCCCCATGAAGTGTTAGTCTTGAAATTCTAGCTCTTTAGAAAATTACTTCTAGGTAATTTCATTTCCCATCACGAGCAATTTGTCACAAAGCAGCCTTGCTACTCCTTCAGGTATGAACAGTGCTAATAATGACTTTCCCCTTGAGCCTTTTGCACCTTGTCCTCATGTTAACAAAGAATGTAGCAGCATTGGTTAAAATACTTTAATCAGCAAGTGATTCCATGAATTTTATCAATGTGATTTTCATAGTGCTATTTTAGTCTCAGGCCTCTTTTGTTCAGATTGTGAAAAATGTTACCTTACAAAGAAGCAGAGTTCTCACTACCAGTTATACATCACTGGAGCTGTAAAACACAGTGCCCCATCCCTTGATACTTCTATGCAATATTCAAGCAAAATGTTCTCCAGGCAACTTGCAGAGAGTGAAACCTTCAGTGAATGTTTCTGTAACTCTAAATTTGGCTTTATTTTAAAAAATATAAGGATGCCATTTATATACTTGTAACTATCTTAGGCTGGTTGACAAAGTCTCATTAAAATTATATTTAAATCAGTATTTTGATCAAAAACTGTAGTAAGAGTCTTAGTGATTTGGTGCCAATGGAAGTATCTCAGGAAATATGTGAACAGATGTATAGGGCTGGTATCAATATTGCTTCCTCCCAAAGAGTGAGGAAGACAACACAAATGCAGGTAACAGTCATACCATCATGAGATAAAAGTCAGGTAATGAGGAATCAACCAAACCCTGGACTGTACACTTTCAGCACACTGGTATGTCCATTTATAGCAGCATCTATGGACTGATCAGACATGGAAGCACTCCTAAGATTGCCAGCCTTAAGGGAGATTTACCAATTTCGTATCATAACTTTATTTTACTGTTTAATACTTTAGATACCAAGAAAACGGTTGACACATTTAAATTTCAGATCACTCATCAGCTGTGCCTTATTGTCACAAAAATCAGGATTTGCTTATTTAAACAAATCTAATGTAATTTGAAGCACCTGAGAGTATCCAAAATAGCCACTAGTAGCTGGCAGAACATAGTCTCACTTATTTTACAGTTTTGTATCAATTCTGAAACAGATGAGAGTACCAAACACTAGATGAAACATGCAACATCGGACAACTTCTTTCAATATGAACATAAATGCAAAAGGAAATTAATCAAGAGAAACAAAATAATCAAGAAGTTTAAAATTTTTCTGCTTTGTGCTGCCTCAAAGGTCAAAGAACAATTATCCAGAACTGTTACTGTTATGGAACTTGATTAAATTTTATAACTTGTCAGCCTTCTACATCCTTTCATCTCCAATCTAGCAGCATAAGATGGGCAAAACTGAAATAATGAGAAAACCGAGTCAGATCATAATAAATCACTTCATCCACTGGGAAGGGAAAGAGGTGCTACGGGATTGAACAGTGAAGGGGAGAATAAGTGCTATCCATATTATATTAAGCAAGAGAGATTAACTTGATTTCAGACTAAAGTATCCTTATCTAACTGATGCTCGTACATGACTAGTCTGGGGCTTTGGCTTATTTGCATTAGGCAGACATTCCTTCTCTGGTTGGCATTCTTTCAAGCAGAGATACGACTGACCATACATGGGGACAGAACAAATCATTTTCCAATAGAAATCTCTCCTCCAGAATGCAGCTGAGGAGTTGGCATGGCAGCAGTCTCTATGCGTGTTTTGTGCTTGTTGTACACATAAATGGAGACATCCAATTTGCCTTATTTATCAGTCCAGCATAGATCTCAAGGCCCTCTTCCACAAACAGGTGTAGAGCTCTTTGTTTGCTCTGATGTATTATACCTTTCCATGCTTGAATTTAAATATATCTTCGATAAGCTCTTTCTTAAAACAGAAAAAAAAAACCCAAACAAAACAACAAAACCCACAAAAACCAAACAGCCAAAACTATAAAACCATCAGGGAAAATAAACAGATTAAGTGGACTATGGGAGATCTATGCTGGACAACAAGCATCTGTGACCCTTGAATACACCTGGGTAAACCATGTATCACGTACCAGGGATTATGTTGCAATGCATTAGACCGCATAATTTCCCCACATGACTAACTTGCCCTTTCTTGGGGTTTAATAGCTTTACTTTGGCTGGATGTCAGCTATCCTATCAATCATTTTGTTATCTACTTATTTCCTTTTAATGTCTTGACCCTGATTGTCTAGTAGAACATACTGCTCTCACCGCTCCTCAAAGCATAAAGAGGAAAGTGATTGCTTAAATATTTGGCCATTTTCTAGCTACCTCTCAGTGCCTGACTAAAAGATGCCAGCAGGAAACTACATTATCGCATTACATGGCTCAGCAGTTTCCTACTCACCCACACGCGGATCAGCCCCCTTGCCTCGCTGCACTGTGTAGTCAGGCCAAAGCAATAGCAACTACTGCAGCCAAGTGGGTTTCTGGCAGAGAGACCAAATGTACCAGACTTGCACCTGTCACAGTGGACACCTTCCACATTAACCTGGAAGAGAGAGAGAGTATTTTTAAAAGCAGGGGGGAAAAAAGAAAAAAAAGAAAATCCAGTTTTATTTCAAGGGAGCAATAGAGCAACAAAATCCTACTGTAATGATAATAACAGTGTGCAGCAAGAAATAATAATAAGCGTTAGGAAATATTCAAGGAATTCTCCAGCTTCTTATCACGTGTGTATGCAAACATATGCAATTAATGTAATTAAGGCATTTGCATTTGTATCCACTGAGTAGCTCTGAGCAATAGATGCTGGCTTCACACTGAAAGCTGTAAGCACAGAAAAATTAAATGGCACTTTGGGCATGACATGCTCCATAACTGATTGATAAGATAAGAAAAATAAGTTGTTCTGAAATTGCCCATGTTAATCAAGCCTTCTGTTTAATAGGAATTAGCATTGACATGTTCAGATATTTAAGGTACAGCACTAAATGTTCTTGCTGAGAAACGTATTTTAATGGAAATTCTGTAGAGAAAAGCTTTCCCCTCTTCATGATTGTTTTTCACATCATTGAACAGTATTAACAAGGCTGAAACGTTTCACTGTTGTAATGTCAGTGCTTTTATTTTCATTTTTCAATTAGTCCAAATAAAAAGCTATTCCAGATAGGGCAGATACACAATAATTTATGCAGAGCCTTTTAAAACCATTTTCATACTGAGACCAAGGTATTTAAAAAATAAAAAAAAATGCCAATATGAAAGCACTGGTTGGCTTTTTCTCCCCACACACTTTTTTTGTTCTCTTGAGACCAGTGTGAAGAAACCAATCTAAAAAAATTTAACTTTGCAAAGCTTATACAACAAAGCAACATTATCCCTCAGGATTTACCAATTTTAACCCTCATTTCCACGTGTTCTGTCAACAAATGCACATACAATGTATTTAGCTTAGATTTTGCTGCTTTTTGTCAGGGCTGACAATGAGGCTCCTGAGCCTTTGAAAGCTCATTTCTGCAGCTGTAACAGCAGGTTTAAATGGCAACGATTACCATTTTATAAAAATCTACTTTCTTCAATGTATAGCTCTTTCAAAAAAAGTTACACAAAACATTAACTAACCCTAGATTTAAATTTAACCTTAGATTAAAATTCTAGGGGGGAAAATGCTCACTTAATTCAGTATTATTTGTCCATTTTATGTCATGAACAGTGATTTTTATTTGCTTTGAATTTTATTGCAATTTGTGTCAATTTCACTTCCTTACATCAGTTAAATATATACTTATAAACATATACTGTTCATTTGCACTCAGAGAAACATAGAAGCAACTATATTATTAGCCTCAAAAGATTCAACAAAGAAACACTTATATTTTAAAATGTCATCAACCCCCCACTCTTTACACTTAGTGCTCACAAGAGCTATGAGAAAAACGACAACCCAGAGAAGTTGTGGAGTCTCCCTTGTGGAGATAGCAGTCTGGACACAACCCAGAGTCATGTGCTTGAGGTGACCCTGTTTGAGCAGGGGAGTTGGACTAGATGACCTCCAGTGATCTTTTCCAAACTGATCAACTCTGTGATTCTGTGACATGCTGGACCTAATCCAGAAATGGGGCACTAAGATAGTTAGAGGGGATGCTGCTTATCATGTATCAAGAGAGGCTGAAAGAATTTAGACACTTCAATTTCTGCAATTCAGAGGCTGGCACAGAGCAAATAGCACTGAGTTTTATTCAGACAGTCCATGTGGTCAACTCACTCCCATTTTCTTTCAGTGTCATTATCAAATGAATCAGTACTTGTGAAATAGAACATAATGATTCCTGTTCAAATATACCAGAAAAATAGGAGGGTGGTCAAATAGTTTGCACAAAGAGGTTGTGAAATCCCTCCCCATCCTTGGAAGTACTGCCACAGCACTGTCTTTCAGACAAGGAGCTGGACTAGATGACATCCATAGGTCACTTCCAACCTAATTTTTTCTACAGTTCTGAGTCCTGAGACTCAGAATTAAGTGACTGTTGCCCATTTAACAAAATAATTATCTGGCAATTCAATTATTTAAATTCATCCTTGCATTTTACTATCTCTTAGTGTCAATGCAGACCTAAAGAAGAAGAATGAACATAAATCACAGAACGAATCCCCTGGAGTCACTTTCAAAAACCTCCCCCAAGAAGCACAACTATCACCAATACTAGGTTACATTACCCATGCCTCTTTCTAGCTAGTTCTTGAAAATCTCCTAGAATGGAGATTTCACATGTTTCTGGATAATGTGTACCACTGCTGCATAGCTCTAATTTTTTTTCTAATGTCAAACCCAAAATTCCCTAGCTCCCATTTTCAGCTGCTGTCCCTTGTTACATCTTCTGCCATTATCTAAAGGAATTTATTCCATCAACTACTCTTTGAAGTGGTCAATAGGTTGTAATTGCATTTCCTCTTATTAGTCTCTTTTTTTTTCAGACTAAGAGAGTCCAGCTCTTTCAATACAGCCCCACAGATCATCTGCTGCGAGACTCATCTCCGGATCCTCTCCAATTTTTCAACAACACTTTCAAATCAAGTTCTAAAACTGGACACCATTTCCAAGTGCATTCTTACCAGCACCAACTACAATAAGAGTAGAGAGCACTGAATAGATAAAGCATTTCCCCTGCTCCCCATGCTCTTTGTGATGTCCTGCCTTGCAGCTACCTGGGCCACTGTGCTCACTGCATCCAGATCAGTGGGCAGTTTGCCTTACTTACCATAAGAGTATACGGTTGGTTTATATTGTGTTTTACTCAGGCTTCTTCCTCCCAAACTACTGATTCTTGAGGTCATTCCACTCCAACTAATGACCTTTCTATTTTCCCAGTCATCAGGGTTTTCAAGAACCCTCTCGACAGTATTTCTACTGTTCAGCATGTCAACCCCAACCTCCTCCAAGTCAGAAGTATTTTCAAATGTGCTGATAATGAATTCTGTCATCTGTGGCACTGATGCTCTGGGATACTCTGCTTGCTGGCTACCAACTGCATATCAAACCACCAATTACTGCCCTGTAAGCTCAGCAATCCAGCCAACTCTCAAACAACCTAAGTCTGCTTTTCTTCTAAACAGAATTCCAAATAAGAATGTTGTGGACGATAATGCCAAAAGTCTTGTTTTAGTGATCCTGAACTGGATGCAGTCTACTCAGAACAGATACTACTGCAGTTAATTTTACTCATGAAATGATTAATATTGAGTCCCTCTTAGTCAATGTACTTTGAATTAGCACTGTGGCATACTGTGATTACTGATGTGTTTGCTTTTATTGTGCTCAGAATCTGAACAAAAACTGGATTATGGGGATGAACTGGCAGCAGCTCTGTAAGAACAGGAAGAAATATTAAATTATTTTTTAAGAAAGAAAGAAAGAGAAAAATAGAGGGTCCTCCTAAGAGGATGCTATCCTGGCAAGTGTCAGTATGTGAAAAAACAACTGATAAGCACTTAAGTCTTTATTTTGGACTCTTCCCACATCAGTTTGCAAATGCACTATGGAAACCAAGGAGATTGTCCTGCATATATTAGTTGAACCAGAAAGGGCAAGTTCCAATGAAATCTGAAATAAACTTCTCAGCCATTATAGGATCAGTTTACAACCTTCATTGTCCTACCTTGCAGCTGCATTGGCCAGACTGATCAATGCATGAGCACTTCCCCTCTGTATCACAGCTCTGTGGGTTTGTCCCAGCCAGGAAGCACTGACAAGCGACACAATGTGGATAGTTCCAGTAGCCCATCCTGCACTCAGTACATTTTTCCCCAGAAAATTCAGGGCGGCAGAAGCAACAGCCAGTATTTAAGTCACACTGAGAACTTAGGGCTCCAATGAGGCTGCACTCACAGGGCTGAAAAGGAGAGAAACAAGGCAATTGCAATTGTGCTTCTGAAAAAAACCAAACCAAAACCCAACCAAAAAGCAATTTACCTTTTAAAAGTATCTATGATCAAAATACAGCAGTGAACTTCCACTGTCTAAAAACAACATATTTAAATTTTAAGGCCAGTAATTAATTTTTATACAACATGGGTCAAGTATTTACACTAAATATATTTACAACACTGGTTGAAATTTTTTTTAATAGAGATTACTTATCACTGAAAAGCTAGGTATTGGAAACAAATAAACCCCAAACAGTCAAGGACATTAGAATACTTTGCAGACAAAAATTAACTCAGAAACTACAAGCACTCTCTAAGAAGTATTTTGTAAGTAAATTCTCTGCAGGCATGTTCAGAACACTTTCCTAAAATTGGAATTGCCCAGGAGCAATCAGTTCAGTGGTTCCACCGGAATCTAGTTCAATGTCTATTACTCATCTATCAGACAGGTAACTATCCTCTTTTGTACAAACAAGACTCCTAGATGACAGTAATTTACACAGTAAGGACTAGAGATTTAGTTATGTGATATATTTGGAAGTAAACTTGCTCACATAATAAGACTTGCACAGGCAAGTGAGGACAAAAATAGGTGATTTTCTAGGGTGTCTAGATATTGAATAGAAAAGTAGCCAGGAAAACTGCAGACTTCCAAAGAACAGAAGAATCCCTCAGTGCGATTACTGAGGGTAGCACTGCACACTTAATACAGGACATTGGCAGTAATCACTGGTGTGAACAGAATATCATATGGAGAAGTTCAGCTTACAAAAAAGAACTCAGTGCCAGCAGTTCAGGTTACCACAGTAACTGGCATGGGTAGACTTGCTAAAATTACAAACACAAAGGAAGAAAATGTAGATTCAGTTTCTAAGCAAAACTGCTTATTACATGACTACTTAGAACACCTTTCCTCTGATCTTAAAACACCACTTATAAAGAAGGTGAATATATACAGGAAATATACAGATGCAATCTTTACTGAACAGAGAAACTATTTAGCCATTGGTTAAATAGTAGTCTTCAAGATGACTACCTAACCCAAAACTTTCTGACAGAAAGAACTTTATTCTACAAGATACATTTGAACACAAAGTGAAGAAAGCAAACTGGTCACCATTCTCTGAAACAGCTTGGTGTGCAATATTAAAATGTAAATTACAATCAGATGCTGTGTTTTGTTTATGCAGTTTTCTGCAATGCTCTCTATCCCAGACTTACAACAGCCTTGGAAATCTTCTGCAAAGACTGCAAAGCAGGAGATTCACATCACACTTTTCAGAAATTAGCGGCAACATACTGAAAGAGATGTGTGCTGATAGATCATCATTAATTTAGATGGTGCCATGGAATTGTCATACCAATGTGCTCACATAAAAGACAGTCAGAGAATATACTCCAGAGATCAAACAGAGGTCCTCAACCTCATTAAGCTGGTTTCCGAAGCCAAGAGTCTATATCACAGTAGCACCACAGAGGTTTCACAGGAGTTTTTCATACATACAGAAAGGAAATAATTCTTGTCAATTGCTTTGCAGCCTGAGCTACATGATTAACAGCCTTTTAAGGACAAGTATTAATGGTGTATGACTATGTTCCAAAAAAACCTAGTTTTCTGGAGTAACTGTAGCATTACCATTAAATCCCTTATCATCAATGAGCCCAGCAGGGAGGAAGAAGGCATTTGAACTTTGCACCATGTCCACTGTCACCAGTTTTCAACTTTAACAGAATCAAGGTCATTAACAATAGTTTTCATGGACTCTGTGGAATTCTATAGTTTTCAAACTATTTCTTCTCCCTTCTCTTCAGATAATTTAACTATTTGTCAAATATTGGAATAAGAATGATTTAAAGGCAAATGATAAGGTTTATTTCCCCGTTAAGAACATGGGAATAAAGTGCAATTTCAACTAAGGTGGATTTTTCTTTTCTTTTCTCCTTGCTGTCTTTTATGGACAAATTGAAGCCTCTGTCAAGCAAACTTTGAGTACAATTTTCCAGTAGTGTCACCATTAAGGTCAAAGTAAATTTGTTCCCCAAAGGCACTGCTGATTACCTGTAAATATGTATCTATATACATCGCTCCACACTGTGGTAATCTCCTCAATCACAGCTATAATAAAATAAAATCAGGCTCAAGCAGGACACTGACTCAGAGTGACAGCAGAATCAACAGGGTGTTTTGTGCTACAGGATGAATGCCTGAGACAGAGGATCTGTAGTGCAGTAACATGAACAGATTACCAACATTTACACCACAGTCTCACACCAGAACTTGCACTATGGAGTCAAACCATGATTTACGAACCAAAAACTGTGTACCAGTTATAAATTACTGTGAAAGAGGAAACAAACAGAAAAAAATAGAAATCCACTCACCTTGCAGCCACTGACAATGTTATGGCCCCAGTGATTTGGCGCACATTTGTCACACATCTCTCCAACAGTATTGGGAGGGCAGATACAGCGTCCACTGATGGGATCGCAGTTATTGCCAAAATGTGAACACTCACAGGCTTTGGAGATAGAAAAAATAGTAGAAGAAAAGTTATCTCTTGACAACTGTGACATCTGGGGAGCAGAGCCTAATGGGGTTAGGATCATTCCTTTACTGTAAAATGAACTCTCAGTTATCTGTGGATATGATGGGGCAGAAAAGCTAGGGAAAACCCTGAGAAACGAAAAGCAGTAGCAGTGAAACACAGGTTAACTGTGGTTGAAGCAGCCGCAATGAGAACAGAATGGGAAAAATAAAGGCACTAACTTCAGAAGTGCAGAGACTTCTGGGATGATGCACTCTTCTGACATAACTGCAGGAGTGCTGCTATACAATTTCTGGGCCCATGCTGTCTCTTCTAAGAGCCACCTGAGGGACTCTGAGCCATCTATCCCCTGCAAGGGGAACTTGCAGCCTATTTAACCTCTTATACCAATTTCAGAAATATTTCCTGAAATTTCTGCTGCTCTACAGTGACTTTTCTTAAAGGGTAAAAAAGGTGTTTAAGCTTCTTTCTCTCCTTCTATTCCCTTATTTTTCAGCTTACATATCCTCTGCCTTGAGAAGACAACAACTAACTGATGCTTCCTCACCATGGGAAACTGGTATTTTTTGCAGATTATAGTAAATTAAAAACACCTCAGGGTGCTTCCAGAAGTGGTCTTTGTTCTTAAAGGATTGTTAAATGAACAACATATTGGTGGCAAATACAGATTTTAGGTATGTGATAAGTAGGTATGGGGCACAAGACGCACAAGTTATTGAAAGAGTAGAACTGCTGTGTGGTTGTTTGAACATCCACCCCCCACATAACCCATGAAGTCAGAGAAAAATGATCATACACAAACTGACTGTGTAATAACCTGTTCCTCGGGGTGTTTAAAGAGCAATGTAACTTTGTTACTGAGGGCTTCATTTATGTTCATTGCCTTTACTATGAAATACTTCAGACTAAAACTAGAAAACAAAGGATATGCAAAGATAGAACTCCTATCTATAGTTCAAATAAGAAGTGACCTTTATTTTTCCCCACCAATGCCTTCAGGATAAGGTAATTCATGTAAAAAAGACAGCAAGTTTTGCTTCCATCATGCCAGGAACACAATGTGTTGCATGCTATTTAAAATATTTTCACACACACTGGCTTGAAGTTTCAGAATACATGTCACTGGGAGAACAAGGATTTCAGATGTGACAGCTCATGTATGGTCTTCCAGATCTTACACACAATTGGCTAAAAAGGGGTAGGATATACTCAAATGTTTTTCCTATTTTTACTTTTATAATTATTTTTCAAAATAAGAGGGAAAAATACAACACATTTGTTGCAAGCAATAGTGAAATAGAAACCTCCTTTGTATCTTTGCTACTAGAATGTCAACACTGACAATGCTGTCAAGGGTTTTTTAGGCTTTATGCATTTATATTGCACAAGGAAAAATCAAATTATATTCCTTTTGGATAAATGCTAGATAAAAGAGGTCCAATATTTTATTTGATACTTAACTGTCACAATATAATTAATTTTTCCGTAGTTTTCCTTCCAGCATGATTTGAAATACTTCTATTAAATTTCTGATTTCCTTTGTGATTCATAATTCAATTCTTATTTTTTGTCATTTGAAGGAATACATAAGAAACCTACTAAAAATAAATGTGGTAAAAACAGCACATTGAAAACAGAACTCCTCTCTATGTGTTCTATTAACTCTGGAACTTTCAAAAATCTGAATTTTCTCAACAGCTATAGCTGCTTCTGTTGCTTTAAATATTTGATGACCATAGGCTCACTTATAGTTAAAATATTATTTGGATCTACAGTATTTTCCATTTCATTGCTGTCTCTTAAACTCTGTCATTTCAAAGTTTAGCAAGAGAGCAATTAAAATTTTAATGTGCAATTTCATTAATAGTCCGCTCATTTTCCTTCCCTATCTGTAGTTATCATCATTTTGTTGTGTTTTACAAAAGTGATGTGCTTTTAACCTGTGGAATGTTAGAATAAGATGCTAATCATAATCAATAAAATTTTTTCCCCTTCATTTAATTGCCTTAAAGGCATTAGCACTGCAGTTATTATGTGCATTTTATTTCAAGCTCTCTCATCAGTGAACCTGGGAACCAATCTCTCCCTTTTCCAAAGTGCCAATGTAAATGTTATTGAACCCTTCATTCCTGTGGGAGACAAAACCAAAGAGCAACATTTTCAAACAAAATCTATAACTTAGCCTATTTCAAGGTTTGTCTACACTTCAGGTAAAATTGAATTTTGCTGCACAAATGTGGGTCTTGAGGCCTTGATGTTCCTTCCATTAAAAAAAAAAAAAAAAAAAAAAGGAGTAAGAAAAGGCAGAGAGCTAAGCTTGCTCATTATTCTGCCATTCTGGATAGGAAAGGAGGAAGAACAGATTACCAGGCATTGTGATTTCTGCTTCTGGAAAGAGTATGCTTTATACCTGAAGAATAATAACAGCATTCTGGCATTGCAGCAGTCAGTCACATTAAAAAACTATCTACATGTCCTATGATCACACCTAAATGAGTCTCTGAGACTTGAAAAACACAGTTCTATCAGGAAAGATGGATATTTCTGACAAAACCCATTGATTGGGTTCTTTTTGATATAGTAAATCTGCACTTCTTCAAGGATAGGAAGCACTCATTTCAGTCTCTGACCTAATTTCCAAAAGGACAAAGGTAAAGAGGTGGCTGAATATATTTATGTCTAATGCTAGAGTTCCAGCATCTAGAAAAAGAGATTTTTCATGTGTTCACACAAGGGATATAGCAGATAGTTTTACTTAAAGATCTTATTGTACACGAAAAGTACAAGTAAGCAACTAAATATTACTGTACAGGAAAGTATTGTGGTAATGAAAGAGGCTCAACCACATAAGACTAATGGGAATAAAACTAGAAGTAAAGGAGTTTGTGTTTTTGTTATTTTCCTTTTACACCCTTACAAGTTCATGTAATTTGGCAAAAATGTTAATCAGAGTTCCATGATACTCTTAACTAAATTATAGGAACTTTATGGAATATTTTTGGCAGATACTACATGGAGTAAGTGACATGACATTCCTGCTCATTCTAAATGTAGTAGATTAGCCACAAAGTGCCTATAAAATAGCAGAAATTGCTTGGGTTTTTCATTCTTGCCAATCACCACCCTTGTCAAGTGAATGATGTACAAGACTTTATCTGAAGCCCCTGCCAGGAAAATTTGTTAGGCAATCCAAAATTAGCCAAACTAGAATCCCAGGAATAAATAGATAAATAAATAAATAAATAAATAAATAAATAAATAAATAAATAAATAAATAAACAAATAAACAAACAAATAAATAAATAAATCTGTGCTTGGGTGCAAAACATTTACATACGAGTACAGCCTCCTTCTTCAAAGTTGTAAAACCCATGAGCACAGCGGTCGCACTTCTTTCCTGTCACTCCAGGCTGGCAATAGCACTGTCCGTCTCCATCACAGTCGAAGGACTTGGAACCAAAAGAGTTGCAGTTGCAGGGAACACATCCTCTGGAAGAATGCAAGCCGAATGTTCCAGGCTGCCACAGGGTGAGGAAGAGCAGTCAGTACATTGAATGATTACCAGGAGAAAAGAGGAAAAACAGTGAGTGTAGGGAGATCAGGGTTGCTCTTTGCTCTTCCTCCCTGAAATACTGCTTCTAACAGTATATTGTTGTGGTAAAATCCTGGAGACAGGGCACTAAATGTCCTACACTGCTGAGAAAGAATGAAGATTTCAGAATGTCACCTGATGTTATAATGAATATTCTGCAATGTAACACATTTCTTATGAGGCTGTGATTCCCTAAGTACAACTCTCACTCGGAATGGAATGTACGTCAGCACAAAAGACATAGCCCATCTCTGGTTGTAAGGCTATGTCAGACAGAGTTCATTGCTAAGAGAGCGAATTCAAATTCTTAGCTATGAATGGAGATCGATTCAACTAGAAAGCCTCTAAACTAGATTTTATCTCCTCTGAGGAAAGGCAATATCTGTATACAGTACCTTAAGGGCAATTCTTTAGAATGATCAATAGGAATAACTTTAGAAGAACATATAAATAGTGTATTTGTGTACAATACAAACAAATAACTTGGATTTTTTTAAAGATAAAAAATTCTGGATTAGGTTTCTTTTTCTTTTCTATTTTCTTTATTTCCTTTCTTTATTGCAGTGATCAATATAAAGTTTCTACAGAACCAGAGTAGATGTTATCAACTATAGTAAGAAATTTCCTCCTTAACTTCACTGGTGGATTGCAAGAAGTAAAGAAGGGAAGACACACACTTGTATTCCGTGATACGGAGTTCTGCACAAGCTTTCAAGCAAAAGACCTCCTGAGTTTCATTGTACCAGCTAAGAGAAGCTCCTTGGAACAAACCATACTTAATATACAAACGACAAACTCAGTCTTGAACTAGAGTGCTTTAAAATAGGAGTACTTCTCTACCTGTTTTTTTCAGGCATGATGATTTTCAGTGAATACTGAAATCCAAATCATATTAATAGCTTCACTTGAAATTGATATTACAACATTAATAATAAAATCTACCAGCAAGTTTGATAGGAAAGCAGAATGCCAAAAATGAGATATTAAAAAGATCACTCTTAATGAATATAAATGGAACAAAGTGAAAAATATTTACTTTATAATGTGCTACTTTGTGATTCAGGTAAGAAGTGTTAGATTTTTACCTACTATAAATCAGTAGATCTTCAAATCAATGGAGCTATGCTGGCTTTGAGCATGGCAGTGATTGTCCCTCTGTGCTAAGCACTAGTTCTCTGTCCAATTCTGGGCCACTTACAAGAAGAAAAGACATTGAAGTACTGGAGTGTGTCCAGAGAAGGGCAAAGGAGCTGGTGAAGGGTCCGGAGCACAAGTCCTGAGGAGTGGCTGAGAGAGCTGGGGTTATTTAGGCTGGAGAAGAGGAGGCTCAGGGGGAACCTTTTCTCTCTACAACTCCTTGAAAGGAGGGTGTAGCCAAGTGGAGGTTGGCTTCTGCTTCCAGAGAACCAGCAAAAGGACAAGAGGACATAGCCTCAGGCAGTGCCAGGAGATGCTCAGCTAGGACAAAACGAAAAACTTCTACACTGAAAGGGTGGTCAGCCACTGGAGCAGGCTTCCCAGGGCAGTGGTGAAGTCATTCAAGAAGTGATTGGACATGGCACTTAGTACCATGGTCTAGTTGACGAAGAGGTGATCAGTCCAAAGTTCGACTCAATAAACTTGGAGGTCCTTCTCAACCCTAATGATTCTATGACTACTATTTTATATGGATCTTTTTTCCACAGTAGAACTCTTAACTAGCCTCTTGTATTGGTGAATTCTCTGAAACTTCATAAGCTTTCCATGGAAAAGTCCTGAAATCTGACCTCTGAGGTTAATACAGAAGTTCCCCACTTACACAGAGGATTTGCTGACAGGTGTCAGAACACAGGACCATATCTATGGTCAGAATTTGGCCTGAAAATCATATGAACCTAAGCAAATACTTGATTATATATGTGATAAAGAATTACACTGATTTTCATTTCCAAACTATACTGAAATGTTTTCAAATTTCATAATTCTGCCTGACAAAACATGGCATATCAGACAGAAAGAGACAGTCAAACTCAATTAAACTCAAGATTGAATAAAATACTTGACTATCTCTAAAGATTTCTTTTACACAGGAAGAAACACAAAAATGTGAATATGCACAATCTCAGGACAGACATTCAGATCAGTGCAGAGAAGTAACCAATGCACAGCATGCATCTTAGTTCTCAATATTAAGTTTTCTAGGATCTAATAAATTCTGTTTATACGGATAGCAGTTAGAAAAAGTCTGATACCAGCACTCCACACTGCATTAAGTTGGAAAGGACCACTACCATGCTGGGTTGTGTTCTGTGAGGAGGGCTGAACACAAAACCATTTTGGTCAGTCATGCAAATTTTAACCCCAAGTTAAAGTTCTCAGCAAAGTTTGCTTACACAGAGAAATTCTGAGAATCACATTTACTGAACAAGAGATAAGATCCTAGACAAAAATTAGGAAATACACTCGATTTTCTGAATATGTCATTATATCATATCTCCATCAGTGTACTGTGTGGGCAGCACAGTGACCTCATACATGTTTAATTGGAAAAAACTCATTTCTCCAAGAAAATCTATATGAACAAACATAGCATGGGTCCCAGAGTCTGGCTGAGGATGGAAAAACACTGCCAGGTATTTTTCAAACAGGGTGTCATAAATGAGGAGGTTTTGAGTTGCAGGAAGAACAAACAACATTCCTAAAATACTGCTCTGTTAAAAGCAGTTGTATCATAATAATTTTAGGAAATAAGTTGCTTTGTTGGTCTTTGAAAAGGAAAGAACACTCCTATCATTTTGGGCATTACATTCACATAACTGGCACTGCACTAAGTTAAAAGTGGCCCACATAACTGGCCATATTTGCTAATGAGAACTTTTAACACCAGCTATGCTCAATATGTTGAAATTAATCTTAACTCTTTGCCTCTGGGGCTGATCCTTCTTGCAACCTCCTTAAGCTATTGATTCTTGGACTGTTAGAAAAGGAAGTCTTATGCTGCAAAGTCCAAGAAAATCCCACTGATTCAATTGATTTATGTACATTTCCCATGCATTTTGTGCATACTGTTGTTAATAGTGCTGTTTTGGGACTTAGTCTAGTATTTTATTTCTTGCTGATACCAGCACTTACACGATGAAGCCCTTAGGATTGAGGAAGCATCCTAAAACACTGCTTGTCTTCCAAGCCTGTCTGTTTCTTGAGAATTGCTTATATTGTAACACGGGTATTAAAAATTAAAAACCCAAGCAATCTGTGTGAGCTCCAAACACAAGCAAACAGGAGACTTCAGCCCATGCAAAGCAGAGTTTCTCATTACCAGAGCTGCAGGCCGGTAAGCACCTCGTGGGCACCCACTGGCACTGCTGGTGCCCCATCTCCGGGGGGGTACTCGAATCTGCTGACTGCTTCCTTCATTTTCTTGCAATTTAGGCATCTGTCTGCTGATTTCACAGCGTCTGCCTATGAATCCTGATTTGCAGATACATCTTCCTGACATATCACACTGCAGTGACACAGATCCTAAAGCACTGCAGCCACAGGGTATACAAAACAGCTTTTCTGGGGCCCAGAAATAGTTGGGCTTTAAGAATGAAAAGTAAACACTGTTAGAAAGTGATGATAGGAAATGACACTACATATAATAGTACAGAAATAAAGACAGAAGTAAACACTGAAGTAAACAAAGATTAATTCAAATTAACCATCAGTATTGTATTAATGAGCTTGAGATATTTGCTAGGTACCTTATGCAATCTGAAAATTGCACTGATACCAGCATTTTTCCTTTGAACTAAATACTGTTGAAAATGGAATGTGAGCAAACTTCAGAAATTACATAATTTTAAAGGATGAAAATGATCCTTTTAATTTCTGCAGAATTATTTATGTGCTTTAAATTACACAGAGGTGGAGGTGTTCTGAGGACATAGACCTAACTCATGAGTCCTTAGGTTGAAGTAGAGAAATGTGCAGCCAGCTATAGCATATTCCTTAGCTGCCTGAAGACAACTCTGTGAAAGTTTATGAAACAATATTTCTCCACAGTGATTTATGAGACAAGAAAACAATGTCAAGGCAAAAAACACTTTCACCAAAAAATAATACATTGTTTGGACAACACAGGAAGAAACCCTAAGAAAAAAACACAAAGGCAGAACATTCCAGCAGAATTAAACTAGCACCCTGCTTTTAAAAAAAACCCCAAACCATCAGATGCTATCAGACATTTTGCAGCTTTCTTCATAGAGGGATTATCTCCCAAAGCTGCCATATTTTTAACTAATTTTTTCTATCAAACATTCAAAATATAAGGTGTATATACTATCTATGCAAATATACTTATAGATACAGTGAGGCTTAAAATGAGTTCATTGCATGTAAATGCTAAGTCTTGTGTTCTGTTCTAGAAAACAATTAGAAAATATTTAAAAAGCAATCATTTTACCTCTCTCTGCATAAGAAAAACCTATTTATGTTCTTTAACTGAAAAATAAACAGCAGAAAAAACCTATCCAGAACCAAATGATATTTAGTTGTGACTAACAACGAAGAAAGCTGAAAGGAAACCCCATTTCTGGTCACTCACTTTGCAGATGTCACAGCGGCGCCCGATGACGTTGGCTTTACATTCACACTGGCCTGTCCGAGAGTCACAGATCTCTGAGAAGGAGCCATTCATGTGACAGTGACAGGCTGCAGAGGAAGAAGGAGGAGATGTCACTGTGTTCCCTGAAGCTAGATCTAATAGCCAAATATTTAAAGTGCAGCTTTTGCCACCCTGAGAAATGCACAGCTTGGGTTAAGCAAGAAGGTGCTCCTCCCATACACTGAGATATTAACCTGCCCATATTAATGCAGAATTCTTCTCCAAATTATTGCAGTCAGAAATTTTACCTCAAGTTCATGAACAGCTTGTTTTAGATGCTCCTCTCAGATCAAAGCAGGATGTGGAAGGCAGATTACTAAGTGCATGCCCAGAGACCTGGAGTGGGCAGGGGAGTGCTGAGGGAAAAGTAAAAAAAGGGCACAGGCCCTTACACAGGCTGTGTACAGGATGTAGCTCCAGCCACTGGGAGTGTTACTGCTCCATGTGCTGGTTCTGCTGTCCTGGAGTTCACTCCCTGTTCATGTAGTCATCAGGAAATGCTGTCAGACTGCAAACTCAGTACCAGGTTGACACTGTACAGGGGTAGTAAATCTTTCACGCCCCAGGCTACACTGAGAAAAATACCAAGGATTATCTGCTACCATGACTCTCCAGGATTTCTGTCTCAGCAGCAGCATCACAGCTCCCAGAGGAAATGTAACCCAGCTTGCCAACCTAAGTCATCACTGTGCTCTCCTGGAGATTTAAGAAGGCAGTGAAAAAACCCTGTTTCTTGAGGAAAACAACAATGCTTCTGACTCTTATATTTTTATGTTTTAGGAGAAGACGAATTTTGGGGAAGACATCTATCACCCTTAATGTTCTTCAACCACAAGAATCTTTGTGTTTCACAATCCTTTTGGCATGCAGAGATTTGTGAAAAAAACCCCTTAGCACTCAAAGTAGAGAACAAGGATGTGACTGCTATCACAGGGATACAACCATGCAGTCACTGATCAGCATGAGCTAGCTCCCGCACATCCTTTTTTTCCCCCATTCACAGGGGAATGAATCCACATGTCTATACCAATTATCAATCTACTTTCTAAACTTGGGCTCCAGTCCACATTTTGCCTTCCTGCAGTGCCCTATCTGCATGTGTTGCTTTTTTTTTTTCTCAACCTGACACCTTCATTTTAAGCAACACTTAAGTGTCCCAGCAGTGAACACATGGCAGTCACATACTTGCATGTCAGAAGGTGCTATGTGAGACAAGGCAGTTATATTTTTCCTATATATAGATTATTACAACAGGACCTTCCTCATTACTTCATTGGACTTGCTAATTCAGAATTTCTAATCATAAATTGAAAGGACTGGTGTGTGGGTTTTCTCTCTGCTTTTGAGGTACTCTGTAGAAGTTGCTTCTTTTAATGAAAGCAATTTTATGACTTGCAATTCTGTTCATGGCATTGTTTCTCAAATGTTTGCAAAAATTCTGGAATAAGTAACAAAAATGTGCTGGTTCTGCTGTTCATATCAGTTATGTAATACCTTCACAGATTTCAACCTTCTGTTTCTTATTTTTAAAAAGTAAAAATTAAAATACACTTCTTATGTAATTAATATTGCTTATCTTTTCCTTTTAGCTTTCAAAACTATATTATACTAAATAAACCTATAATTTACCTCTTTTGTCCTGTGTACAGCCCTCTTTACTGTGATATTCATATTTTAAAACTGCTGACACTCCAAACCATACAGCTTTGATAAGTATCACACACACACACACACACACACACACACATATATATATGTTTTGAGTATTTATTTAATTAAATTGGTCAATAGGGAAAGAAGATGCTAAAGCTCGGATTCAACAAACTATAATCCACAGTGCAAATTAAAAGTGTTTCACCAACCTTTTTATACAGACCTCAAAAGCCAAGCTCAGTCTGATTTGAATTCTGTTGCTTATAAGGCATACGACAATGCAAGAATCAAAAAGAAAACTTACACTGATTTTATAAACAGATGAGTTTGTCCTATTTATGTTACAGCAAGCAGCACTCCATGGTGCCTTAACTCAGTCACAGATGACTGAGTGCAATGCAGTGGTAGGGGAGAATTCGGAATATCAGGACTTTGATTGTTTTTCTTGGCTCTGGCAGTATGTATATAGAGCAGAAACATATAGTCAGGGCTATTCATCTAATACACTGTTACTCAATCTGATAAATTGCATTTATCTCAACTAGAATCATTCATTTACTTCTACTGGGAAAATTAGCTCTTTTACAAACCTCCAAATGGTTGTTATAATGCAATGCAGCCTGTTGGAGAAATTTGTCTTACTTTCCTCCAAATGACGCTGGTCAAGACCCTTCATTCTTTCTAGAGTTCTATAAATATTTATGAGCTTGTATTTATGATCAAGCTATGCACTTATTCTTGTACACCAATAGTACCTATACACTGGAACATAGGCAGACTTGATTATTTGCTTTAATTCATCTTGTGATACTGAGCTCTATTACCATCAGCTCAACCTCCAGGTATTTGCTTCAGCACACTGCGCTGTTTCACTCCAAAAAACAACCTACTAGAATCAAATAAAATAAGATTAGGACATTTGCTCGTTGTTCTTAGATTTATGGTTTTGTATAGCTACACCAAAAAATTCAGAGATGCTATGATGATATAAAGCTGTACTGTCATTTGAAACGGTTAATGCACACAACAGCACTGTACTGAGAAAGAGCAAGAAACATTTCAAACAATAATTTGAAAGCAAATTTATGCTTTGCAATACTCTTGGATTTGGCTTTTTAATAAGGAACAAAATTGAAAACAACAAAGTAAAGGCACAGTCTCTGATATTGTTGCTGCAGGGCAAACTTCATGGAAGTCTGGAAAGGAAATAAAAAATCATATGCAAAGAAGAAAACCTACATGAAAGGCAGAGAATAGATGAATAGAAGGTAACTGCAAGCACAAGGATATGAATACATTAGGGGCCCTTTCCTTGTCAATGATACTAACAATGAAAGCAAAGCTTTTAATTCAACATTAAACACGTATTTCTTTTAAGTATATATATTTTTTTTAATTGTATGTTTTCCAAACTCTCCTCTTATAAAATCTCTTTCTCATGGACCTGTCACTACTGTGAAAATATTCGAATTGATGAGTCAAGAATGGCAATAAACTACTGGAAGCTGTAATTTTTGAACTACACTTCTTCTTAAATCACTTTACACACTTAGCATTGTAACTTATATGTGATTTAATTCATTATGATCTGTTCACTTATGGAGAGGATAGGATTGTCCAATTTTTTTTCTGGCATTGTGTAAAGCAGGTACAGAAAGCATTTACACAGGTTTGTCTTATGGGTTATCTTTGACTTTGTGTACATCAGTGTTTATTGCCCTGCGCTGAGAAACTTGGTGATGTTCTGCAACTTGTTAGCTCCCACACACTCTCTGGAGATCCAACAAAACCTAGGATTTTCACTTTTAGACTGCAAGTTGCTAATAGGGCAAGTCCACAAAATGGAGGCCAGTGCCTCAGACTTCCCTGTCCACAACACATACTGGAGATATGGTCCCCATGTTCCTACACACAGACCAGCAAGACAACGCCCCAGCTCTTTTATTTGCATAATTTTATGCTGCTATAACACCTCTGTACTCAGTGGGGTTACTCTTCTGTTTATTAGAGTGGACCAAACAGGAATAAATCCTTGTGTGACAGTGAAATAAAATGCTCAGCTCTTTCAGGAGAGTTTGTAACTTGTTTTATTTTACTTCTCAGAATGTAAAAGAAGAGCATGTGAAGAAGTTTTTGAAGTTAAAAGCACTTGTTCTACATTCTGAATTGTGCCAGCAATGGCTCAGAGAGAGCCACTGCCTCCTACAGAAAGAAAAGCTCCTGGTCCTCCCAAATCTTTCATCTCCACTGAACAACTTTTTGCAAACTATGGGGAAGGATGTGCTGGGGCTGGTAGGTGAATAACAGGCCACCACTTAGCTGAGAACTGGTAGCTTGCTGCAGTGACAGGTATCCTCCAGAGCATTTTAGAAAAATTGTATGGAGATTTTAGGGTCTGACTGGCAGGTGGGAGAATCTTGTACTGCAAGCAGCAGCACCTCCCAACCCTTACTAAGGTTATATAAGTGGGAGACAGGCTATAAATGCTGCCAGTGCTAGACCCTGAAACTGAAACATCACTCCCTTTTCAATCATACAAGAGAAGAGGATTTTTCTGGGTAGCTTATGGCGGTTTTTTTAGTGAACAGTTTTAATTTATCTGCATTTATTTTTGTAGAGCTGACATTTAGTGTAACCTTCTGCAGCCATGCAATGCTCCAATTTTTTTGTTTTCCCATGTCTACTTCAACTAACTATTTTTTAATAAGTTCTTCTTTCTATTTATTTTAAAGCTTCCCTTTACAGATGCAGATGCCCAGTATCATCATTAGAGCTGTATCATTCTCTTGCTCACGCACACAAAGGCACAGTCTTCCTCTCAGGAACAAAGTTACAGTATAGATCAATACTGTCAGTAGCTGTAAAAGTTCGTGACTTACGTTGACAGTTCCTTGCATGAAGAGCATCACCAAAAAATCCATCAGCACACCTCTCACAATATTGGCCTGTTGTACCTGGCTTACATATCAGACAAGCACCAGACAAGCTGTCACAGCTGCCAGGAACGGAGAAGTCAAGGTTGTCATTACACTGGCATGGCTGGCACGATCCCCCTGGAATTAGAGGTTGTCCAAAATAGCCTTCTGCACACCTATGGTAAAAGACATCATCAGTCAGAACCCTTATTTAATCCTCTCATTAGAAATATTTAATTCTGTTGCCTCCCTAATCCCAAAAAATTATTTGATCTTCTCTCGAGTGTGTCTGAAGCATCTTTTTTCTCTCTCTTTTTTTCTTCTCTTTCTTAAACAACACTGTAGATACAGTACCAGCTGAAATCCTGCCAGTTCTGCTAGTAATTAGACTTCAGTGTGAGAAAAATCTTGTCACTGGCACTGAAGGTGACACAAAGCATAGCAAGAAATCTTAGTGGCACTCTAGAGGCAGGGGAGTTGGACTAGATGACCTTGAAAGGTCCTTTCAATCCAAATTATTCTAAGACTCTATGTTAGATATATTTTGTATTTCAGCATATTATGTATAGATTGTCTGTATTCAATCACCAGAAATCCTGATGATTTTTTTACCTGTACTTTAAAAACTTCTTTAGTTTAGAAAAATACCTTTAGAATGTAATACAGACATAAATTTATTTACCTAACAAGATCTGTCCTCTGACTTAGACTTCCCCTGATCTATGGCATGGTCATATTGGCTTAATTAATTAATTTCTAATCTCTATGTAGGGGTGAGTAACAAAAAGATTGCTCATTGGCACAGGAACTATGTTGTTGTGTACTACACCTTTCAGATTTTAAGAGAATTGTTTGAAAATATCACATCCTTTTCCACCTTGCAATGTTCTGTAAGTACCATGTAAAGCAGGTTAGTGAATCTGACCTGAGTCTATATTTAAAGCAAATTTTTACTCATCTCATAGTCTATTTCCTATTTATATTCTGGTCTGCTTTCCCTTTCTGTTATATTTGCTCACACTTCATAGTAAGAGCAACTTGTAGATAGCAAAGAAAAAGAAAATAAAAATTGCACAGTTCTGGATAATTAATTTATTAATACACATCTCAGATGAACTCCAATTCTCCAATTAGTATTAGGAAAACAGAAAGTACAAAAAGCACATTGCACAAAAATTTTCCTACTATTTTAAAGTCAGTATGAATGTAGTTTTAAAGTACACTGATATCCTCTCTACTTTGCAGTAGCATGGTTGAGGAAAGTTTCTGTGTATCATTCTAATACGGGAATGCAGAGCTCCACTATGCTGTCACTCTTGTGTTCATCAAGTTCATCCTTTTTCCTGCTTCCAGAATATCTCATAAAGCTTTTAACTGGATCATAAGCAAAGCTGCCTAAACATGCACTAGATACTATACAATATCATCAGCAAAGATCACAATGATTATAAAATGTGGATAACTGAGAGCAGGGAGGAAAAAATAGTGGGAACAAATTGAGCAGTTTTTTGTAATTTTACACAAATCAGGATTTTTTTCCATTCTCTCAAAATATCCATGACACAGACCACAGATCAATAAAATGTATAAACAGTCGAGTGGTTTGGGTGCATGTGAGCATTCAGGAATGAATAAAATTTCCACAATCTAGCCCACTCCTGCAGCACAGTCATCTCTCAAAACTACCTCCTCATAGCAACAAGACATAAAAATCTTGTCATTAGAATAATTCAGGTATTTTATTTTCAGAACCTGTCATAAACGTAGCAACTTATTGTATTTCCTGCAAAGGAAGAGAAAATTTTTTCTTTAATGGAGGATTTCTCAGCAATGACAAAAGACTCATTTTTAGCTTAATTTTGCCAAAATAAATTTGCTTTTTTCAGTGACAAGATCTAAATTACAAAGGCCAAGAATGTATCTTAACCTCTAACATTAAATAGCCACTTTTTAATCAAAACCAGAGATTATCTGGATAATTCATGCAGTTATCTTAATTTATCTAAACCGGATTACATCTGAAGTTAACACATGCTTTGCTAATGTATTACTGGTGTGTTTGTCAAAAATCTGTATCTCTTGGTCCTACTAATCTATTTGACTTCACTTAATGTGTGTTTGTTTTCTTCTTTCCTTTTCATTTAGGGGTTAGTTCTGCATTTGACAGCATTCACAGAAACTTACCAAGCAGTTCACAGAAGGAATACTCCAATGATTTGTGTGAAATGCACTGCTAATAATTTCCTTCTATTAACAGCAGGAGAACTCAATAACTCTTTGTATTCTCATCAGTTTACACTTGGATAACTAACATTAGAAAAAATCACTACCATCGCATAGCCATATTTTATGTATGCACATACATAATTTCGAATCCAACTGAAGATGATCCTGAAAGTAGCAGTAAACCAGTTAAAGCCTAAAAGAGAACTGTGTACATGTATCTAGGTAAATTCTTCCTCTTTTTCTACCACTTCTCCTGAAGTTGCAGGGGAAGATTAAAAACAAATCCACTTTCCTTAGTTCCACCTTTATTCCCTTAAGGACGTTCCTACTTCAGCTTCTTTTCTCAGGTTCAAAGCATTATATATTTTGGAAGGTTTAGATTAAAAAACACCAGTAAGTATGTGCCATGGAAAATTACTTTTATGCATTAAACAAAATACATGTAAAAATAAATTACTTCAACATAACACTTCGGAGATTAAAAAAATTAAACAAAAATTGGAGTAAAAGCATCAAAAAAAGATTGTGTCCATATTTTTCTTTTCTATTCTCAAATGCAGATGTGTCTGTAAGTGACACTCAGTTTTTATTTAGCATAAGTTGTGTCAAATGTAGGGCTACTACTTAAAAATATGTATACGAATGTGTACTAGGCCTGATCAGTATGGAGTTAATATTCCTCATAGCAGTCTGCATAGTTCTTTATATATACACATATATGCACAGAAACACAGGTCTATTTTATACATTTCTTTATATTTTCTGGAAAAAAAAGCCCCTGAGACAGAGTTAATTAAGCCTGCAAATCCAAACACTTTAAAGTCTGGAAATAGCATTTTTACAGAGCCTTTGAAATTTATGTGCATTCAACCTGCGCACAAAATCAGGCAAAAGCCCTGTGGAGAAATGGCTTGTGAGCACGCAGTGAGATAGCTTAACTCAGGTGCACAGCACAGATGTTATTGTTGTGTGACCAAGTATAAATCTTGCATTTTCTAATGTCAGAATGCCTAGCTTTGCAAGCTGCAAACAATCCTGCGTAACACATTTGTTGTACCAAATCTCCTGAAATGTTTGACCCTTTTCCCGCCAGTAGTCCAACACTGACTCGCTGCTCTGGCACTAGTGGAAGAATTATATTTGCTACAATGAGCAGCAGGTTGAAGCCACAGTACTCATGAGAGGCTCTTTTGGGTGGTGGCATTTTGTGCTAGACTTCAAGAATGGGGAGGTGGGGGCAAGAAGAACAAGTTCACCCTTCAGAGACACTGACCCTCCTTCTAGGAGGAAAAGGTCACTGGATTCACATACATAAATCATAGAGTCCTATAGGAAAAGCTAGACTCTATTTTGCTTCCTTTCCCTAGGAAAACTGTATTTAGAAAATGCATCTCATCATCCTGGAAATGTACTGGGCTAAAAAGTTAACCTCTTGTCATTCTCCTACATTCTTTCTATGAAGTTAAGAGAATGTCCATCCTACCTCATGTGCCTTTGGAAAAGTGAGCAGATAGCAAAGGGCAAAAAACTTGTGTCTATTTTGTTAGGGAAAAACACTACATGGTAAAGCCGAGCTCTCTACAATTATAGATATATGGTAACACCCAAGACAGTTTATATCTGCAATTGTTTTAATGGTGTTAGAGGCTGGACTCAGAATATTGAGCAATTATGGCACCATTTTCCCAAGAGTTCCAGTGAGAGAAATAGCAAGTTTTTCTTGACATTTTACAAGTCAGACAGATATATGTATCTCCCTAGGGGACAGAGGATATATTTTTAGGCCAAATAAGCACAGTGCTTCACACTTTCACTTCATGATACTTAGTATGTCATGATAATTTAGCATTGTTCAGCTAATGAATCACGTGGCTCAGATCACTTGTCACTTTGTAGTTGCTAAAATGAAGAGAATTTCATGTAAACTCTCTCAGCAATTATACAACCACTGCCAATAGCAAAACGAAACAAGCTTTCACCCGATCATTATTATTGACAGCTGCAGACATTTTAAACAACTTGTTACAATTAAAAGCAAATAGTTCTGCCAGCTTTGGAATTAATGGCCTAATTTCCAGTGGATTTATATCTCATGGTTACAAGACTAAGGGCTGATTATTTGCTGCAGGATGTTGCTATTCAGCAGGGAGTAATTCCTTGGGCTACAGCAGCACTTTTTCCTTGTCCTATGAAAGTTTTCTTATGGGCAGAACCATTTAGCAATCTCTCTTGTTCTCTCTCTGTTTAATCAGGTGTGAGCTCACACGGTATTCTTCCCCTTAGCTATGACATGTCCTAATTTATTAACCTCTATCAGCCACTTCTTTTCATAAAACCTTTGGGAAAAATTATCTTTGAGTCCTCCTACTTTCTGCCAAATTTGGTTGAAATTGACCTACAAGTGCAGATGACTTTGCAGGCAGCCAGAGAGAAATGCACAAAAAGATCACAGTAGCCTCATTTCCTTGGGAGACCAGGCTAAAATCCAATGCAGCCATTTATTCAGACTCTGTCCTACTGCATCTACAGCCCGTGCTCCAGTCAGAAACAGCACTTGTTGATAATGGAAGCTGTCAATGACCCCACATTGACAAACTGCCACCAAAGTGCTCTTGATGTGATTTATTCTTGCCGTCATTAACTTCACAGCCCACTAGCTGAACGAAGGTGATGACTTCCCAGACAGGAAAAGACAGGCAGAAATAGCAGCAGCAGGAGCAGACTCGGTGATGATGGGTGGAAACAGGTGACAGCCTGCACTCTCTCTTCAGGACAGATATAGCGCAAAAGGGGATTTAAAAGGAAGTAGTTGTAAATTGGAGAGAGGGTACTGTAGGGAGATTCACAGCATATGGTCAGGTTTTTGCTTTTCTGGTTGTCTTTTACTCATGGTTTATTCCTACTTCTCATGCCAGCCTGAATACTTTAAGTCTTCATTCAGAAGCCTTGCCTTTTTTTGGGTTTGCCTTGAAAAATCCTTCAAGAAGCCCATGGAAGTGCAAATGGCAAGAGCTTGCTAGGAAACACAAGGGCCATGTTTCCATGTCCCTTAACTGTCTAGCCAGGTGTTACACAGTTATCTGGCTCACCAAGCCCCTCCTAGAAAGGTGTTATTGGCAGGGTCACAAGACACTGAGATCATGGAGACAAAGCCAATCCTGATTCCTCATGACCTCCAAACAGATAGCAGAGATCCCCTGGCACACTAACTGCTCTTGAAATCTGTTCCGTGCATATGAAATCCCGAGGGACCCAAGGCACGCAGACACAGTGGTGATATCCCTTGTCTATGTGGTCTCACCTCCCATGGAAGGGGGTTCCTGGGAGCTTAGCACCAGCACTCACACTAGCTCTTTGTTTCATTTAAATTCTCCACATGATCCTTTCAGCATAATGCCTTTGTAAAGCTTGTGATAAGTGCAGGAAATACATATTGAAATTTTCTATGTATTTGACAAAGAAGAATTATACTTTTTTTTATTAAAGCCCGGTTTGTTCTACTTGCTAAATAAAGACTGCAACAGAAAATTAGAAGCAACAAAAATGTAAAATATTCTTTTAAAAAATAATTAAAATCTACAAATAACTTATTAGAAGAGCTGTATTTTCAGTGCATATTAACTTTTCTAAGTGAAGCATCAGTAATTTACTGCATATTTGAATCACCATGCTCTAAACATTCAAATGACAAAAGAGACAAAAAGTTTATAAAATTCTCAGAAGAGTGATAGAAAAGCTAGAAGAAAGTTTTTAAACAAAGACTCTTACTTATCAGCAAATGCTTCTTGGAAACCTTACATTTTACCATAAAACAATAAAACAAGCATAAGAAAAATACAAATTAATGGATCTAATATCAGAAGAAAATGCACAGGATTACTTTCAGTGAGTTTCAGAACAGGAATGGGGATGAGAAAGGGGAGGTAATAAAAGGTAGAACAGTTCCATGTGATCAATACTTTTGTTTCAGGTCTCATATGACTAAAAGCATGATGCCTGCTTACCTTTCACAGCGTGGTCCCATGTAGCCAGCTGGGCAGTCATCACATATTAATCCACGATGTCGGTCAAAATGACATGTTGGACTAAAGCTATGTTGTTGATATTGAGAGAGAAGAGGTACAAGAAAGAAACATAAAGAAAACACGGTTAGCTGCATAGTTCTCTTCCCACTTCAGAGATTGTTAATTTGCAAAACAGTGCCCAGGAAAAGTGATTCTGGTCTAGGACATGGGGCTTAAGTTTGACTCCAGCAAATTGAATTTGGAATGACTCTGCTATTTCTGCGACACTGAATATAGAGCAGCGGATGGCAGCATCCCAATAGCCTGTTATTACGGGACTTGAGCCTGCCAGTGAGTGGTCTGGATATCATTAAAAAGGCAGGAATGTACAGCTGTTTGTTTGTGCCCCCAAGGGCCTGGCAAAACAATCTGTGCCATAACGAGGCCCCTATATAAATCTTTCTGAAGGACATCCGATTAAAAGCTCAGTTAACTTTGTGTATAGTCAGCTGTGAAAGGAACCCAGTGAACAAGAAAGGGGAAGGGCAAAATGGGAACTATCTGGTACAGCTTCCCAGAGAGTGTATTTGAGTTAATCGAGTGCCAATGACCTCAAGCAACAGGCCACACAGGCATTCTGAAGTTTAAGAATAGCTTGCGGATAGAAAGCTTTACCTCTTAGTTATGCTCTAATTATTTTTGGCTGGTTTGGGGTTTTTTTTCCCCCTCTTTTTTTTACAAATAAAGATAGTGTAGCCATTTGCAAGCTCTACATCATCCAGTGTTAGCATTTTGCTTTCCATAATCTTTCTCCCTTAACACACCTTTCTGAAGAAACCTCCTGACACACTGAAAGATACTACATACAAGAAAAAGCAGTCTGTTCTTTTGTAATTCTTAATGATTATTAGAAACAGAAACATAAGAGCATCTTTATAAAGCCTCATCTAAATAATGGTAATCAAGTCTGGTCAACTAAATGAAAAACAGAAAAAGAAAAAAAAACAAAAACAAAAACAAAAAAAAAGGAAAAGAACAGGAGTAGGTGCATAGTGGGGTGACTATTTAAAAGGGGAAAACAAAGCACATTATGTGAAAAAAAGGATGTTAAATTATATTTTATAACCTAGGAAAAAAGAATTTGAGAAGCAATAGAATTGCTCCAACAAAGACAGCAGGTGGAAGGTATATTCAAGGTAACAATGAATGCTGCAATAATAACAAATAGATATACCCTGACCTTGGATACATTAAAGCAGGATATACCATGACAGTTTCTGGAAAGTAATAGGCTCAGAGAGGACAGAAAAACTTAATTAGCATCATTTAATGTGATTAGCTGCTGGTGACTAGACCCCACTTCTAAGGAGTAATCCATCCTGTGGTCTGTCCTCAGTTATTGTTTATTCTGTGTTATCTCACAAAACTCAGAGATCAGTAAGAAAAATGTGGGATGGTCAGGTCAAATAAACACACAGGTGCTGGAATTTTTTCTCTTTCCGATAAGGATTATCTTCGTGTTATTTTGCAATGTCATTTACTTAATATAGATTCACAAATGGATGAAGAGTCAGTAGAAGGAACAATAATTGTTCATTCTATTCTTCAATGAAAGCAATGAAAGCATACATTATCATTGAATATAATCAGCAGCACCTGACTTACTTCAAATAAGTTCTGGCTTGTCAACCCCAACCTCCCTCTTTCCAAGAGCTTCATGGGAAACTTTGCAGCGATGTTATCACAGCTCATTATAGCATTGTTTAAAATTGACTCTACCAAAGTTCCAACAATGAGCTCTGAATTTAACTGCATAAATTTTAAATATAATGATGACGACGATGATGATAATAATAATAATGTACTTGCTATTACTAAGCAATAATGATGAATAGTAGAATTTCCATATTTCAAGGGTTCTGCTCACCCCTTGCCTCCTTGATTCTTTCTGTGACTTAATAGTTGGATCACATTTCAACATTAAACATTAATATATTTAGAAATTCCCATCTTCTGTAAAAGAAATATATAATAGTGAAATAGAGAATTTAAAATTAAGAATTGGGATTGAGAAGAACTAACCAAGAAGTAGAAAAGGGAGAAGGGAGAAGAATCTGTGTAGATGTTTACTTTCCTTTCCACATTTCAATAGCAGGCTGAGAAATAAGAGTTTATCTGCCTGATTATTGAGAATCTCATTACTCACTAGTAACTAATTAGTAACTAGGTAACACTAATGAACAGTGAGTATTGATTTGTCAAAACGAGCTTCAAAAAACTGTAGCCCCCCTCCTATTGATCATTGCTCTTTACAGTTTCTTTACAGTATCAACACTAATATGAGTCAGGACACAGGGCAAATATGAATACACAGTATGGGTATGTATGTGATAAGACTGTGTTGGGAGACGGTTGCCCTAAAAGCTTCCTAGTGTGTTACAGAAAACATCCCCTGACAATATGCTTATGATTTTATTATGATAAAATTTTGAGACCAACCCAAATTCTTAGTTCACATGCTATGAATTTACTCCTGACCTTCCCAGGCTGAGTGAGAGATTTTCTATCTCCTATTTCCAGTGATAAAGCATTCCAGTCAAAGTCTTCGCTACCCATATTAAATGTGTGGCTGCATCAAGAGAAAAGCAGTAATTATCCCAAACGTCTATATTGGTTAGAAATTATGGGCAAAACATAATTTCCTTTGAAACTGCTTGAGGACTAAGAATGTTAGAACAGTTTCTAAGAGTGGTATGTTTACAAGAAAACACAGGATGAAGGAGACATGTTTATTGCATAGACAATTTATAACAGGAGTATTGATTTAATCAGTATCACATATATGAAGATAGATGCAAAAAAAGAAAGCACAACCCAGGATGCAGAAAACAAGCTTTGACAACTTAATTTTAGTTTCCTGATTTGGTCAAGTGCTCTTTTCTGACATATGGCAAGCCATTTATGACTGTCGTGCTTCAGAAGGCACATGATTGGCTTCAGTGACTGCATATGGAAACTTCTGCCATTAGGAAACGGAAAAGGGAATTAGCAGCAGCTAAATCCACTGAAGTCAACAACAGAACAACACAATCACCACATCATATCTACAACGATTAGAACAGTTATTCACTTTACGTGGCATAGCAAAGAAAGAATCAGGTGCTGTGAGAACAGTGAAAGGAACCACTATAAACATCATAAGTAAATGAGACACTGCTATAAAATATAAAACTTATTTCTTAATAGAAATTTATCTCACAGGCCCACTACATGGACAATATTCATTATGCAGTGGGAACTTTATACTAAGCTCAGAAACCTACAAATGTCCTGTCATATCATGTTAGGAATTAAATACTTCAGGAATTAAAATCTATACACAGCTATTTATAATAATTTGTACATACAGTTAGTCACTTGTTGAGTTACTCAGAAAGAATATGACATGTACTACATCTGCACAGTAACATGAACTTGGTAAAAGCTTATTTTTCATATGAAGATATCTGAATTATTTGCAAATATTATCTATAGCATAATAAGCACATAGGCAACTAAGTGAGAAAGCAAAGAAGTATTTAAACAGCATTCAAGTAACATGTTAAATCTTTAAAACCTCTTTTTCCCCATAAACAAATTTAATAATTGGTCTAGACTGTAACATCATGAGAGCTTGAATCTTACAGTGAGTTCTACAAAGCTAAGCTTTATAGACTTCAGGACAGCATCACAGTTCAAAGAACACTTATATTGTGTGTTTATTCTGTACCTATTATATTTTTCAAGGAAACAAAATATTGAAAATATTGAAAAGGGGACTAATAACTTCAAAAAAGGAAAGTAAAGCACCCAGAACTATGACAACTATGTAATGAAGGTCTCCAGGCATTTTGCCAATCATAACCTAAATTCAATCTATTTGAATTGGTGCAACTTGGTTTGTTGCACATCTGTGCAAGATGGAAATGTGATCGTGTTTTTTCGTCTTTGTCAACACAGTGTTCTCAAACAAGAGAAAGATAACTGATTACTGAGGCAAGGAAATACCAAGTAATGAGAATGTCAGAGTATCTGAGTAGCAGATATAGTAAACCCATATATATATATATATATATATATAATAAAGCTAACTCAAGAGCTGCGTTAACAGGAAGGCAGGCTCCCATTCTACAGTCCCCTGGAATTTCTGCTCATAAGTGCTTACACTATTTCCTGCTCTGAACAGTGCCATTTTAATAGGATGCAATGCCACAGACAAGATTCAGAACAGTTTTATTCAGGTACATCATGTGAAATGTTCTTGGTAGTGTTATTTTCCGGGTCTGAAAAATTGTCTTTGACAAAACCAATGAAAACATGTTCAAGCCACTTGGTCTATTAAGTTAAGAGATGGAGTAGTATAGAAAAGCTTTTGTAATGAAGCAAATGATAGTTCTTAGATTATATTTTTGAACAGTTTTTTCACTTGCATTTTTATTTAATAAAACAAATTTACAGTATTTTTTTCTGAGATATGCTGACAAAATATTTTCACTTAAAGATCCAAGGATAAATTCAAATTACAAACAAATTGCATAATGTAGACTGGAAGAAAAGACAAAGTAAAAGCAGAAAAAAGCCACATGTCTAATCAGCAAGTTCAGCTTTAAAACTAGGAACAACTATCCTTAAGGAGGACAGAAAGGCAAATGCTAGTTATTAATTTGAAAAGCAATCATCCAAATTCTGTGTTGTTCTTTCTACCTCAGTCTCATCCAGCTTTTGTCTTTATCTATTTTAGTTATGCACTCTGTACAATTGTAAAAATAAAAAAAATTAACACTGCAGAATATATTATTTGATTGAAAGAAAAAAAGATATCTAAAGCATGCATGTAAAAATATAAATTAAGAAATTACGCAATTTACTAAGGGGAAAAGTGCAATATGCAATAAATATACAACTTACTTGTTAGAAGGTATATTTAGGGGGCAAGCACACAACTGACAGTCTTCAGGTGTCCCTTTAGTTGCATCACCATAGAAGCCAGGCAGGCATCTATCACAATATGAACCACCTGTGTTGTGTTTGCAGTCCTAAACAGAAGATGTAAAGTATAAATTGACAATTAGATAACTTGCATATGGAAAAAGGTCTGCAACATTTATCCTTATTTTCTGCTGCTTGTTGAGAAACAGTTCTACAGGTTAGCTGTCACAATCAGTGCTTAACAGGTTCTTGTGGTTAACATTTTCCATGTAAAACAAAAAGAATATTTAATGAAAAACCTCTAAATTTACAGCACACAACAGCTGCACTATTGGTTTAGTTTGCTTAAAGAAAACCAGCTTTCAAAGCAGCAGAACAGTATTAGTATTGCAACAGGCCATATTTTGTGACAAACTGTTTTCAGATGTTGATTACAGAAATACAGCCAGATGATATAATTTATAAAAATGAATTATTACTTTTGACATGTATGTGCATTAGTCCATTTTACAAGGTATATGGCTAGCAGTGTTTGTAAACAGTAGCAAAGTCTGAATGACTTAATTCTTATTTGCTAGAATATAATCCAGCCTCTATTTCATGAGTAGAAGGAAGGACAAGTATACCATGTATAGGATGCTATCCAACAGTTTGTGTTCATCTATTTGACTGCATAATAGGAGAAAAATCAAACTGCGCATTTGAAACATGCAGTATAAAAATGGCCATACTACATTTGCATTTTTGTATATGGATTTTGGCTGATCGAAAATTAAACAATCTTTTAGCAGAATGGAAATGGTCCTGTGAGAAAAAGCTTTTTGTGCTGACTTGTAAGAACCAACTTTTAAAGAGTAATTGCCCTTTCTATTCTTCTTCCCTCTCGCCATATAGGACCTAAAAAGTCTACTTAATTTCACAGAATCCATACTAGATTCATAAAATTACTTTTCTGGCTTAATCTGTTTCCTTTCTTCACACCACATTACTAGTACACCACACTATTCCTTTCACTGCTATTTCCCACAAGATACCCAAGTGTAGCCCTTCCACAATGCAGAAACAGAGAAAGCAGTAGGAATGTTTTTGGATGTTAAATGACATATTGATGTAATTGTTATGGACTGAAAAAAGGATTGAAAAAGCATATGTCAACTTCAAAAGGCCAAAATGAAAGCCATGAGAGAGATTTTTCTTAATAGGATGTGTTCTCTTGGGGTTTAGATTAAGGGCCAGATCAAATCTAGAATGTTTCATCCAAGCTGCAGCTTAAGAACTCTGGAGTTTTGTTTTTGTTTGGTTTTTTTTGTTTGTTTTTGTTTTGTTTTTTAAGTGTGGGCACTTTGAAACTTAAGATTTAATTTAGAATTGCTTTTTAAGAATACTTTAAAATTGTTTCATCATTTTAGTAAGTCACGCATATGGTACTGATTGCTATTTAACAGCCCTACTCTCTGGAAGACATAATTTATTCTCAATAAGGAAACAGACAATCATCTAAGGAACACTTTCTTTCTTCACAGCTTCCCAGGATCGCAATGACGTGTACAAACCTTTTTTGCACTGTGCTTTGCACCTAGGAAGCTGAAAAAGCACAGTACACGTTTTAGCCATGAGGACACTGGTGTCCAAAGCATTTGCCTCCAGAAATACTGTTTGCTGTTTTAAAGGGTGCATTCTTATTGCTAGTGCATACAATCAGCATATATTTGGAATGAAAGCCTCAATCACAATCCTATCTTTTAACATAATTTGTAGATTGTGAAACACTTAATCAATTAAAATTATGGCTTTGGAACAGTCAGTTGGGTTAAAATCAACTTCTGTAAGTTAACTAATCTATTTGACTGATATTTCAAAGAATCTACCAGCTGTACCAAAAAAAGTAGCCAGGAACAATATGCTTTTAAAAGAAGATGTGACAAAAATAATTTAAGTGTTTCAAAAGAAAAATCCTCTGCAATTCAACTTTTTAAAGACATCATGTCAAATTATTTGTACTTTTTCTGAAAAATAATGGATTCTTCTTTTGTGATAAGTTTAGCTTTAAATATCCTCAGACATATCTTAACATTTTTGAAGAATATGAACAGTTTATATGTCAAGGATGTTATTAAAGTGAGAGAAGCTAATACACTACTTTAAAGCTTCACATCTCTGAGTGGTATTTACAGGTTCTTATTTTTTAAAGTAAACACGTGAAACCTTCCATTTTTAAGGAAAATATTTCTTTTTACAAAGACCTGACCACCTTCACTTTGAGGCAGTATTTTCTGACACTTTAACATCAGTCATTTCCATGTACTGTGTCTAATCCTACTCAACCCAGACCGCTGTGTTTAATTCCTCACAATTGCAGAATGATAGAATATCCACAGCTGGTAGCATCATTGAGTCTAACTCCTGCCCCCGGTGCAGGACTCTCACACCCTGTGCCTGAGCGCATTATCCAAACACCTTTTGAGCCCTGTCAAGGGTGCTGTGGCAACTTTCCTTGGAGTTCCAATGCCTAGCCACTCTCTGGGTGAAGAATCTTTTTCTAACACCCAACCTAAAGCTCTTCTGATACAAGTCCAAGCCATTCATTCGAGTCCTGTCACTGGGCATCACAGAGAAGAGATCAGTCCTCTTCCCCTGACAAGAAAGTTCTACCTGCAAAGAGGTCTCCCCTCAGTCTCTTCCAGGCTGAATAGATAAGCGACTTCAGCCACTCATCATAGGGCTTCACCTCAAGGCCCTTCACCATCCTGAAGTGCTCCTTTGGTCTCTCTAATAGTTTAATGTCTTTTTCATGTGGCTCCCCAAATTGCACACAATATTCAAGGTGAGGCTGCCCCAGGGCAGAGCAGAGTGGGACAATCCCTTCCCTTGCCCCTATGGTGATGCTGTTCCTGATGCACCTCAGGACACAGTTGGCTCTCCTGACTGCCAGGCCACTGCTGACACACATTAAACTTGCCACTGACCAGAACCACAAGGTTCTTTTCCATGGCACTCTTTTCCAGCCTCTCAATCCCCAGTCTGTATATACTTCCAACGTTGCTCCTTCCCAGACGCAGAATCCAGGACTTTTCTTTGTCAAGCTTCATTTGCTTGGTGATTGTCCAATCTCACTAATTTGTCTGGGTATCTCTGTAGGTCCTCTCTTCCCTCAAGGGAGTCAACATGTTCACACAATTCAGTAACACTGACAAACTTACATAGTACCCTTTTGAGTTCTGTATCCAAGTCATTTATGAAGATGATGAAGAGCACAGAGCAGAGGATGGAGCCCTGTGGAACCCCATAGGGTTAGTTAGGGTTCTATATCCATTTTATTCCATCACCAGTCTGATGTCACCCCATTCACTGTAACCCTCTGTGCCTGACCCATGAGCCAGCTGCTCACCCATCTCATGATGTGTTTATCCAGCTGTGTGCTGGACATTTTGTTCAGAAGCATTCTGTGAGAAATGGTATGAAAAACTTTACTGAAATCCAGGAAGATTACATCAACTGGCTGCCCTTGACCACCCATGTGGGTTACCTTGTCATAAAAGAAAATTGAATTTGATAAGCTGGATTCTCTCCACTGAAGCCATTCCGGCTGTGACTGATGACCGCAGCATCCTTCAGGTGTTTTTCAATACTTCCCAGATAAATCTTCTACATAATTTTACCATCACTGAAATGAGATTGACAGGCCTACAGTTTTCATGCCATCCTTCTCAACCTTTCTGAAAATTCAAATGTTAGCCAGCTTCCTCTCAACTAGGGTCTTTCTTTATTTCCAAGGCTGTTCAAAAACACTGAGAGAAGCCTCAGGATGACATCACCCAGCACTTAGAATATACTTGGATGAATCCCATCAGGCTCCACAGACATAAATAGATCCAGTAGATGCTTACTAGTTCAGGATACACTGAGAACTTATGCTCACAGCCATGATCCTTCAGCTCAAGGTACTGGGACCCCTTTAGCCCATATCAATGTTGGAGACAAAGGCAAAGAAGGAATTAAACATCTCTGCCTTGCCCTGTTTGTGAGGGGACCATCTTCATCCTGTAGTAGGCAGATTTTTTTTGCATTGCCTCTTGCTATAAAATAATTTTTACAACCTCTTATTATTTGTGCCCTCCCCCCCCCCCTTATTTCCATCCAGCTTCAAATCTAGTTGAGCTTTGACCACACCACTTTTCCCCCCTACAGCGGCAAGCTCTACAAACATTTCTGTATTTCTCCCACATCACCTGACCTTGCTTCCACCACATGCACCTTCCTTTTTTGCCTTATCTCCAAAAGATCCCTGCTCAGCCAAGCTGGCCTTCTGCTGGTTTGATTTCTGACATTTTGGAATTGCCTGCTCCTGTACCCTTAGGAGACAGTGCTTGAAAAGTGACTAGTACTGATGGTCCCCAGCATCTTCAAAAGCAATGAATCAATATTCAAATTTAAAAACAAACAAAAAAGGAGAACTCCACATATCTAGGACAAAAATCCGACCATACCATACTGTGTATATTAGCTTAGCTGAGAAAACTATTGTGTATCCTATGCTTTTCTCCCTGAGCCAATTTGAACCTCACATGAAAAAGTATTATGTAGTATATACATGTGACCGGATCTGCTTGTTCTCTTCAGTGATGCATTAAACTTCTTGCTAATCTGCCACATTTACAGATCAGTACTTTAAGTACTGAAGTAGACAAGTCCTCCTAAAAATATTATCAGCACTCATGAAAGATTTGTGTTTTCTTGATATCGATTGGCTGAATCTCAGTTTGAAATTTGCCAAATGTACAGCAACAGTTTTGAGCATAATCTGATTTGAGCAATGTCTAATTATACTGAGATTATTTTCTTAAAGCATTCTTAATCTTCTGATGTCTTAATTTCACATTCATAGGAAAATTGTACTTTTTTTTTTTCATGTCATGAGACTGGGTATAAAATAGATAGTGATCAAGTTCTCTAATCTGCTCAGTACATTATATATGCTTTCTTTTTATTCCTATGAAAATAGAAGTTGTTCCAAAACATTGATCTGTGGATTTGGTAAAATCTATGCTCTTTTTCACAGATCCGTAGCCTATGTGGCCAGGAACAATTTTATGTCCACATACTTATACTTTCAATTCCAAAATCACTTCAATACAATGATTTCAATTATATCTCACACTTTTTTGAATGGATTAATTTCCTGGGTCCCTTTTACCTCTGAACATCTTTAAACTTTATTTAGACAACCTCTGTGTAATTAAAACTGTGGGATTTATTTTTGTCCAAAAGTTTTTGTATGACTTAGACCTTGGTCCCTACAAACTTTCTTGCTGATATCCTGGGGAATGTTTTCCACCATTTCCTACTGAACCAGCTCTCCTTTTTTGGAAGGAACCAATTCAACTTCTTTATGCCAAATATGAGGGAACCCTAAATTCACACTGAAAACCACTCCTGCACATGCAGCTGAATGTATATGAATATGGAAAGAAACATTTAGAACAGAATGCTAGTGATGAAAAGAAAACCTTATACAGGGATTAGGACAGAGTCCAAGATAGCACATTTGGCATGCTGCTGCCCTTCCTCAGGATACCTGTCACTGAGACAACCAGAGAAACTGTTTAAGCGAGCTAAAGAGAGCAAGCCCGGGTGCCTATTTTAGTATATTCCCGAGCAGTCGAGACCAGACAATGGTATTCTGCCTTTGGAAGCATGAATAAGCTCTTCTAGCATTTTCAAACTACCATAATGTCAAGCTGACACAAACAATTCCCTTTCCTGGTGTAACAATACAAATGTAATCAGGATATTGCCGAGGTTTTACATATCTTTACTTGAGCAAGAGCCTGTATTGAATATGGTTAGGACATATAATTTTGTTACAGTGTGTATGAAGACGGGTAAAGACATTTTGTTGCTCTGGTGATGAGCACTATCTAAAGCATATGTCCACCAGCACTGACACCAGCCTCATCCTACATGGTATATGCTGTTTCTATGCAGAGGAATACAATATGAAAAGGATGCCACTGGGGACTGCCCATTTAGAGCAATTTGAGCATATCTTTGGGGAGAAAGATCAACATTCTCTGGTCTTACTAACAGAAATATAGTATCCTGCAATGAAATGTGCTTGCTTTTCACAAGGTTTAGGTTTAACCAACCTCCTAAAGCTACCGTAAATGTGTGTGTGTAATAGTACAAAAGAATATTTCTGAATGTTCCAAATTGCCCTATGTACCAAAGCAGTTATGTATATCACACTGGTAACGAGAACAAGGTATCATGCAGCTCTCTATGGCTGCTGTGGGGATCAAAGGGCTTTGCAGGTTACTGCAAGATATACGTTAAAATGAGCTTTTTATACAGGCCTGTGTCAAAGTAGATGATTTGAGCTTTTATCATGAGTCAAAAACAAATTTCAGCTTCTTTTCAACTACATTTCAAAGCTAAGGAAGAGCAAAAAGAAGTATCATATCAGTAAATTAGGTGCCTAAATTGTCTGTTGTATTACTGAAAAAACACCATGAATAATAATAAGGAGGCCAAAAGGCTGTGTAAACCTCAATAGAAAGAAAGCCTTTGATGTGAAACATTTCTCTTTTTCAGCATTCAGACTTCTCTCTCTTTCACTTCAAAAGGCTTATGATCCAAATTGAATAGCAGCATTTAATAGCCTGCATGGATACTAACCGATCTGACTTACAGTGCTTTCAAAGTTGTAAGAAAATCCAGAACTGATTTTAAGCTCCCTGTGTGCCTCTTCTCTATAGCTTGATCTGGTATAAGCCACAGAAAACATAAAGTACAGAGTGCTTGATAACGTGTATAGATGAAAGTGCATCTTCAGCTGGTTATTTTCTACTTCCTTGTCAGTGCTGTGTTATCTTACACCAGCACCCTTGAAACATCAGAAGGGGGAGCTCCACTGCCTGAGTCAACAGTTCACATCAGCCAAAAAGCAATATGCAGCCTACGTGGCTTTCTCTTTTATCTAGACTGGTGCTACAGACAAAAATAAAGAGGAAAGCTGTGTAGGGACTAAAACTTTAAGACACAGAAGCCAACAACCTCAGAACTTATATCTGGCTATGCACCCCTAAGCAAAATAGTCAACAGTTATGGCATACCTTAAACAAGGTTCTTCCTTCCTTTTCTTTCCTGTTAATTGATTTTACCCCATACAGACATTATAAGCATTGTAGCTGAAGAATATGGTCATTAATGCAGAAAAAAAATTGTCAGGAAATACAAATCCATATCACCCTAGGGAATAAACATTTTCACTGCCTATTAAGCGAAAGATTCAAAACATGACTGTCACGTCAAACATGTTTTTCAGTCAAGGTACTTCTTTGAGAATTACAGTATAATTAAATTGAGAATAATTTTAAGCTTCTATTCATGAAAAAGCAATTTGAAAAATCCACTGATCCACAAATTAAGGATCTCTTGTTTTGCACTGCAATGCAATTAAACATCTTCTATGAGCAAAACAGGAAGAACAGTAATAATTCTAAGTGCCAAATTATGTTGGAAAAGGCCTGAATTTTCATTTTGGCATTTTCCCAGCAGGTTTTTCTTAAGGAAATAAAAGGGAACATTTAGAAACATGCACATTACAGAATCTGCTTGAAATTCTGCAGGGAAATGAGAGTATATCCCACTAAACTGGCACTGGCTTAAATTGCGCTTCTGCAAGACTAATGAAATTAGACATGTTGTTTCAAGCTTCATGCCATGTCAGACAATAGAAAACTAAAAATACCCTTGAGTCAATCAGAAAAGTATATTCAGGATAATTAACCCATTCCAAAAGGCTACTGAACAGGTGGGAAACAGTGGTGTGCTGTTAGGCTTACTGTGGACAATATCACAGATTTATTTGCTGAATTAGTAGGTAACTACATAAAATTTCTCTATTCTATGAGGAAAAAAAGGATCTGATTTAGCTGTGATCATATGCTTTTATTATTTTTCTGAAGTACAATTCACTAAGTGTTCCTTCAAGGTTTACTATGAATTTAGAATAAGAAAGATATTAACAATATCTTCTCATCAAACAAGGACAGAATTTACAAAATTACCTGCTACATACTATAAATTGAATATACTATAAATTGAATATACTGCAGGAGACAAATGGGAGGTAAAGATAAATCTTGCATGAAAATGCATTCATTCATTTGCTTCTATCTGCATGCCATGCCTTAAAACTATTGTATTTTAAACCATGGATCCTATGTGATAAATAAAACATTTTCTTTTCTTAACTGTTAAAGACACCATATCTTGGGGTGAGGGGATCTTTAACCTCAACATAAAAGATCTCTTCTGTTCCTTGCTGGCTCTTTTCTTCTTGATTATTCCAGGTCTCTAATTCAACTGCACAGATATAGTGGGCTGATGTTGGCCATGCCCATTGTTTCCTGTAGGGACACTTACCAGGCACGCTCCTGTGATGTCGTCACACGCATCTGCATGACCGAAGCACGTACAAGGCGCACAGACTCCGCCAAAGATGGTGCCATTCACACGCCTGTGTCGAGGCCAGCATGACTGAAAGAAAAGATAGATATAAAGTTAAACTCTTGTTTGAACAGAAGAAGGAATGGGATTTAAAAAATTTTGTCGGATTTGATGTTTGTACACACAACAAACATACTTGCCAAATGAATAAAAAAATACCAACTTTTCTCTAGAAAGATCTGCTTTCTGGTGCTGTGGCTTTGCACTGACCTTAGCCTTAGCAGCAGGTGTGAGATTAGAGGAAGCTTTAATTTGATAACTCTTCTGAAATGGTAAAATAAAGTAGAGAAATGAAGAACTGAAATATGACAGCATAAAGGCAAGAGGTATAGACTGAAAAACAACCAGAAGGTGAAATACTGAAGAAAAGAGAAGGATGAAAAAAACCTCAAAACAACAAAAATGTTCTCTGAGAAGTTCAGACACAAAGAGCAAAAAAATAACATTTAGTCTTGTTAGGACTTCAGTGAAAGGATGCACTGAAATAAAGCACAGGCTGAAAACAAGACTATCTGTTTATTTATAAATTGTGCTTCTTAAGGGATCCCTTTAAGAATTTCCCTTTAAGAAACTGCTCTGATTTTTAAATTTCCTTCTTAAATGTAAAATTTAAATCAATATTAAATGCACGGCCAGTAATTTTGTAGGAAAGGTGACACCATATAACTTTGATTCATAAGGGAAAATTCAGATACTCCATTTGCTCATAGTAAGATGTCAAGCAACAGTCTTTCTTACAATATATCTCACAAATGGCTTTATGGTTTTTGCAAACTATCCTCCTACAGTAAGACTGCTCATGTGATCCAATAGTTTTGTATATGATAAAAAAGAGCATGACAGATTAATAACCTTCAAAAGCATCTGGATAATACAAAGAGAAAATTTTGCATGGACAGAATACTAAAAGTAACATTTAATAATAAAAAAAAACCCCTTTCCTCTTCACATACACTCTCCAAAGAGGTAACAAACAGACACTTCTTTATAAAAATAAAGATGCCCCTTTTTGTCTTATTCTTGAAAACTTGAAAGAAATTTAAAGATTAATTGAAATTATTCTTTTAAAAAAAATTCCAAAACCTGAGATGTTATCTTTATTTTTCCTTCTTTGTATTCTTGGTTACAGATTCCTAAAAAAACCTCTGTAAATACCATTAACAAAAATAAATCCAGAATTATAAAATCCAAAACCTAAATACCTAAATACTGGTCAAAAGAAATTGCTGCATTTTTCTTTCTGTGGCATGAGATGCAAGTGGCTTTTGCATAAATCTATAATTATTTTCCCTCTTTTGGTGACTAAAAATAACCCCTAGTGCACAGATACACATGATATTGCTCAAGACAAGGCTACAAAAGTTACTAATTTTAAGAGCTTAGACATGAAATATCAATTTAGAACAGTACTAAAATACTACAGATTGACATCTTAAGAAAAGAAATGATGTCACATTCAACAGTGGGGAAAGTTCTTGACCATCATAGTGATGCAAGTTAAACACAACTCCTTCTGGTGCAGAAGTAAAAGAGTATAGAGAATGAGAACTGATCTGAGGGAGAAGAACAATTTGATGTGAAGGTGTTGACAAAGGCAAGAAAATTAATGAGCAAAGTAACTATAACAAAGGGGTCCAATTCCTATTGGAAATGTAAAATTTTATCTGCTTTACAAGTGCTTATGGAATTCTATGTTCTTACACATACAAAAATGTACACACTTTATTTGGCCAGAGTCTTGTAAAAAATAAATTCCAAATTTATATAACGGAAAAATCTTAGAAGAGACAGCATAATTTAACTGGGGTTGGTTGTTTTTGGAAGACTGATCATGTCAAAACATTAATAGCAAGAAAATAAGAAAATAATAGTTGTTTTTAGTGCGGCAGCATCTATGCCAGGCACCACATTGTCATTATGCAGGAGATAAATACATACATTAAATAATGAAGAGAAAATGGATCTGAAAAACTGCACAAAATCAATTAAAATGACTCTCTGCTTGGCTGAAACTGGCAGAAGTAAAATGTTGAACAAGGCTGAAAGCATTCAGAAACAAAAATGGTAACTTGGGAAAAATGTTTTCATCTTCTCATACTTTCTTAACTACAGTCTGTCTGAAAATCTTAAATTTCACTTTTTTTTTTTCTTTTTTCTATGCCCACTAGCATGCATTGAAGCTTGAAATTTGCAGCTATATATGTGCTTTCTCTTGTGGAGTATGATCTTAGGTATGTATCAAATTTCAGGAACTGTTTATGATGGAAGAGAAGATTTAGCACTGAAGGACATAATGTCAGACAGAAATTTCAGCAAGACCAAGACAAGAATTCTACCTAAGCCCTTCAGCTTCTACAACAAAAGTAGATACTGAAATATCTGCAATCAGGGCTTTTCCAATTCCTCTCTTGGACATCATGCTTGAATCTGCACTGGAAGACTAAATGGACGAGTGAAAAAAAGTGTGAAACACCGTGATACTGCATCTAGCATTTTTCTTAAATTAATGTAACAGATTGACAATGGCCAGGCTTAAAAATTATTTCTCAGTGGACGAAAGAAACTATTCTTCTCGAGTTATTTTTCCACCTGCACCATTTTGGAAGTGATAGGAATATCCATTAATTCCTTCAGGCCTTTTTCTACATTAGTTCATCTAGCCCCAGCAACAAACAACCACACTTGGCATGAGACTAGACTCTAAACCCTAAATATCACATATAAGCATGAAAATTTTTAAAGAAAAAGAGAGTTGACAAGCAAATGCCTAGAGTGCCTGTGTAAATGGCATACTGTTTGTAGTTTTGTGAAGCAGAACATCTTGGTGTTTGAAACTATTTCCTTAAAGGCAAAGCTTTTGAAGAATGTTTTTTGGCTTCTATTTACCCCAAGCAATGCCCACATGATGCAGTTAATCATACGTATCCTTGTATGAACACATTCTGTGTGAATTAATGAATTTGTTAGGGAAGTAGGTGTTTTTCCGAGCATGTGTCTACATTATTACCTATTACAGGAGCAAAATAAAGCAACACGATCCTCAGAAGAACACGTGCAATTCTCATCAGCTCTAAGGCAAATGGCAAAGCCTTGGTAAAACAAAACAAGAAACTCAGCCCCATTAACTCAAACAAATTGATCCATCTTTTTTTGTGCACAGGCCAGATAATTGCCATTTTCCTTCCAATTTTGGTCATCTAATCCAATGTATTATCAATTAGATATACAGTACAAATACTGTTTCCACTTCCTTTTTATGAATCAAAATGTCTTTTCATAAGTTAGAAATCACGATAAAGGAGTTAAACTTCAGATTTTAAATATATCAAATATAATGAACCATCACCTGGAAATAAAGGCAACAAGTCAAGCCATGGCAAATTTGTAACAAGAAGGGACATTTCTCTTATTATTTTCTACCAACACTGGTCCACTGTCTGCTTCCAGCTATCACAGTGTTAGCAACCTTGAACTAGACTGCATCATGATACTCACCTCGCAGGAGGTACCATCATAGCCTGGAGGACACTCGCACAGCTCCACTGCAGATGCTATTCTTCTCCCCCTTGAAGTGTGGTCAGCAGCTTCCATAATAACGCTTCTGAGTCTGAACAAAACAGAAATTAAATGGGCAAAACAGCAAATTAGATGGATATTTACAGCTGACACCTTGACACAGTGAACACCTTATAGTGATATGCAGTGGCTTGTATCTGTTTTCCTGCTTAAAAATAAGGAGGCTTTCATATTCATCTATTTCTTTCTTAACTATATGTCTGTAGGCTTGTTACTATTTTTATTCCTCATGTGAGGGAGACTACAGTCAGATACCCACTGATAAAAATAGATTTTAAAAGTCTTACAGCACTGTACCAGGAGACAGAAGGCTATTCCTGGCCTGCAAGCCACATGTGCCAACTTGCATTGCAGCTGCATATAGAGCAAATCTGACACCAAGCAGGGTCTTCAAAATTTATGAACCACCAGTCCAGATTTCTAAAATATTACAGTACTAAGTTTTGGATATAGGGTATTTTTACTCCAGAGATTTGACATCTGAAAAAGATGTGAGTCCTGTCGAGAAGGACTGAGGATCTAAGTACTATGTATATGAAAGAAAAATGTATGTACATGAAACAAAAAGGCATCTTCTGCCATATACCCTGGTCTCCCCAGTGCCAGAGAGAAAAAAGTACTAAACAGCTGTTGTTTAGGTGAACACTGACCATGATTTTGATTTCAAAAGCATGGAAGTATGATGAGAGAAACAACAGAAGCCTTTTGATATTATTACAGCTATTATCAGAAACAGATGTAATTTACCTCAAGAATATCTTTCTGTGGACAGAAGCTGAGATTTGGGAGTTTAATTCTTATGAGAATTCAAGGAAACATTAACGTATTACAGAGGCTAAATTACTTCTATTTTCATCCAGTAAACAGAGTGTTTGATAACTAGAGCTACTTGAACAGCTTGTTTTGAAGTTGTCTTCAGCAGAAAATACCTTACATTCATGACATGCATTTTATTTAAAAGCTTTTTTCCCCCTTCACAAATAGGACATTTATCTTTTGGCTGCAAAAAAACCCTGAAAATTATTTGGATGACCTTGGACAAGAAAAGATCCAAGAAAAATATTTTATTGTTACTACAGTGGTTGGAGGAAAGCTAAGACAGAATATTTTCCCACTCAATTTTATGACTACTCCAAACAAGTAAAACATAACAGATGATGGGGAATAAAAGGGAAGATTTCTTAAATTAAGATAGAAGCCTCAGAAATTAGAAATTTTACCAACACTAGGAATATGACTGGACTTTGGAGGTATTACCATTGTGTATAATGCAGTGATCTGATTTGGTGATACCAGAACCTCTGTAAAAGGTTCTTGATACTGTTCTAACAGAAGGATGCTTATTACTACCCAGATCTTCAGTAAACTCTCACTTTTCAGTATATATACTTCACTCTATTGCTCCGCATTTATTTTGCAATAATTCATTTAAATTTTCTTTAAGATAGCCCATCTCTAGGATATTGGATATGAAATTGTGATCACTTTACCAGTAAAAAAATCTAAAATTTTAAGAAAAAAATCTGTAAATAAAGAAACAATTATTTAAGAGAAGGTCAAATTTTATGTTTCCTTTGAACTAGAGCTAGTTCCCTCAAAGCATTGATCTTGGAACAAAGAGAAGTACTAACACACAGAAACTATCCACCCAGTATTATCCCACATTTGTATTCACTGAATTGTTCCAATTTTCATTACATTCTGCTATTTGCTAAATGGGATTTTAATGTGTTTAACAGTTTTTAGCATTAACAGTTACTCAGTGAAGAAAGCTGCAGTGATTTTCTTTTCTCCCATTTTGATGTTGCAATTTTGATTCCTCGATGCCATTCTGCATTCATTAAAATACATAATGCTGGCAGTAATGGGACACTGGATCCCGGAGATGCATGAACAATTTCAGATTAGACATCAAGACCAAATATTTAAGCTGACTGTTACTGTCAGCAGGCAACTGTTGACTTCTAAAAACAAACAAGATTAAAAGGGAAGGGGACATTTCAGGCAGTATCAGCATAGTTTACTGTCTTCTGTGCCAGGCATCTGAATCACATCAGCTACATAAGGCACATGAAGTAGTGACCCAATCATTGCTCATTTGTCTTGGAGCCATTTCTGCATATGGAAAAAAAACCTTGGCCTCTTCTTCCCTCTTTCTCCTCGTGTCTAGCACTGACTCCTCTCTGTGTGGTAGCAAGCAATCTATTCTCTGTAGCATTACAATTTCCAGTGACTATCTGCATGTTTGCAACACTTATCACCAGTAAATATTGAAACGGAATAAACAGTGCTACTAAACTTTCTTTGAAGCATAAGCTAGCAGTATTAGATCAAATAAAACAGTAAAAGAGAGTTATCTTTTCTTGGCCAGTTGCTCCTACTACAGATGGACTTGACTGCAACTGTTTAGAAGACCTCTCAAGTTAGAGGAGGATTAGGTTTTAAACCCAGAAGCTGGGTTCATTTTAAGATTGATTGCTGCATTTCTGTATTGTCAGTTTTTATCCTACATGATCATTTAATTTCCCGCTCATATAAGAAAGCTTCTTTTTAATTATGCCACAGAGCACTAACAACACTGCAAGCTTAAAATTACCTAAAAAATTTGCACAAAACCATGCTTAGGTTATACCCAGCATTACTGCGTTAATACGTTTAGTGGATACTTGAAAGCATAACAGATAAACTAACGTTTCTAGTAAGTTAAGCTAAACAAGTGTAAAAATAGAATCTCTATATTAAAGCTCTTGCCAACTGGAGACAGCTCCATTGAATTTTTAAATCTCTTTCTATATGAATTCTGCAAGAAATCTACTTTATGCCTCCATTTTGGTCCCCTTTAAAGCATAGGTTATAACAGCGTCCTTGGAATCCCTACAAATGTGTTGACTATCCATTTTGAAAACTTTCAGTACCTAAAGGAACAGGTTGCTTAATATAGCAATCTCTAATTGGTATGTTGCATAATTCTGCTGGTGCTTTGAGGCAGAAATTGTCATTCATAATGGATCTAGTAACCCTGTAATATTTCTGTCTCTCTGCCAGACCCTTTTAATCCTCTCAAAGGAATAACCATCTGTCCGTCCACTGCATACACCTGTTTAAAGACAATAAAAACTTTTTAGTTCATATCTACCTATCTATTAAGCCTTAGATCTACACTATATCTTTTAAAAAAAAAATTCTTACTTTGGAGAACATAAATTTCTTTGGAGTCCTTAATCAGCCCTAGATCTCAAAAAGAACATCTTCATTTGGTCTACATTTTCCCTAAAGAACTAAATGGGCAGCATATGGAGAAAAGGGTTATTTTGCATGATCTTAATAGCTATCAGCACAACTTTGCACCTAGTATGTTTTAGCATGAGTGAAAGTCAAAGAGAATATAAACCAGTCAGCGATGGGGCACATCCTGAAAATTAGAAATATCCCTACACAGCTGGGCTGGATGGCAGTAGATGCTGCTGCTGCTACAAGAGGTGCCTGGGAACATGAACTGTTCTGAGGAGACTTCACTCCATGTGTCCCATCCTAACAGGTAGAACTATCATTGCTACACTTAAAGATGAAAAACTGAATTTTTAAAATTGTGATCAAAATGTCACATCCTCTCTTCTGTCATGGTAAACTGTAATGAGCACCCTGAAAGCACTCAATAAAGACAGCAGCCACTGCATTCCTCTCTAGTAAGAGACATCATAGGGATAGCTAGAAATGTACCAGCAATATAAGGCCGTTTCTACCAAAACCTTTCAATACTTTTCAAAACCACTTCGGTTCCTTCCCCTAATCCCCTTTAAACTCATTGTCCTTAAGGTACTAATCTTCAAAACTGTAATTTCACTACACCCAGAAGCTGATGCCTGCCAACATGCAAAGCCTAAATTATATGTGTTGCAGAGCTCTTATCAAAGAGTATTTAAAAAAAAAAAAATGCTTTCAGAAAATTATCTATAACACACTACTAAACTGCTCCCAAAGCCTGAATATGAACAAGACTGTGAAGCAGTGAGGCACCACACATGACCACATGGCTAAAGCAGTAATCTGGGATACAGGCAGTGATGTATAGTCTTTCAAATTTGCCAGACAGCTCTGCCATATCTTACTTACAAGGCACATTCTATAGATTGTGCCAATTCTACATATGTGTGCTTACATGTGCTCTACACTGCTGCCCAGAGGGGATCTCATCCATTCCACCCACTCGGTTCCACAGTATAGGCAGGATGGAGCCATTGTGCATCCAGCATTACACTTTCTTCACAACTGCCCAGCCAAAGTTCTTTTTGTAGGAGAGCCCACATTCTCCTACTAGTACAAATGTCAGTATTCAAATATATGTAAAACTGATAACTGAAGTTTGCGTTTCCTATAATACGTAGTAAAACCTTTGGCCCAAGGAAAGCCAGTCATACATATCTCCTTTAAAATTTTGCATTTCCCATACTACTCAGTAAGACCTCCAGCCCATAGAAAGTCAACCTTACATATCTGCTTTAAAAATAGCATAAACATCCCTATTGTCTACCCCAAAATTTCTCCTGCACTCCTTTAGTTTGGAAATTTTGGAGTAATGATTTGGGGTTTTTTTTTTTGGTTTGCCCTTTTTTTTTTTTTTAATTTCAATGAGGAAAGAGCAGGGGATCATCACTCACTGAGCTCCTACTAGTTCCAGCTGTAAGCTGGGAATTAACAGCTTCTCATGGTCTGCTCATAATGCATAAGAAGTGAGCTCTGTCCTGGTGTTTTGGCTCTCCTCAAAAAACAGGGTGGGAAGCTGAGGGACCATGAAAGACTTTCAAACTGGATGCAAGAAGATGCAAAAGAATACAAGGCTGATGACTGAATGAGCAAATTAGGAAGCAGCTTGGCCCAAACTCAAGCTAGTTATGATTCAAAAACTTACTTACAGAGATGTAATACATACTAATTAACCACAGGAAAAGACAGAGACTGAAGATATATGAATTCTTTTGCACAGAAAAAATTTACACTGCTAAAGCTCAAATCAAAAAACTGCATGCTGTTGACACAACCTGCCTTTCAATTCAGGATATATTTTAATTGCCTAAGTATTCAAATTATGGTTAGATTGCTTAAGAAATTTAACAGCAGTAAAAACTGGGTGTATGCTCTCAGCAAATAATCACTAAATGTGCTATCAGCTCCCTCCATTCCAAATTGGCTTATGCTACTGAATCAACTGATGTGTAGATTAGAGAGCATTTCAGGTTTCCTGCCTTATGCGTAAAAAGCTACTATGCAATCAATTCCACTCCATCTTAAAAATATTACTTATGCCACCTAACTATTAATGTTAATCACACAGTATCAGGAGAGACATTTTCTTCCAGCCCATCTGGAGTATTTGTTCACGCACTTAGGAAAATTTGAAATGCAAGATGAGCTTTAGAGTTTCAAACACACTGCAGCAACTGAAATAGAACTGTATCATCTCATATGTCCTTAATTTTATCAGAGGACTCAGAAGAGTTCACATCAAATCAGTGAATTTGAGCAGTCCATGCAGCATCCTGACATAAATCAAGAGAAAGGCTTTGGGATTAGCCATTTCTGTGTGTGGTACTGATTAAAAACATAGAAAATTCCCCTTGAGGCACTTTTCCAGCTTGGAGACTCGGGATATTATTCTCTAGTCCACTGTTAATGTGGCCCTGTATGGTCATTAAATGGGAAAAACAATATATAAGCAATATATCATTTCCTACTTTAACATGTTATTACCAGTCTCCATGATTTACCATATACATGGGAATTATTGTGTTCACAAAATAAACAGATTTATAGAAATGTCATTCATGCCTTAACAGTCCATGTAATTTCATTTTCAAAATGAAAAACATGCTAACAAAAGTTTGGAAGTTTAAATGAATGCTATGGATTTCATGATAATAAATGAGGGTGTTTTAAATTACATCAGCCTTGTTCTCTGAAGAGAAAAAACGACTCTTGAGAAGCTGCCGGTAGCAAAGGGACCCGTTCCTCACATTCACCTGTAGATGGCATTCATCCCATTGCTGTATGTGGCTCTTATGAGGATCCTCTTCACGTTTGCAAGGATAGTCATGAACTCCCTCCTGCTGACTGGAACATCGGTGCCATGCACCGAGAAAGATTCTGGTTTCAGCACAATTTCTTCAGTGTGCTCTTCAGAAGGCTGCAGGTGAATTATCCCTTTTGGAGTGCTGATTTTCAAGTCACCTCCCTACAGAGAGCCATGAAAGAGATAGATTTCAACATAAAAAAAGTAATGAAAAAAAGCCCATTGGGGTACATGATTTATTGAATAATATATTTTACAAGAATAACAAATATCAGGAATAATATTCACTTTTCATAAACCTGAAATGGGCTTGCCTGATAGAACTGAAAAGCAATGGAAGATAAAGTTTAGGTTATTCAGACAAAACCTAGTGTCATGGTGCATGGCTCTACATAGGCAAAAGCAAATTCATATAATGCTGAGGTGTAAAACAACAGATCTACTGAAAGAATGTCAAAGTGCAACCTCAAACAACCAACTATTTTATTTCTTCACTGATGAACAGGAAGCATTATAGTTTTCTAAGCTACTGCCATAATATCAGAGACTCCTTGAGGTATTGAAGCTTTTAGTTTTCTGAAGTGTATCCATTTTCTCACATTAGAAATTAGCTGAAAGTAAGTGCACCCTTCTGGTTTGTGTCCTCAGCTTCATACCAAACAGCTGAAAAAATAGGCCATCTTCTCTTTCTCTCTGTCTTTTTATTCCCTTTCTTTTTTCTTTATTTCTTTCTTTGGCTGAAAATACCTTACCTCTATGATGACATCAGATTGAACCATCAATTTAGCTGTTTCTTCCTCTTCTTCTTCTTTTGTGACATCATAGGAGACTGTAAATTTCAGATGTCCTCCAGCTGCTCCTACCTAGGGAATAAAAAAAGACAGAAAAAAAATCTAATTAAATTAAAGAAAATGGGCCTTAACCACTTGGGGCTAGTTTTCTTGAGCATCAGTAGATTTCTAGTGTTGCAAAACCACATGCAGATCCTTGAGGATTACAGCCGTTGAAGGCTGTGAGTTCCTTAAAGCCACAGACTAAGAGAGAAATCAGAAACAGATATGATCTCCATGCAAATTTCCACTAGATACTTGCATTAGACTTCCAGTGTATTTGTTTGGTTATACAGTCCTTATTTAGGCTGGCCTCTGTATCAGGAGCCTTAGCAATGTACAGAAAACTCAATAGCTTCAGTTTCATTGATGGAACAGACTACCATAATAGAAAA